>VZTG01003865.1:459296-503520 GCA_013397845.1 Melanocharis versteri
GAAGGGCCCCTACCTGACGCGGCCGAGCACTTTTTCACTTTTCTAAGAGGATTTTAGGACGGGATGGTTTGTGCGGTGAAAGAGGAATAAGGAAAAACAGCTGCCGGAATCAAAGAAGTTTTATTGAAAGAAACATAACCGGATCGGTGGTTTGTGAAGTATCACAGTGCAGACAACACTCTGAACCTGCCCACTCCTTTGCCTGGTTAGAAACCATGCACATCGCTGATATATATGTGTGTGTGCATATATATACATACATGCATATAAATATATATATGGCCTTACTGCGGGTTGCTGGGGTAAATTATTCACCATTTCACCATGGTTTTACTGGAGGTAGTTTGCTTGCCTTCCCTGATAGACCGTATATATGGAAATCCAGCCACTTCTAGCTGATTTATTCAGGCTCCCTTTCAGCTGGCACCTTGGAAAGAAATACTGCCAGCAGTTCTGCAGAGACACAGAAAGGGTAATGTATCTGTGACAACTGAGGAAACAGAGGGGATTTCTTTGGTTCAGTCAACTGTGGTGTCTAATCACTCCTGAGGAGATGCAGTGCAATGGCTTGGGAGGATGAGCTGGGCTGGCCGGCCAAATGAAGCGTCCTCTCTCCCATCAAGGTGATATATTGTGAAAGGGATCTTGGAATGAGAATGCCATTAGGAATACACTGAAAAAGGATTCATATGATAAAATGAGCATGCTCTCTGTCAACTCTGCATCAAGTTCATGTCATTTCAGTATCCTAGTTTAGCCATGGAGATAACAAGGTCTCTTTGAATTTTTCTAGCTCATAGCATTGCAGCATAGACACGACGCTCTCACAGCCACCTTCTTAAATATGGTTTTGCCATGAATTCAACTCCAGTGTGCCTTTCAGATGCAAAATACTACTGGTAGATGTCAAAAAGACTGATTTTCCTAGTTGTCAGTTGACTACACCATATTCACAGGTTTTCAGTGCTTGCACCTTTGTGAGTATTGTGGTCAATTTTCTGGCTGTTAATGAAGTAGAAAACAGAAACAGTTCTGTTTCCTGTCTACTTGGGATTACATTCACCTTTTCCATATGAAGTTTTCTACTCTTGAAAAATATGTATTTGGCAGATAGTTTGCAAATGTGTATGGAAACTTCTTACCACAATATTCACTTTGAGCATTAATTATCTTGTGAATACATATGTTCCTTACTTGTGCTGTCCTGTGAGTTAATGAGAGCTACTGCCAAATGCACCACTTAGCTGGAGCTCTAAGAATGAGAAATTCGAGAACAGCAGATGCTCTGAATAATTGAAGGAGGTTTCTTTGGTTGACAATGGTGCTATCTTTGCACATCTTTCAGAGCCCCTCTTTTCAGCTGGCCTCTGCCTTAGGGAAACATTGCAGCACTGAACCAAAAGAAAGGAATAAAGATTTTTTATTTTTATTTGTTAACGAGTCTGAAAAATGCTAATCACTCAGAAGAGTGTTGGCTTTGTTACTAGAAGTAACTTCTGGCATCTTTAATTAGGTTGCTTTAGCCTGCATCAGTGAAGAAGCACAGCTTTCTGTGGTCTGTGCTGGGGCCAGTCCTGAGGAGGGACTGCTCCTTGCAAATTCCTTGTGTCCAGATTCAGTTTGTCCTCTTTAGCTGCCTTCTGCTGAGGCACTGCAGCAAAACTGCTGCTATTACAGGAAACATGCTAATCTTCTGTTTTAAAACGTGTAGTTTAGAATTAAAGAAAAAAAAATCTGGGGAGGAAGCTTCTGCTGGCTGGTTTTCGAAGTCTCTATGAGCACAGGCTGTCATTGTACCTCCTTGTTAAGGCAGCCATTCAAAGAAACAGCCGGGGGACTTTGCAGTCCTTCTGTGCCTGCCCTTGTGGCCTCGTTTTACAGCCCAGTCCCTGAAGGAAGCTCCCTGCAGGCACGTGTGCTCATGGCAAAAACACTGCTTTGAACAAAGGCACGTTTTCAAATAGAGAGCACTAGTTTCCTCATTTTCCTCGCTGCCTGGCTGGATGTGGCTGTCCCTCTGACCAAGGGGAAGCAACTGCAGCTGGCAGCAGAGAAGCCCTCTGAGAGCCTTCTGACATTCATGAAATTAATTCTCCATTTTCACCTCGCAGCAAGGGCTGGTTCCAACAGAGGGACGCTGGACAGAGAGTGTAAGTTCATGATACTGCTGTAAAAAATGACACTGGAAATACTGAAATCTGCTTTTCCTCTGGACACTCCTGTGTCCATGCAGATGGAAAAACATTGTGAAGCTTTCCTGGAGCAGGTCATCCGCAGCATCTCAGTCTCACTGGGCTCTCTGAGGTCTCATACAGGTTGACCTGCTTTTCCTTTCATTTCCACTGTCCCAGTCACACGTATTGTTCATGAACCATTTAGGAGCTTGGGGTCTCCAAGACTGCTGCCTCGCTGCCAGGTTTGAAGCTGGCCAGTGGGTTAAAAAATATTAATGATCGCAGAGCATAATGTTTCCTTAGAAAACAGGCTAATAGGTCCTGCTCATGCCAAGGTTGGAAGCTGAGCTTGGATCATGCTAGTAATAACTGCATGGAGCAAGTCTTAAAACTGTGTTGGGAAGAGTCTGAAAAGCAGCTGTTTGCTGCTACTCCCCAAAATGTACTTGGCTTCTGGCCACCAATGCATGTTCAAGCCCTGGGGATCTGTGGGGAGGAGGTTTCTCTGGGTTTTCCTAAAAGTTAGCAGATGGGGTTTGCACAGAAAGTATTAAGACTTCACACCAAGAAAAAGGATTGTATGTCCCTGACACAGGACAGCAAATAGGTAAATTCTTCTGGCTGTGTGGCCGAGGGCTATTTTGGATGGCTTTTGCAGGCTTGCCATGCCAGCCCAATACACAGAGGCTGCAAGGTCTCTGGTCATGAGTGGTCTCTGCAGTTCTGTGGGGTTGGGCCCATCTGTACCTCTTCACATATTGCTGAAAGCATTTGATAAAAGGCAAGAGCTGGGGAAGCCACAGCAGAAATATTTAGTGACTTATTTAGAGCCATAACCGCAGCTGGGGCTGTGGGGCAAGACCCAGGGTGTCTGTCCACATGCTCACCCCATGAGCGCTGGCCACCCATGGCACTGTGATGGGTTTGGTTCTGGTTCTGGTTCTGGGTCCAGGTCCAGGTCCAGGTCCATGTCTGCGTCCAGCCCTTTCCAGCACTGACTGGCATCAGCACAAACTCATCCTGGAGTGCTGCCAGGTATCTGGGATCCAGCCACAGTGTTTACTGTGCAAGGGTGGGCCTGAAAAGCTGTATCCTCTGGTGCTAATGTACTTTCACAACCTGTAACGTTTAGGGCAAGGAATCGATGACAAGCTTTAATCAAATCTCATTAAGTATTCATCACTAGGCACATTTTCTCCTCACCAGCAAGGCCTACTAAAGTAATGTTGTGAAGAGTCCTTTATTATTTCTAATCCAAACTGGCTGTGCGATTTAGAAAGAAAAAGGTCTGCTTTATATTCCAATTTGTTTCCAACTGAAAAAAAATCAATTGCCATGAAAAATCTGAGAAAAGAAAGAAACCAGGAGCAAAACTGTCATGTATAAAAGAAAAATGGAAAAAGCATAATTTCTACATGAACTGCATAGCCTCAAAATATGAAAATTTACCTAATTTTGTGGTACGTGCAATTGGTTTATAGAAAAAACGCCAACATGTGAGTCACTGGTGTTAGGAAAAGCAGGTAAGAATATTGTTTATATTCATAAATGGAAATAATCTATAAGCTAATAGACGAGTCTGGATTTAAACAACACTTACATGGCAATTAAAAAAAGTGCGCTGTTTATCCTACTCGTTCTTGGTAATAATGTAATAATTTAAAATTATGCTTTTGTTTTGGAAAGAGAGAAGGAGATTGTTTTCCTGCAAAGGAGTAGACTTCATGCAATATGGGATAGCTGTACTTTTCATCTCTACCTCAGGGAAATGTTCTTTGGAAAACATAATGTTATGTACCTGAAGGCGTGTGCCCCTTGAAAGTGCTGTGATACTTGCGTGGGCAAAAAACCTTTCCTCAGAGGGGTCCTTTCAGGACCAGTGGAAATTGACGGATTTCAAAACCATCCAAGGCACAGTTCTTTGTCTCCTCAGACCTTTGACGTGTGGAAAGAAGAATATGCAAGTATGACTAATACTCACCCATGGCTGTGAAAAACCTCTTCCCACAGAGCTTTTGTTAATTCTGTACCCATGCGATGCTTAGACTCGATCCTTCAGTGATTGGAAAATCGTAATGGAATTCAAGGTACATTTTGAATAATGATTAAAGTATTGAGAATTTCACATCAATATGTCTTTCAAAACAACCTCAAGAACACTTGCAGAGTTTGTTTTGTTTTTCCTAATATCGCCCCTCAACAGTTCATTTTTTAGTGCATTTCAGAAAAGGTGGAACTTTTTTGTCATTATTCATTACAACCGGGAAACCTGAGAGCTTAATGGTGAGTCTGCAGCAGACCCCTGGCAGGGCAGCTGGTGATGAAAATGTAGTAGATAACTTTGTATAGCATGCAATAATTCACAGGTAACAATATTAAGAATTGAGAGGAAATCGGTGATGACTGCAATTACCTGAGGAAAACAGACAAAACCTTTGTTAACTTAAACCAGTAGCAATGGTTATATTGTTTGTTTTGTTTTAGCCCTTCCTTTAGAGGACTATGCTCTGCCTTATTATTACATGCTTAACATATAAACCTTCCTTCATGTCATCCTTCTGGATACAACAAAACGTTGGCCTTTCTCAGCTGAATTATCAGCAGATCTGGTAACTCTCATGCAGAACGGTAGCGGTCTCATACTCAGCATCAGTTAAGAGGCACTGTGCTGGGGCAATGGCTTTTATTGGGATGGCACTACTGCTCCTCACTCTCGTACAGCACAAGCTTACGGGTGTCCTGTGAAGCCTTGTCAAGGATGCCTTGACCTTGGGAGACAACTGCTGAATGAAAGGAAGGTGTTCAGTCACCAGCCTTCTCCCAGCACTTGTGGGGCTTAGGATGAGTTTCACCTGGGTATGAAACTACGCTTGCCAGACACTAGGGGCACTGCAAGGAAATAACTCTGTCCAACAGCCAAACGTTTCCCTTTTTCTTTGCATTAAAACTACTATGCTCATGAAGTGAGGACTTTACCGTTCTGCTGAACATTCTTAAAGCCCACAAGCCCTAAATTTCCAGAGCAGGCTGCATGACCTAATGCCTTGCGCTAAATAGCTTTGGTAAAATAAAATCCATATGTAAATCCAAAGGAATTAAATCCCTGAGTGGGCCTAGGGCCAATGTCATTTAAATCCCTCTTAGACTGTACTTAGGGGTGGAGTGTGAGCCTTGCACTACATGGGGGAGATGGGAACTGCCCCACAGCATCTTCTCCCAAGCAGAGGGCACAGCTCAACCTCCAGGTCTGAGCATAACACCCTCAGCTCCTGCTCTGAACATGAAGGGAATGGATCAGTCTGGACATTTTGTATTGCCATATCACTGCCTGCTGCTCTCCGCCCTGAGAACTGTGTGGGCCTAATCTAGTCTCAAAACTTTTAGATGGATAAAATTAGTCAAGATAAATGCCTGTGGTAGTAATCTGCAGAGGGTTTCAACACTTTTTTACAAAATAGGTAAGGATTTTGCAGTCACCTGAAAATAATAATGACCTGTTCCAAAGCTGGTCATTTAAACAGAAGGGTTACAGTGTCCACAGCAGAGGCACCAGTGGCTCTGTGCCAAATATAATGTCTACTTTTGTTAAGCCTTTTAGCTCTGTTAATCCTTTTGATCAGAGTAAGGAGCGATATATTGGAAAACTAAGCTGGAAAGCAAACAGAAAATGATGAGAAGGAGCAGGCTATGCCTGTACAGAGTGGAGGACATCAGGGCAGAAGAAATGCACGGGACACCTAAGAGCCTTAAAAGTATTAGTACAGTCACCGGGCATGGAGTGGTCACTACACTGAGCAGCTGGTTTGAGAAGTCCAGATAAAAGCATGTCGCTTATATTTTAAAATATGAAAAAGAAAGAAATTTAGCCCTTGTCACATGAAAACTTAAACCCAAGCAGGATAAATATGTCACTGGTGTAGACGCTGTGGCATGATGTTTATGATTAAATGGTTTTTAATACCTTGGGGATTATGATCCTGTGCCGTAGGTAGAAGTTGCATTTCTCAAAGCTTCTGAGTGCTGATGGCAGCTTTCCAAGAAAGACACCAGATCCTGAAGTCCTCTTTGCAAGTCACCTTTAAAAACCAGCGTGGGCTGCAGTCACCCACGGCTGAACTCTTGTACCTCTGCAAGACCTGGGTGTTTCTCTTCAGGAGAATCTGAGTTACAGAAGTATTTGTAAAGCATTGTATTAAATAGTGGAAAGCAGCTACTTTCTAAGTGATAGACAGCTGTAGGGAATATCAGTATGCATCATGCAAATTCTGGGAGGAAAACTGACCTCCAGTGACATACTACTATCACGCTATTAAAACTGAAAAATACTTTTCAGTTTACTTAGACTTGCCAAATTTTTTGAAGTGAGCTCTTCATTTCTAATTTTCATATCTGTTGTTCTCCAACATACCCAAACAAAAGGTGCTTTCATGTTTGTGACAAGCAAAGCTTTCCACTTCCAGAAATGTTACACTGCTTGCTCTGATGCTGAAATCAGATTGCTGGGATAAATTCTCTGCATGCAAACTAGCATATTCGAAAACAATACAGAAATGAAGCTCAAAATTCCAGTTTTGTTTTTAACATACAGATTTTAGAACACCAGGACAAAACTGAAAATAAAAGATGAACATATTCCAATTATCAAGGAAAAAGTCTGCAGTAAAATACTAGCAATAATCTTGTCACTAGGTTTGCAAAACTGCTTAGTAGGAGTATCTGTTATGTACTTTTGCATAAGATGAACAGTCATGTAATGCTTTTTCACACAACCATGCTTCAGTGAAACTAGGCCCTTTTATTTAATATAAAATGTGAGATAAAATTTGAACCCTTATATTAAAACAGCTTGTGTTGCATTCACCAAATCTCAACAGAGTAGCAGGTAGACCCACAGTTAGGGAGGAGAGCTCTGCAGTGCAGAGGTGTCTGCCTTTCCCACTCCTGATAATCCACTGTGTGCAAGAAGATTGGCCTCTCCCAGCAGCAGAGAACACAGACAGGGACCTCAGAGTCTGGCCAGGTCAGAGGAACCATCTTATGGAAAATATGGAAGATAAAGTAACTCCCACAACCAGCTTTACCCTACTTACCCTTTCTATTTAAAACCTGTATTGAAGGGAGTTCAGTATCTGAGAGGGTTTAGTTTTGGGGAAGGGATGGGCTGATGCATAATTGAATCATTTCTGATTTGGAGCGGCAGTACAAAGCCAGGTTTTCGCACCAAGTTCCTAAAATCTAACCCAAAAATGTCAAATCACCTTGAAGCAGAAAAAAATAAACTTCTAAGAAGAATGTAGACAGAGCAATTCAGTTTGCTTATAATTGCTTGTATTTCCTTTGCTTTTCTAGTGCAAGAGTGCTGGATAAATCCAGTGTAATTTAAAACTTAACTAATTAATATTTTACCTGCACGTGCATCTGGGGGCATTTTTATACACTCAGATGCTCTTTAGAAACACTGAAGCATTGCATCAAGTTTTTCAGCTGGAATTGAGAAACTACCACATTTTATTATAGAATTGTAGAATATCCTGAGTTGGAAGGGACCCATAAGGATAATTGAGTCCAACTCCTGACAGGACAGCCCCAAGGGTCACACTGTATGCCTGAGAGCATAGTCCAAATCCTTCTTTAACTCTTGTCAGGCTGGTGCTGTGACCACTTCCCTGAGGAGCCTGTTCCAGTGCCCGATCACCCTCTGATTCAATCACGGAATGGTTTGGGCTGGAAGGCACCTAGTTTCAACCCCACTGCCATCTTCTTGATGCTGAGATGAGTGTTAGCTGATGATATCTCTGTAATGGAAACTGTCATTCTGTTAGTCCTTTTTACACACATGGGGTAAGCCCACAGCTCTTGAGTGAACTATTTATTGCTCATTAACGCTGTGCTTGTGGTAGTAAGCTTGATTAAGCCATTTCTGTTGCCCTTTGTACAATCTCATGAGCTGATGTGACTGCTAACAGGGACTGACTTGGGAGCTTGACTCAGGCACATACTTTCATGGTGCTTCCTATGCATCTGTACTGGGAAAAAAATTTAGATTATTGCAGCCCCAAGAAGACGATTATCTGCTGAATATTGAGAAGTGTACTGCCATGGCCCCCAACAGGAGGGACCTAAAGGAGGATCACAGAAAAATCCCATTTCTGTGCAATGCACAGGTGGCATGCAGAGCTCTCTGACATGCAGCTGGAAAGCTGTAAGCTGTCAGGGAATAAAGGATGAGGAGAAAAGCATCACAGCATTTTGCCAGCTAGTGGACCCCCCCGCAAAGTGACCAACAGCCACAGAGAAAGGCAGCAAATGTGCAGGGAGGAATTTCCACAGGAGATGCTTGGTTCACAGTCCCGGGCAATCCTGTGAGCCTGCCATGCTGTGCTTCCCTCCTAGCTGATGGGCCAGCTGACAGAAGGGAAGGATGGACTTCTCTAGGAGGTGCCAGG
Source organism: Melanocharis versteri (assembly GCA_013397845.1). NCBI lineage: Eukaryota > Metazoa > Chordata > Aves > Passeriformes > Melanocharitidae > Melanocharis > Melanocharis versteri. The sequence continues at coordinate 467,917 of VZTG01003865.1, forward strand.
CCTCTCCAAACTGAAATGCTTTCTGCTTAGGTCATTTGCTTAGAAATGTTTTTAGGTGCCTATGAAATGATACTCTCCCCTTCTTCACTATGCATTTATGTGGGAGAGGGAAGAGAGTACAGGGAACATCAGTACTGACACTTCCTCAAGCAGCTCATAGCTTGGGCAGATGTTGCTTGGTTACACTCTGAATAATTTTCACAGTTTGCATTACAGTCACAAGGGCAAGAGATTTTGAATACAAATATAAATCAGAGCTGAAATTGCAGGAAACAGGTTGGTAAATTTTGAAACAAACAAATGAATATAAAACTGAGTCCCTGCCAGCCTAAGCCCCAGCCATGACATCTGAAAAAAAACTTGTAACTTGTTTAGTGACATTTTCCATAGTTGCAGGTCCAGATGGCACAGGTTAGGTCTGACAATATAACTGAGCTGGTCAAAGCCAGCCATCACTGGAAGCTGTGAAGAGAAATCACATTAGCAGGTTTAGACCCTCAAGAGATGTCAAAAACCAAAATCCCTTTGCAAATATCATCAGAAGGTACCTAAATACCTTTGATGAGCATGGGTTTGCATGCTTTCCCTTGCTAATCTAGGCAGGTCCTGCCAAGCATATGATGTGTATTTAACATCAGGTTGGGTTGTCAGGAAGGACAAAGGTTGCTTTCTGTCTCGAAGCAGGGACTGGGAAGTGTCCTGCTGGCCCTGCTGAGCCCTCAACTGCTCAGCTGTCAGTGCAGACATCCATGTGTGAAATCCATGTCGCCCCCACAGCCCTGGCTCAGGACAGGGGCCCCGGGAAGCCAAGGAGCTTCCAAAAAGCTGTAAGTTCATCAAGAACAGGTTTGCTTCAGGGCAGGAGACAGCAGTGATCCTTCTCCGATGGAGCAAGGGTCTCCTTCACAGCCACTGCCTGCCTCCTTTGTCATCAGTAGATCAATATTTCACATGAGTTCTCTGGTGACACAATGAAATGGTTATTTCTAAAAACCATGGTTGTTCCTAAAACCATGAACTATGTTCAAACATTATCCAACCAAAGGAAGGGCAGGAAAAACACTTCCCTTTGCAGCAGGTCTGTATGGTTTCTGAAGGTGGGCCAGAGCTGGAGCTGGAGTTTGCCTGAGTCAAGTCTGAAGGATCAAACACTTAGAAATAGCCCCTCTTCTTTTGGTATTTCATAACTGTATGTCTTCAGTGCAGCTATCACCTGTCCCCAAAATCCAGAGGAGTGGCAGAAATATCAGCCCACATTTTTTACACTGATTGGCAAAATAAAGGCAGCTTCAGTTTAAGTAAGCACTGGTAAGGTACCTGCCCTTGGTTTGGTTTGCAAACCCTGCAATAAATCCTGATTATACAGGAAACTAACCTGATGACCCCAATTTTTTTTATGACCTCAAAGAAAAGTACTGCAGTGGTTTTTTCTACCCTTTCTAATAGTCATTATCACCAGGTTTGTTACACCTCGTCATTAGCTAAGAAGAACACAGTCATATATTATTTGTGAGTCAGATCAGTCATTTGAGATCAGTCATTACTACTGACATTAAAGTTCTCACTATTTTAAAGATACATTTAAAATAAAAGCTTTGGTCCTTGTGGCGTCTTAAATCTGTTGCAGTCAGTTTGATATAATAAAATGATGGGAATTTGGGTGCTATTGTTATATTTCCATTTGTATTTAAATTTTTTACATTCAAGTACCCATCAACAGAGGCTCTGAAAAGGTCAGAGGGAGGTCTGGTAGACTAAAATCAATCATTTCCATGGTGCTACCCTGCTGAATTAATCAATTAGAAGTGTTTTCAAGGATCTTTTGTGCTACTTCCAACACTTGTGTATTGCTAGACTATATATTCAAAGAGTCGTGCTGCATGAATTAGCTTTTGTGGTGGATATGCCTTTCTTTACTTCTTAAAAAAAAGGGCTATTTAGTTGGTTGCAGGAAATAAGTCTTGTTCAGCGAGTGCTTCCCTGGGTAAATGGTCAAAGTTGTGTCTATGTGAAGGCAAAGAAAATTCACACCAACAGAAATATAGATTATATATAATACATATACTCTAAAAATAAGATAGTGTATACATTTTAACACACAAAGAAGATTAAAAACTATAGAAAGTGAAGAATGTGAGATCACTTGAAGATGATTATTTGGCTAATTGTGTTTCAGCTCTAAGACAAGGGGCAGTTGTGATGTTCCCTTCCATCTTTACATGACATGGTGGCCTTTACCATATATCAAAAGTTACACAGTTCTTCTCTCTCATATGCATGTTGAATTAAGCCCTGCAAAAATTATTAGTAAAGTATTACCTATTCTGGAACTACGGCTGAAGGTCATAATCTTGTTTATCTGGCACAGAGAAACATGGGCATTACCTTTGTACTATGACACAATTATTTTGGTATTGCCTTAATTAGCAACCACAATTGCTAATTAAAATGAAAACGAGGTACTTTGTGTCTCAGGTATTTTCATTAAATGTAATTTACTTTAGAAAAAACGAACAGTGGCAAAACCAGATTTCAAGGCTCTTCTAAGCCCAGTTTTTTTCCAGCATGGGCTTGGTGTGTGTGTATGACAGTAACGAGAGCAAGGTGCCCGTGCTGTGTGAGCACTGCGGGCTGGCAGGGTGCTCTGGTGGGCACACCCCTGGGAGTGGGGGATCTGGGGGTGCTGTACATCCCCCTGGAGAGGAATGGGGGAGCTGCACTTCCGCAGCCCTGGAGAATCCCCCTCCTGAAATTGCTCTCTGCTCCGATTTTTCATTTCTTTTGCAGGTTTTGCCGTTGCTGAAAAGCAGGAGCTTAAAACCCTCTTGCTGTGGTGGCAGATGGGATTTGGGGGGCATTTATTCCTTCAAGGCAAAAATGTGTGTCCAGCTTATGATTTCATTTGTGTGGAAACATTACAGTGCGGCTGGGAGAGAGATGCTGAGTTGTTTATGCCAGACCTCTCTAATCAAGCTCTCCATAGAAAGTGCCAAAAATGAGGCCATTTTTTTTGTGTCAATTACTTCATGAGAATTGGTCAGTCACATAGAAACAGTATGTCTGAAGAGAAATATGCAGGTTGGTGTTGCAAGTATTCAATTGGAAGCAGGATAAGGCTCAATAAATGCAAATCAATTGCATGCATGATAAACCTTTATGTGCTGCTAAATCCACTTGAATTACTAGCACAATATAGAGCAAGTCTGGGGGTCATGGCTCTTTGGTGGCACATTTTTGCTACAGCAAACAGTCAGAGGATTGAGTGATCCATGCTTCCATGAGATAAACCTGCCACCTTTTCCCTCCAGTCCCTGTGAGTCCCACCAGAGACTGTGACTGCTTATTTTCCTCACTGGTGGACTCGAAATTGGTTCGTCAAAGATGTGGCACAAAATCCTAAAGTCTCCCAAAGGAATGTTTCTCCCTTTGAGGGGGAAGAGAATAAGGTACTCTAGGGGCTGGGACTTTCAGTGTGATCTATCTGGTGCTCAGATACCCCCAGATTATGTAGAATTAGGTACAATTTGTCAGGCATTTATGTCCTTGAATGTGAAAGAACCCAAAACAAACAAACCACCCTGTGAAGCTGAGGGAGAGTGGTGTAATTCTCCCACCCTTGGTTTAGATGAGGCCATAAAGGGACAAAGGACTAAAACATCCTGCCCTGTCTGCCGAAGGTTAAACTTGCTGTGACCTCCTTAGTAACTATCACAGTCGACCCCTTTGAGGGAGCCTGTGTTTCAAGCCCACTGACAGGAGATCCAGATCTTCTCTCAGATGAAGCTGAACCCCCTTAGTTCTGTCTGCAGTCTTTGCAGTTATTGCCAAGGTTTCTGCACGCTGTTGGGAGTATGTCCTGTGCAGCTACATGAAACAAGAAATTGAAAGGTAACAACCCTTCTGAAAACTCTTATCCAAACACTCTTATCCAAAGTTTGGCTCCTACAGAGACCACTTTCATTACAGGCTCACCCCCTATTGGGCTCAAATCTCATGCCCACTTCCTCAGAGATAATGTGACCTTCTGCCCACTAATTCAGAGGGACAAGTTTGTCTCTGTGAGACTCTTCCCAAGCCATTACACAGGGTCTAGAGAAACACATCTGGGCAAGACAAGAGGACGAGCCATCAGCAGCCTTACAAAAATGAGCCTCCAAGCTACTGTGCCTGGGTGGACCAATTCCAGCTCTGTTTCCTGACTTTGCAGAGAAAGAATTCCTGCCATGTTTCCAACACCTTCCTATTTGCTTGCTATAAGAAAGGCCACTGACGATCATCGCAATGGGATTTGCTCATAATGTTTGTATAACATGACTCTAATACACATCATAATATGACTGTTTTTGTCCCTAAGCATTACACAGCTTAATTTAGATGGAAAAAATAGCACAATTATCAACTGAAGCCAAAGAAGCCATGTTGGGATGCTGCAGTACATCAAATTAAAGTGCAATATAGGCTAAATGACTATATTTTTGTTCAGATAATGTGTCAGCCTATAAGCAAGGCATTCGTCATCTTGTGTGAGATGTTTTTCTGAGAGTTGTGGTTTCTATAAGAGAGCAGATCTCCAACAGAGCGGAAGCATGGCTACTGCTGGTAACGGCAGTGTGGATGCTCTGTGCAGGCCCTGTGCCCAGGCAGGCACAGGCACCTACCCAAGCACCAGGCAGCTACCCACCACCCAGGGACTGCTCATATCCTAGAAACACCCATTTTCAGAAGGCAGAAAAGGATGAAAAGCATGAGGGAAGTAAAGCAGAGCAGTGAACAGCACTGGGTACCAGGAAAGGGTCACTGATTTTCTGTTAGCACTGGCCTGATCCTGCACAGGGAAGAGCTTTATGAACAAGTGGAAAGTAAATGCACTGGGATATGCAGCTGGAGTTATTCACGCTAGTGCTCCTCCACATTTGTTCAATTTGTACCTCCTTATTGCTGTGGTGAAGGTTTGGCATGATCTGGAGGAAGCTGACTTTGGTCTCATTCCCTTCAGTTCCTGATTTCATGCTCGTTAGCCACAACAGTTTAATGCAAATCCTGTCTTTTTCTGTCATTATTTTACCACCGATGTTCCTTTGTGAAATACACAGAGAAACTATAAACGGAGATGTCAGTAGAAATGAATTTGTTAGCTTGTTTGGGTGGGCCTAAGTACCCGTGACACTCATTAGCACCCAGCTACATTTCCCTTTGCAGGACAAGGCTTCTGGCACCATCCAGCATTGTCTGTAAGCACCTATAGCTATCATCCGGAAGCACTCGAAGTATTTTGGACATGCTGCTAATTAAAGCCCGTACCTACAAGAGGATTTAGGTGGGACCGGCATTCCGGACAATTGTAAATGTTGAATAACAAAGTAGCACGGCTGCTTTGTGCATGTGCATTGCGAACATGCTGGTGCGTGTTAGAAGTCCAACAACCCACCCAGAAGACCCAGCTGCTTGGGGAAATTGTTCTGTAGCTTAGGTTTTCCTGATTGAGCTCCATTAAAGGGCTCTTTGTGGGAGTAGGTGAGTGCTGGTGTCAACAGCAGGGTGGACAGGAGCACCATAAGGCCCGTACAAATGGCTTTATCCTGTGAAGGAGCCTCCTCTACTGCCAGGAGACACCAGGCTGCTGCACTGGAAATGGTCCCATGTCTGAGAGGTGCTGAGATATTCGGCAGCCTCTCTGGAAGTCAGTGATGAAACTTCGTAGGAGTGTGCTTAATTTGTGGGGGTGAAAATACTGGTGCCTATAACCCTTGAGGAGCTTTGGCTGGTCCGAGTCTCAATGCTGCCGGGGGACTGAGGAGGGCAGGTTCCACCAAAGTTGCACTGTAGGTCAACAGGCTTTGTTCCTTTTTGTTTGGGTTTCGTGTTAGTTTTTTTTAGCCTTTCCATTATGCACAAGCACAGAGAACAACACAAGAAAGCAGGTGAAATTCTGATTTCACAACACTTTTTGAGATCTTTGCAGTAGGTTTCCACTGCACTTCACTCACTTTGTTTTTATGTGCCTAAACTTATGTTTGTAACAACTCTTGTGATTCTGAAAACGTTCCTTCTCCTTTGTTCCCTCTGCCACTTCATTAGCATTGGAACAATAGTCATGAGGGATTCAGGACTGGTAAAATTAACTTTGGAGCCTCTTTTACTTTGGAGGAAGATATAAAGACAGTGTAATTGGCAATTTGTGTATTATCTAGTGACCTACTACAAGTAGATTAGTTATGGCTAAAAGACAGTGTTGAGGTGTCGAAAATAAGACAAAATGTTTGGTTTGGATTGGAAGGCTTCCTGCTGGAGATCTGTGAGTGGTTTTACTTCCTAACTGCTGACGTTCAGTATTTAGCAATAGGAATACTTTGAGAGGAGAACCTGGAAAAGCCACAAATCCACAGTGTTGCTGAAATCTGTGGGAGGACCGGATGCCAGATACGAAGTACTTAACTTTGTCATTATGTCTAATTATATAAACTGTATAATGGAAGGGTCAGGAATATAACCCAGCTCTTCTTAATTTCAGCATCTTCCGAGTCTGTTCTCTCACTGTGAGGTAGTTGCTTGGTCTGAAGTAAGACTCCTCACAGGAGAGAAGGACATATTCTCACTCCCACCTTAAAACTGCTCAGAGCTAACAATGATGCCAGTTAATAAGTTCAGAGTATCAAATTAATAGTTGCAGTGAGACAAGACTGAAGGGGACCTTCTCTTTTCAGCCTACAGATATAACTGAAAATGCAAAACACATGGTTTTGGGCACAGAAGCTCTTTGGGTGAGAAGCAGCAGACTAAAACCAAGTCATGGGTACTGGGAGTTGAGTAATACTGCAGAGTTTATCCTAGCAATACTAATCATTTAGATATCTCAAGAGAAGAGCATGCCTTGTAACCATGGAGTAGTGGGGATGGCTAGGCAGAAAAAGGGTGATTAAAACGTTAGCCCCCATCATACAGACAAGAAATAGGTAACTGTCACATTAAGGGATTAACTGGGATGAGATGTGAAAGAATTATTGTGTGCTATGAAATCAATTTCTCAATTGCATTTATTATTTTTTAATAATAGTAGAATTATGACCTCTATTTCCCAGTCTAGTATTTGGAAATATTTTGTGGACCTATATTAGGGGATTTTTTATGTTTAAGGTATGTCATGACATGCATCAAGAAAGTCACTGCAGGATGAAAACAGAACCCAGATGCAGAGAGTGCTGATATGTCAGTGTTGGAAAGAATAGCACACCGGCTTCCTGCTGTGCCCTGGGCAGACACATGGCGTTTGGGACATTTTTCTATTTTAGGTGATGTGGTGGGCACTCATGAAAGAGGAATTGATAGTGGTATTTTAACACCCTGGTTTCAAGAAAAAGTCGGCTCACAAAGCCAGAACAGTTCCTGCTACAGCTGCATCTTCAGCCTCAGTCTCAGATGTCCTCAACCCCAAAACTATCATAAGTGATCATTATGACTGGGTTCTCCTCTCTGCATGTCACTGTGTGAGAGGATGGAGCCAGTGAAAGGTGAGTGCTAAGCTAATGGGATTGACCAGAAATAAAGAACATTGAGAATGTACATGAAAGGGGAGGAAAGCCTGTTAGACTAGTTAGATCCCAAAGAAACCATCGCTGGCTGCAGCAGACTTGAAGATGAGTTTTTCTACTTGGCTACAACTGAGTTTTTGTAAATATGGATTTCTGTTTGATGGGTTCAAAGAGGAAAATGGTGGTAAGGGAAATGCCTCCTCGAAGTATTTACTTCTACCTCTGTCTGTCTTTAAGCAGTGGGATGATTTCCTTTTTCCCTTACCTTTTTTTTTCTTTAAAGAGGGTGTTGCCAAGGGGTGTGCTATGACAGCAGCATCCTGCAGTATGTTATTTGCTTCCTTCCTAATCAAAATATTATGGAGTTGTTATTGCATATCCCTGCTGTAATTTTGGAAATGTAATCCCCAGCATTTGGGGGATCACACTCCTCTCTGCCATGTAAACTTCCTAAGCAGATTCTCTGCCAAGTTTTCAAGTGTTCCAATTTGAAGTTATTTTGATCTTATCTCTGTTATGTTTCCATAGCGCATTTTACCGTTAAAGATTCTTTATCAAAGTCAGAAATTACATACAATTGCACTCAGGATCTGTGAACACAGGCCATGGAGTCCAGAGCTCTCTTGTTTAATGAAGACTGAGCAAAAAGTTACCTGGGCTGCTCCAGAAACTCAGTTTGCGAGAGGCACAGATTTTGTAGCTACAGTTTGAACTGCTGGAATCTGGCTCCCCTAACTTTAATATACCACACATTACACATAAAGATGACCCCTCTAACTTTGTCTGGTTTGGAGTATAAATCTTAATAAAGAATCCTAGAATTTTCTTGTCTAAAAGCTGCAAAGTTCTGCCAAGAGAGCCACGCTAACACAGGTATAAAATAGAAGGAGTTTTGAGTTTTAACTAGTGTCCCTAAGTGATGCAATAGCACAAATAGGTAATAAATGTTCTCTCCTGATTCCTGAAAGCTCTCTGTAGAGCTGGGGTGTCCTGAGGGCGTTCCCCCAGTAGCTGCTTTTCACTGCTTGTTGAAATGCCTGCCGTGCGTAGCAAGGGTGTCGATGGTTTGTGATCCCTTCACACAGACTTGCCATCAGTCCTCAGCTGTGCTGCTAAGGATGACTCCCGTCGGTGCCTGCCAGCCACGCGGCTTGGAAACACCCGCAGCAGCTCCGGCACAGCTGCGCTGCCTTTGCTCCTGGCACACAGATTGACTCAAAGATGGAGAACATCATGTAACAGCCCAAATCTTTATGCTGACCCTGGGGCTCTTCTTCCCTAATGGGGAAGAACTTTGTGTACTTTAGGAAGATTACATATTTGATGATGGTTTTTTTAAACACCTTTTCTTAACTGCTTGCAGTTCTGCCATCTTTCTTGGACACCCAGGCTCTCACAGCAGAACATTGCACAGCAGTGGAAGACATATTCATCCTGGTGAGATTCAGGCGCTGTAATCCATGGATTCATTCGCACTCATACACTCAGAGACTTACTTCCACAGCCCGGGTTAGATTCAAGGACTGGCATACAAGATAGGAAGCATACCTTCTAGTATGACTCTTTGAACATCCACAGCATATCTTAGATCAATGAAACACTTCACACACCAAAATGATGCATTATGCACAAAGTGTGCTTGCATAGATACGTTGAGGGAGATGGAGGCAGAGACTAATTGAGAAACCAATGGAAAACTGGCTTTAGGAGAAGAGCTTTGGCAACTCTAACCATCCCATGGAACAGGCAGGAATGTGAAGTATTAAGGTCGCAGACAAAAGCAGAGAGTAAACCCATAGTGCCTAATTCACCTACCTTGGGAGCAGCTGAGGTTGCTGCTCCAGGGCACTGATGACACTTTGCCATGGCAAGGTGAGCACTGCATGATCCACCAGGCACTGAATGAGAAGCTAAAGAAAATACTCAAACACGGTTGGACATCAATAGCTCGGGTGACACATGTGCTAGTGAGGAATAACCATTCCCATCTCCCACAGAAACTGAGCTTCACACCCTCGTGAAGCAAGCCAGCAGCAGTGGGGTCCTAATAGTCATTCTGAATCCTAACTCTTATTGCCCTGGAGAAATGGCTTTCAGAAAGCTCTAAGAAACATTTTACATCAGCCAAAATCTTGATAATGCACAGAGAAGCCCTGTGTCAAAAACTCCATGTGATAACTAGTGAGACAAGTAAAACATTCATTTATGAGAGTTCTTCTCCCCTGGGAGCTGCTAGGGTTGCTGGAACATACTTTGCAATCTTGGATGAGCATTCCCTGGTTTATATCCCATCCTCCCTGGGATTTCAAATTGCATGCAAACCAGCACTCTCCTGCTGGGACAGTCATGCAAATAAACAACTCAGTGTTATTTTATGACTCCCCTTGATTTTCTCAGTGAGACATTTCTAAGCAGCAAATAGTGAAAGCAATACCACATAGCATCATATCTCTGCACTTACTTGGAGAGCTCTAGCACTTGCAGCTGGGCATTGCACATCCTTGAATGGAAGCTGGCTTACATATGAGCCTCCCTGTCTTCTATTTTCTTTATTACTAGTTTTAGTAAGCCTTTACTTATGTAAAATATTTCCTTTTCTTATGAAAACTACCAGCAACAGCTGATTCGTGATGTTATTCCGCTGAATTAACCAATTCATTCCCCACCAAAAAGAGCATATTTTTGCCCCCTCTATGTCACGTACGAAAAGAGTTTCCCCACCAAGACTGATTCAAAACTGCTTCATCCGGACATGGTTGCTCTCTGCCGTGCCCTGCACCTCCCAGCAGCTTGTGTCCTTGTTACATCCCATGTACAGCGTGATGTCAGATGTTTGCTATCACCAGTGGCCAGCTACAAGCAGAGTTGAACCAGTGCCAAGCACAGGGGCTGCAGCAACACTTAAGCATCCCAAACTTCCCCTCTTGGCAGCAACAAGTATCAGGTGTGGTTCATTTGGGGTTTTTTTTTGTGCAGACCCAGCTGCGAGGTCAGGACAGGACAATGTGGGAGGAGCCCCTGACAGGGCACAGAGGGGCATTGGGGACAGGGAGAAAGCTGCTTGTGGGGTGCCAGGCAGCACTGGGCTGGGGGGCTGGGGGCAGCTGTGCCTTGATTTCATCGAGGGGGCTGCTCACACTTGGCAGTCATCCTGCTGCCCACCTGGTTGGGGTCCCAGAGCCAGCCAGCCTGCAGTGAACCCATCCGACCAACGCATTGCATCCACCCCCTGACACAAACCCAGCAGTTTCTGCTCTGCAGTCCATTTCTATTGTAGAGCTGAGGGTGTGATATGAAACCACAACATTCATTTAACTTCAGAAAGGGGATGTTATGCTCAAAACCATAACTCTTTTGGACAAGTACACATTTTTGTTTCCTGAATCAATCTTTGCTCTTGTGTCGTCCCTTTGACAAGTGACTGTCAACAAAATTCAGGGGAAAGGCTTGGCATTATTGCAAGTAAGGGCTTCCTAAATACCTTTCTCAAGAAAAATAAGGAAAAAATTCCCTAATCGGTGTATTTCCTTTAAAATGCACATAAATTCAGCATATTTGCTAAAAGTAAACATTGCATCAATGTTTAGTCTTTGACTGCAGCAGGACAGAGCTGGCTTAGATTTTAAGCAACATTTTTTAAGGATGGAGACCACAAAGCACTGGGACATGCTGCTGAGAAAGGCCAAGATCCCCATAAACCGAGGTCTTAGGGAACAGTGTAGCCAACATCTGTGTAGAGTGGTCTCATCTTGGGGCAGAAGTAACTTCTGCAGGTCTGGAATAACGTCTGTAGGCTGGAGAATTGGGTGGAGAGAAACATTCTGATGAGATTCAACAAGGGAAAGTGCAGGGTCTTGCACCTGGTGAGGAACAACCTCAAGTACCACCACAGGTTGGAAGCTGACCTACCAGAAAGCAGAGACGGACCTGGGAGTCCTGGTGGGTGACAAGCTGACTATGAGCTGGCAATGTGTCCTTGTGGTCAGGAGGGCCAGTGGGATCCTAGGATGCATTGGGAACAATGTGGCCGGCAGGTCAAGTGAGGTGATGATCCCTCTCTGCTCAGCCCTGGTGAGGCCACATCTGGAGTGCTGTGTCCAGTTCTGGGCTTCTCAGTACGAGAAGGAGAGGGTCCTGTGGAGGCCACAAAGGTGATTTGGGTCTGGAGCGTCTCTCTTATGAGGAGAGACTGAGAGGACTGGGCCTGTTTGATCTGGAGGAGGGAAGACTGAGAGAGGATCTCATTAATGCATGTAAATATCTCCAGGGTGGGTGCCAAGAGGATGGTGCCAGACTCTTTTCAGTGGTGCTCAGCGACAGGACAAGGAGCAATGGCCATAAACTAAATCACAAGAAGTTTCACCTCAACATGAGGAAGAACTTCTTTACATTGAGGGTGGCAGAACACTGGAACAGGCAGCCCGGGGAGGTCATGGAGTCTCCTTCTCTGGAGACATTCCAAACCCACCTGTAGGCATTCCTGTGTCACCTGCTCTAGGTGACCCTGTCTTGGCAGAGGGGTTGGGGTAGATGATCTCCAGAGGTCCCTTCTAACCCTAACAATTCTGTGATTTTGTGATTCTGTCTCTTCCAACCCCATTTTAATTTTCTAGGCTTCTAGGTTTTTCCTTTGTACTTCTGTCCTTAACAAATGTCCCCATTCAGTGTAGGGTAGCAGCCAGCAACAGCTCCAAGCATGGTGCCAAGGTGGGAGATGGATGCCATGTGGAATACAGGAGGAGCCAGGAGGGGAGCTTCCAGATGATCACCTCTTGCCTGAGCCGCAGGAATGGTGATGGAGGCAGAAACAGCATCTCCAGATGAGGAGATGTGGTTGCTCCATGACACACATCACAGGCCAGGACCCCATCCCCATCATCATCGAATGATGTCTTCACTACCTGGCTGTGCGGCTTCTACAGTCAGGCTGCTGGTGGTGTGCTGAAAGAAAAATAAACAAAAATACCAAAGTGTTCTCCTTTTAAGCTACTCTATGAATGAGATTCTCAGCTTTTAGTGCACTTTATTTTCCTGGATTGCCAAAAATCTGCTGATGAGGAAAGTTGCTGAGGGTTTATTTTGTAACAAGAGGGCACAAGACATAGAACACACCCTGGGATTTGCATAAGGCAACTGAGCACAAGCTGCAGTAATTTGTATTTATTTTATTGTGTCATCTTTAAATATTTTTCCTGCTCTTTAAAGACTGACTTACCGTCAGAAGGAGTAAAGTGTTTTCCATGTGGCAGAGAACTTGTCGTCAGGCACTCACCTCCTAACAGTTGCACCACCATGCTCAGCTTCAGCCTGAGAGGGCATTTTGCCAAGTAGCTTCAGCAAGAAATCATTCTCTTCCATTCAGTGCCATGGATTTGTGTGATGACAAACCTTTTTGGGTAAACCTGTTCCTCATCTGTGCCTGAGTTTTCTCAACTCTCAAATATTCACAAAAGAATTATGTGGCTGCTGAGTGTTTGCTGGTGAAATGGGCCCTGCCAGCTCCACGCATGACCAGAGTTTTCAGATCAAGAGAAAATTGTGATTTACGGTGATTTCTGCCTCTACTGGTAAGTTGTTTGGCTTCACTGAGGTGGTACAAAATGTCTTGTCAGAAAGTTATTTGGAATCTTTCCTGAGAAAGAGATTTTCACCTGCAGGCGAACTACAACTTTCATTTAGGGTTTCAGCATCTCCTTCTGTCAGGAGATGTCTCTCTCAGGCCTCCTACACAGGAGACTGAGGCTTACCTGGGCTGGGGCCTTAATTTAGCTGATGCTACACAACCAGATCTTCGAACTCCTTCCTTCTTTGTCCCTTTTCTCTTCGTCCTCTCCTTCAGCAGAAGAATCTGGCAAATACGTATCCAGGTTTATCTGCAGTATCTGTGGGTCTTTCTCACTCTGCTTCTGCAGTTCTATAGTCCCATGATTTATCTACAAATTATAAATTGTCTTCCTGAAAACCATGTTTCCAGCCCATAATCAGATTAGGAGATTGCATAGCCAGTGGGAGCTGGTGCTTGGCTAACAGTGATTTCATTGGATTTGCACTTGCTGTCCAGCATAGTATATTTGTGTTAGTTAAACTTGACCTTTTTAAAAGAAAAATTATGTCTTCTATTCTTAGATAAGTTTATTAATTGTATACCAAAATGTTGTACAGCTCTGTATTCCCACCATGGGCCTTTTGGGGGATTCTTTTGTTGGGTTTTTTAGTTGAATTTTTTTTTGTTTGCATCTTTCAAAGTGTAGCAATTGAAAATTTGTCTTCAGAGTTCAATTCCTGACACCAAAGTAAAAAAACCTCCCACTATTTGTTAGCAGGAGAGGGAATTTCCATCAGCAAAGTTGTGCTCAGAAAGCTATACCAATATACTTTTATTTCTCATACAGTTTTAAATTTCACTCCTTTTAATAGGGCTGATTCCCAGGCATCAATTCCCAATTACTCTGGGGTGATTAAAGATGCATATATCCCAACTGCTTCTGCTGTCCTTCCCTTCCCACCGTATCAAAAGCCATAAGAGGAAAAGCTGTTTCCCCGCCCACCTTCAGTCTGTTGGCGACCACGAGGCTGTTTCATACCCAGTGGTTGTGGATGCTGCAGTCGAGGGTGTGATGCTGTAGCTTTCCACAGGCTACTCTGGAAGCAGCTGAGATGGATGGAGCCACCATCCTTCCATGACCCTTGGCCCTCAGCAGCCTCGCCTGCTCCTCACTGCTGTAGGTTGTGAGGCTTCACACAGTGTCTGTCGCAGCTGTCACCGCTGCTGGACTGCCCTGAGGAATGTCACTGGCACCTTGTTGAAAGCCTCTGGCTGAGGGATTTGTTTGCTGTCTGTGGTCTGCACAGTGTCTGCAAGTGCCAGGATGGGCCTGGGGCAAAAGCTGAGTGTGAGAGACCAGGATTTCTTCCTCACCCTCAGGAAAAGCCAGGAGGCTAGCCCAAAACCAAGATGCTGACAACTGTGTGCGTGGTGCATTACTCTTGGTGGGACTAGTGTTTGCTCAAGTCTCAGTTTTGATCTACAGTGTTTTGTGTCTGATGGTTCCTTGGCCTGTCCATGGCTTGGGAGCAGAGGAGACACCCTAACTCCAGCAGCCACCATGGATTTTTGGTGCATCAGCCCATTGAAAGCAGCTGTTTCTGTGCAGCTTGGGATGTGAAACTTGGAGGCTTTCTAGCCTCCAGGGACCACTGAATAAAGGACATTATACTCTCAGATCTTCCTGTACTAGTTCTTTCCTCAGCACTAAGACACTCAGCAAAATAGCTGTGCAAGTAATACTTTGAGAAACAAAGTGCCACAATGCATCAAAGAGAACATTGCGAACATGATCAGAAGTGAAACCATGCAAGCAAAGCAGAGGAAAGCTCTAGGCAAAAACAACTGAGTCCTAGGCCCTGGGAGTTTGTTTCTGCCCAGGGCAGGTGACAGCAGGGCTGTGGGGCCCAGGCAGAGGTGTGAGGAGCAGAGGGAGAGCCCAGGGCTGAGCACAGAAGGGCTGAGCAAGCGGTGGAGGCACGCAGGGCGTTTTCTAGCCATGCTCCCAGTGGTACATTCACGCGGTCCCTCCCCTGGGACACTGGTGCACAATACCTCCAGTGCCTCCCAGGGCCACTGTGGCTGACTACTGAATCATGAGTGCATCAGCCATCTGGAAAAGAACTGCCTTCTGCCTAAGAGTGTTGTCATGTCTTGGCTATTTGGGTCATGCCTGTCTGACTGTTCCTCCCATCTCCATGTTTCTGAGATACTGTGCAGGTCCTGGCAGTGCTCCAAGCAGCACCATCTTTTTTGTGTTCTCTATTCCATGCCCAGGCAAAAGTCTTGGTACTGCCTGCAGCTACCGATATCCTCCTTGTCAAAGAGCACCAGTTCCATTATTACATGTCTGTCACCCTGCAGTTCCTGAGTGCCAGCCACATGCTCACCTTCAGAAAGGGTGGGCTGTTTTATCAGGTGGGCTGGGGTTTGTGGGTTTTTGGTTTGGGATCTTTTGTTGGAAGGATAGGGTGAAGCTGTAGGACTACAAAGAAACCAAAAAGATGAGTCTTCATTTATCCTCTTTTAAACCTGCATGAAACTTCTGACCATCTCACCTGGTTGTTAAGGCCTGTACTTTTGTCACAGAAAGAAACAAAACCCTGAGTGACAACATTCCTGAACCAGGAAATTTTGGACTCTATATTGCCTGTACCCAAATGTAATATCTTCTAACATTTCATTTGAATTTGAGCAGCAGATAGTAGACAGGAAAACAAACCTAGCTCTTTAAGGTAGGACTCAAATTAAATCTTTCATTTTACACTCTGTGCAGATTTTATCTCCTAAATATTTGATGTTATCCTTTAAATGCCTACTTCCTGGCTCTTCGTTTTGCAAGTGATGAGAACATATCTAGTCTAGCAACTCTGTATCTTCTGAATAGATCACACTGTATGTGCTTGTGCTGGCAGTCACTGCTTCCTTGATGGAGGAAATGAAAGGAATCAAGTTTTTCACCATCTTGGTGATAAGAGAAATTCAATACCTTCATTGCCTACGCAAGCAGAGAGTCTCTTTTTAATCACATAGTACTAAAAGCAAATGAGTTTACCTCTGGATCTCCTACCGTGGATTCATAACACATCCCACATTCGTCACCTAGAATAATGAATAAATAATGTAGGAAAAATGCTCCTAGCTATGAGTGGCATCCTTATTACAGGAACACAGAGCATTTCAGACTCAAGAAATCTGAGGAAACTCACTGAAATGAGTTCTAAAATAGCTGCCATAAAAATTCACAGAAGGCTGGTATGAAATAGAGGTGGCTTCTTCCCACCAGAAACATCAGCAGGCTAACAGCCACTGGAAAAAAGCTACTGTAACTATCAGAAACAACAGGAGTGAGATGCAGCCGGTGCTGCAGGAGCACCTCTCACCCCGTGCTGCTGGTGGATTTGCTGGGCAGAGGGGACGAGCTCACTTCAGCCCTTGCTGTGAGGCACCAGCCCAGCTGCTGGCCCACAGTCACACAGTAGTTAGGCCTTTATTACTGCATTTTAATTACAGCATGCTCAGAAATGAGAACCTCTCCGTCCCTAATTGCCGCACCTGCTGGATAAATTGGTGAGGGAATGCCAACCTCACTGAAAACTCCCTGGCTTTAGCCTCCACAGTGGCACCAGGAGCCAGTGCAGCTGGCTTTTATTGGTATTTTTAGGTTGTGATCTGGGGGCTACATGGCTGTTTCAGCTTTCTCGTGCCTCTCTCAGCCCCTTAGGTGACAAGTGGGTCTGTCCCTGGCATGTGCTACTGGCAGCTGGTCTGGTGGGGCAGAGCTGAGGAGGGGGGGTGCAAGGAGGTGCTGCCTGCGCAAGGAAGAGTTGCTGTGTGCATTGCCCCATCACCCTGATCCTGAGCTATACTGCGGTGGCAGGACTTGCCAGGGGTGACAGACAAAGAAACAGAGTGGAAGCACTAAAAAATCCAGTCACAAAATTAATGCCGTGTGTAGAGGTAGTCATTTATCTGATGTTGGGTTTTGGCCAGTGAAACAAAGACAATAAATGAGGAGTGATTGTTCCCAACACTTGCAAAGTAGCAGCAATACCATAAATCAACCATTCCTGCCTTAATACACTTTAAATACTCAATTTCCCAACTACTAGTTGACTGTATATGAAAAGGGGGCGACACCACATATGGAGTAGAGCACTCACTGTTGGTGGAAACGAATGGGATGATCCTCTGGGATGCTGCAACTCTGGCTGAAAGGATGAAAGACCTGGAAGACCATTCCTAGTTGCGAAGTAAGAGGAAAGGACTGAAAAGAGATCTGCTTCTTGGTGTATTCCGTACTTTCTGCACAGAAAATGGCATTTTTGCCAAGTACAGTCAGGGTGTCAGTGCATGGGGTTTGGGTCATGTCTGAGCCTTCTGCACAACAGTCTTTGGACTGAATCACCTCAGCTTTTCACTTATAGACTGTGAGAATCCAAGAGGCTTTTTATCTCATTCCAGTTGAAATAAAACCTTCTACGTGCTGAAAATTAATTATTGAGTGTTCTGCTGCTTTATAATATATTTATGTGCTCTTGGGAACCACTCTCTGTTGGAGCACAGAAAGCAACATCTTAAACACAGCTCAGGCAAGAGAAGTGCCCAGCTCTGCTTTGTGATGCCTTTCCTGCACGTGGATCAGGAAGTGATGCTATCCACAGGCAGTGGGCACTGTCCACAGTGGATATGCCTGGATCTCCTGAGCACTGGCTGTGAAATGGAAGATAAAGAGAGCCCTGATGTTCAGGATGGGCTGCTGCTCCTATGCAAAGTGCTTTGCTCAATGGACTTCCCTCAAATTCAGGTTGAATGCTCACTATGCAAGCCTGCAAGGAGCTGTATTCAATTTTCTGCTGAGGTTTCCAGCTGTGCTCATGCCCATGGCAAGTGCACCTTCCAGGGGTGTGGCAGGCACTGTGACTGGCAGCTGCCATAGCCCCCTTATTCTTGCTTCCCATCCCCAACGGGACAAACGTGTGCAGTGGAGTGTTTTGGTGATCTTTTTGCTTCTGGCTTGTGGAAGTGTTTTTAATGAATGTAATTTTACTGTCACGTATGTGTTAGGAAAGGCCAGCAGCTAACAAAGAGCAGTCTGGGCTGGGGACTGGATCACAGAAGCTCACCAGCTCTTGTAGCAGTCCTCTCCATCAGCATGAGCCAGCCACTGAGGAACACATATCCCTGTCTCAGGTGGCTTTGCTCCACTCATGGAGCTGTGGAGCAAGCCACTGAGGGCTGAGAGCTCACTCACAGTCAGGTCTGACAGATGGAAGCTATCTTGTACAGCACAGCTTTGCTCTGCCTTCTCTGTTTCCAGAAAAGAGGGCTTGAGCAAGCAAGGATTCCTCACCTCTGCTTGCTCGAGCTCACTCGAGCCAGGCCTGCTAGAGCCAGGCAGAGTCACTTGACTGTGACTGAAGGTGAGAGATGAAGGAACAGGAGAGCATGGGGTGAAAGCTCAGTGTTTTGCTGCTCTGGTAGCTTGCTCTCACTCTCAAAAAGCAATTAAGAAAGTAAAATCCACAAACACATAGGGCCGGGTCAGTCCTTCTGTTGCTGTTACACTGTTAACATATTTTGTGATCCTCCTACGCTGAGTTTCTTTCTTCTTATGCTTAACCTTGACTGCTAAGGAAAAAAATCATCTAGCAACTTCGAATTCAGTGATTCATTCCACAAGTTATTGCATTTTCTAAAACACAATCTACTCTAAAGTCCCAATTGCAGGCTTATCGCCTGCCTCAAAAGTTTGCTTTTGTCCTTCGAAATGGAAACAGCCATATTCAGGCACACTTACAGAGCTGGCCCTGCAAACACAGCAGTGATGGATTGCCTACCTAAATGCTAAAGCAAGTGGGGACGAGAGGGGATTTCATTCAAACCTTCAAGAGAAGACCTTTTGCTTTGCTTTAATCAGTCACAAATTCCCCAGAGGCGGCGCAGGGACAAGTGAAGAGGTGTTTGGATGAGTTGGCATTAGGCATGTCCCAGCCTTGTGGTGCAAGGAGAGAAGAAAAAGAATCAGGCTATCACTCTGACAAGGCACTCAGAGGGAAAATCTCAATAAACATGAAGGAATAAAGATTAAAACTCAATGGAGGTTTCATGAATCAGAAGGCTCATACATATATGAGGAGTTTCCTTCAGGTGTTTCCTTCCCACCTCCAGTTCCCTGCTGCCCCCAGCAACATCCTCCCTGCAGCTCTTCTGCTCCATTCATCAGCTGCAGGCTGGAACAGCATACTTTTTGGGTGGAAATAACGTTGCTCAGATGCTAAGAGGGGAAAAAAAATCATTATTTGCTTTTAGGCAGGAAAACACAGCAAAACCAAAGGGCTTGGATTCACTCAACTCTTTATTCAAGATGCAAGCTCTGAATATCAGCTCATGCGAGTAACCAGACTTGGTTCATGGCCAGCTGCATAGGCCTGGCTCTGTTTCAGCCAGGGGGCTTTGCCTGCTCCCCCTGCACAGAGGAGGTGTGTGGCTCTGGAGGAGATTCCCCCAACATTTCTCATGGCAGCCTCCATTTGCACGAATAACTTCCCTGGCCATGCTGGCCACACCTGGAAACCCTAACATAAATTTGTCTGCCTAGCATCTTTCTTTAGTCTCTTCTAAGTCTTAAATTTAGCAGAAAACTTGCCAGCAAGATTCAGAGACCAGATTGAGATTAATTTAAAATTTGGCCGACAAAAGAAGGCTCAGACAGAGCCAGTGCTGCACTGAATATGTCACCAGCTGCCTTTCTTCTCTGCTCTGCTCCAAAAGACAGCCTATCTACTTCAAACAGGCAGCCTCTCTTTTCCACCTTTCTCAGATGTTTTTAAGCAACCTAGTTTCACTGGAGAGCAGTCCATGGGGGTTGGGGTTTCTTACTTTGAAAATGTGAGACCTTCTGGGCATCAGCTACCAGGAGAGTGCCAGTCACCAAAAGCAGGCGGTTTTGGAGGGTTACCAAAGCTGCTGCAGAGGCAATTCTCCACGGGGAGGAGAAAGGTTCAGAAATTGTTCTCAGCCAGCTTGGTCCACACTGTGAAACCCTTGCGAAAAGGAAATGGTCTTCCTACGTGTCAGTTTTGACATTGCCATCCTGTTTCTTTCTGCATTTCAGCATGCTAATTGCTTGGAAAGGTGGGGGGTAAAAGATCTTATACTTAGATCTTTGTGTAGGTGCTGTTGCTAAGATGCATGATGGAATAAAAAAAATCCTTTTTACTTTTAATTTTATTCCCATCCTGGCCATACTCAGCAGAGGAGCAGGGAGGAGGGGTACCATTCCCTTGCACACCAGCCCGGGGTCTGGCAGGAAGGAAGGGTGTTGTGGCAGGGGGCAGACACCCGGTGAGAGGTGGGGAGGAGGATCTTCCTGGGGCTCTGCCTCACACCACAGTGATGGCAAAGATGAGCTCCTGTGTCCTGGGCACTGCTTCTCACCAAGCCAGTCCTCACTCAGCTGCTCCATCCTGCCACCCTCCCTGAGCAGTATCATCTCTCAGCCCATATCTAGGACGGGGTGGACAATGTGAAGTCAAATTCAGATAAAATATACTTACCCCTCACCCCCAAGTTTTTTCATAGTTTTTTTTTGCAGCACTCTGTGCAGAGAGCATGAAGTAGGGCATGCCAGTGTGTCTTCCACAGTAGCTGCTTTGTCATTCAATGTAGATGACTACTTTGTTATCACCAATTTCTTGTCTCTTCTGCAATTTTGAAACCTGTGTCGAGGCTATTAGATCAACCAGAACACTGTCCTGTCCTAGAAGAAAGACCCTGCCCACAGGGATATGCTGTTTCTGGTTTTCCTTCTTTATGGCCAGCTTATGTTATTTTCTATCAGCCATGAATATTATTTCTGAATTTCCTGTTGTGTAAAATACTAAAACTCATTAACATCAGACTGAGCCATTTTTTGTTTGCTGTGAGAAACTAACTCCACAGTCCATTGCTGTTTACAAGAGCCTCGCACCAGCTTCAATGTGTGTGTGTGTGTGGTCTGTGAACAAGAGTTAAACTTGCTAGAAAAAGAAAATTCAGGAAATGCAAACAGGAAGAAAAGTAATTGCATGAAGTGCCACATTTTGCAGAAACTCTTGTTGCTATTTTTACTTTTCTGTGTTGTACCGCTCTCTCTGAAGTTGCTCTCTCAGCAAACAAGGCCAGGATGAAAGACGGCTGATTAGCAAAATCAAGGCGGCTGAAGAATCACTGATGCAGTGAGTGGTGATCTTTCCCTGAGCCAGCTAAGCATTAGTGCAGCAATGCAGCAGAAAGGACCCAAAATCCTGGCCATGTACAGACAGTAGAAGGTTTTAGGTACCTTCTACGAGTGAAGTTTGTTTGGGATACCATGGCCAACAACTGCCATTATTTAAGGGTGGAAAAGCTGCTTTTTGCTTCCTGTCTTAAACTACTTTATATTTTCAGGGTGGAGAACTGCAGATGCATGCAAATGTTTGCAGAGGTTTCCTCATTCTAAGATACTCCACAAATGCTATCACTGTTTGTTCACCCAGCTGCCAGAATTTCTTCCTGAAAGATGTAGATGTGGCTCTTCACTACTTTCTTTTGAGGGACCCAAAAACCACATTCCTTCAATTGACCCCCCTGTGCTTTGCAGGGAAGGGGGAACCGTTACTCTTCAGTTGAAAGCAACCAAACCCAAAAATGCCGAATAGGTCTGCTGTGGTCATTATACTGTTTCTGAGCTGCTAATTTGTTGCAACTTCAACAAATTGCAAAAAGAGAGACGCTGTGCTATTTTTTTTTTTTAATTCATTTTTCTGCCCTACTTTGTAGGAGCTAAAATGAAGCAATCTCTCCAGGAGAGCTGTTACCAGCCCTGGGCACATCCAGCCCCTGCACATGCCCTGTACCACTTGCTCAGAGAGGAAGGCAAACAGGGCGGGGATGCCTTGCAGTGCGATTTCCTTTACCACAGGTTCCGTTCTCAGCTATGCTTTTTTCCTAGGGCTTCAGATAAAGGAGAAGTAAATCCTGCTGTTGCAATTATTCAGAGAACTCGATCTCAGAGTGTTACCAATGTACCAAAAGGCTGCAGACACAAAACAGGGACATTTTTCAGAACAATTTCTCGAAAAGCCACCTGAAATACAGAACGGAATAGGCCCATCTCAATTTAACCTTTTTCTGTCCTTAACAAAAATGTTCTCCTCTGCTGACACATGCACAATAGGCAATATGAGAGCTTATATATCCTTTGGAAACAACTCCTTGTTTTTCTAAAGCCAAGGTGCTCCAGTTTTAATACAACCCCACTACTGACTGTGCCATGGCCACCTGGAGTATGTTGGTTGGAACTGGGGAAGGATCAAAAGCTTGAGTGCTCAAATTGCCACTATTTAGGACTAATGCTCAGATTCCCTGGGACCTTGGTACCAGCTGTCAGGGGCACAGGGCCTGGGAGATAGCACCTAAGTCAGGGCCAGAATCAGCAAAAGTTTCACAGAAAATGGACTGGGCTTGTAACCAAACTACCTCACAGGTGAAGCTGATGTTACACTGTCTTTTCCATTATCTGTGTGAGCTACAATGAAGTGATGCCTTCCTACAAAACAGAGGAAGTTCAAGGTCTAGGAGCCTTCCAGCTCTTGAAGATACAGAATCTGTGTCAATGAAACTCTCCCATCTGACCATTTGGATGCCACTCTGACAGTTGCACTCCCACCGCCCGAGCCTTTAACTGCTGAGAC
Source organism: Melanocharis versteri (assembly GCA_013397845.1). Lineage (NCBI taxonomy): Eukaryota > Metazoa > Chordata > Aves > Passeriformes > Melanocharitidae > Melanocharis > Melanocharis versteri. The sequence goes on from VZTG01003865.1 coordinate 490,707, forward strand.
TGAAGCCCCTTGTCAGGGGGAAGTTCCACTGAGCCAGTGAGTCTCCCAGTTGACTTCATACACACACCATGCTCACACAGACAAGTTTCTCTTATCCCCTCAGTCCCAAGTTTCCCATAGCAAAGTCCCAGACATCTGGCTTCTTTTAGTAATATGTAATTGTGGTGCTGTGACACAATAACAGCTCAAGTTGGGGAGCCGAGGGGGTCCCAAACAAAGGAATTCCTGGGCTTTGATACCCGTACAGTCTATGCACCCACTCTTCACACTGCCTAAATTTCACACTCCTGCCTGCAGTGTTATTTGCAGCAGCAATTCCTTATGTCCACTAGTCCCTGCTAAGTGGTGCTCTGCAAGAGAGATTTTAAACAGTAATTTATAGCATTTTAGGGACTGATGAGAAGAATGCATTGTAGGCAAGGGGGAAATGCTGAGACACCTGGGTGTCCTGGAGATGGAAACAGCTCAGTTAGACTGCCTGAGAGAAATGCATGCTTGCTCCTTTGGGAGCAGCCCCAGGCAGGGTCTGAGCCATCTCACAACTGAAGCTGTCCATCTCACCCGCAGTTTGCCAGAATATGGGAGAATGTCTTAAAAAAACCACCCTTTGGCAATGGAAAAAAACCCCACACTGTCTTGCAAAATACCTGGGATCAGTTCTGTCCAGAACGATCTCCCAGCAGCAGAAAGAACACTGCTGGTTGGAGCTGGAAGAAGCAGAGACTAGGGGAGAAGGCCAGCTCCAGAACTCCTTCCAGCAGCTGGAGAAACTGGAAACACAGTGTACACAAAGAAGATCAGTAAAGGCCCCCAAACTGAATAGTCCACATGCAGAATTATTAATGTGAAGGAAAGGCATTCATGCACAGACATCATTTGTTTGACAGTGTGACCTGAGAGTTTAAAATAAATGACCTGGGGCTTTCACTCCATTTCCAATAGTTTACCTGAAGGGATAGAAAGGGAACTCGTATCTTTTTTGAAATACTACTAAAGTAATGTTGTGAATCACCTTGCAATGTCCTTTGCCTGGGATGGAAGACATACAGCTGAACAATGAGATTACTTTCTTTCCTGTATTTCCTCCAACACCCAAGGTAGTTAGTTTTGGAGGAAAAAAAGTATTATTAACATGAATTATGGTAGAGAAAATTGGGATGGTCTTGTGGCTTTGGCATAGGCAAATTAGAATATTAGAATATTGTCTGGACCTCTTGGGTCAATTTTAGAATTTGTTCAGATTGATAAAAGTATTATATAGTTGATATCTAACTCTTAGTAAGACATAAGGTTTTGATGCTTAGCAGGATTGAGCATAGTTGTTGGCTATGCTGGGGATAGCAAGCTCCCATGTTTTTATGGTATGCAGACTGCTTCTCTTTAATAATTTATAGAAACAATCAGAGGTACTTCTGAGAGAAACCCATGGGATTTAATCATCAAAGGATGAAAAATCCATCCTCTGTTCTTTGCTGATGACAATGACCTCACTGGATTACAGAGGAATAGGTGACAAAAGAACTAGGAAGAAAGAATGAAGGCAAAAGCAGCCAGACATGAAGATTTCTTACAGAAGGAGAAAGATAGTAGGGATACTTAAATTGCTTGAAGTAGCAAAAATATTCCCATCCCAGTCAAGAGCCAGTGGAATGTGCTGGACCCCTCAAGCAGTGGGAAAATTTAGCACTTGCATAAGTGTCACTGAGAAATAAATCTAACAAGTAGAAATCCAGTATTACTCAATAGCTGCTCTAGCAAAACAGCACTGAGTCTAACCTCAGGAGATCCCCTATTCCCACTGCCCTCCTCTAAGCCAGAATCAACTATTCTTATATTATTCCCAATAGCTACTTTTCTGCTCTGTTCTTCAAAAGCCTTATATATGATTTGTAGGTTAAAGCAGCACTCTGGTTCACTCAGCACTGACTCACCCAAGCACTGTCTTTTGCTGCTTCACTGTCTTGGCTGTTGGAAAGTGGTTTTTCCTGACTTACTTCCTCCTATTTTCTGCTAGTTTGCTACCTAATATGCTTCCAAATTTGCCTCCTCCATTCTGCAGTCTCACTTCATGACACCTTGTTCACAACAAAGGTGAAGAAGAGGGCTTGAGTACTGCTCTTACCTCCTGTATTCTTTCTCTCTCCCTCAGATGAAGTAGCTACAGTTTACCCAATCTTTTCCTTTATTTCCAATTTCCTAGCCCTCAGGGAGGTCTGGTCGTTCCCCTCAGGAACATCACCAAACGGCCTCTATCCTCCTTGAACTGAGATGTCTGAAAGCTGTGTCCTGCCTTGGCAGAGGCCTTATTAACCTCAAACACTGCCTGAATTACTTTGTATCTCTGTCTTTGATCACACCTGATGGCAAGCCGTCTGCTGGTTTTGGGTGCTGTTGCTGAATCCCCTTTTGCTGCCTCCGGCCATCTTTCTGAGAACATGCAACTAAAGTAGCCATCCTTCAGCCTGCATTTATAAGGATTTTTCCTGCTGGAACACAGTACTTCACAGATCATTCTCTTGCATTCAGCTATTAGCTTGAATTTTGATTCTGTCCTCCAGTGTACGGATGCTGAGAATCTGCAATTGTAATGAGTATGATCATATCTATTCTGGGATATTAAATATCATCTAGGATATTAAAGTATATATTGAATAATACCAGATCTAAGGCTGAGCCCTGCAAAATCATGCTTGACCATTTTCCTATCTTTTGATAATGAGCCACTTGGGAACTACTTAACTGAGTACAATTTTTAAGATTATATTCATTCTGTAAGAGTTTCATCCAGCATGGTTTGCTTCCTCCCTTTGAATTGAAATAATATTTTGCTATGAGAAGATAATAGGCCTAGCGATACTGGAATGAAAAAAGGCTGTCTTGGAAGAAGCCACAGGCACCTTTGATGTGCTGGTGGGATGTGCTAGGTGTTGTAGATTGCAGTGTCACACCTGAATGGACACAAATGCCACTCCCCCCAGGGGCATGCGATGGGTTCACTGCTCACAGAGGGATGGGGAACATGAATGGACACCAGCAGGGCACCAACAACACACACGCTGTGGTTCCTGCTCACTGTGGCACGTGTCTGCTGGGGAGTTGAGCAAAAAGCTAATGTAGTACAGGGGTCCTCGGGAACCACTGTCCTCTCTTCTAGGTGAATGGTTCCTGGAGCCTGCCCTTTTTCCAGCTCTCCAAAATGCATGGTGTTTATTTCACAGCCTTGGGAAGATTTGTGCACAGGGCTCCTAATGTCTGTGAAGGTGTGTGCAGTGAATCATGTCTTCTACCAGCCTGGCCTGCTGACTCTCTTTCTGGAGAGCAAAAGGGAGAAATTCTCCCAGGTTTTCTCTGGAACTGAATATCCCTGTTTAGGGAAAAAAAAAAAAAGTGCTTAGATTTTTGGCAAAAAAGTGCAAAAAGTTTCAAGAGTTGGAAAGAAAAAATTATACTAAGCTCACTCAGACACTGACACAGACTGTCTAAACATAATCTAAGTCTCTGGAGTCCCTGTAACTTGCAAATGAGTTAACAACTAGCCAAGTTATTGTAACTCTATTTACTCAGTTCCTGAGGAGCATGTTTTGCTGGAGAACTGACACTGCAGCAATGTCCAGAGCAAAACTTATACAAGTACTCCAAATGCATGTGAACACTCACTTTCCCAAACTGACCGGTGTCAGCCACCTTTTTCTAGGTTCTCTTTCATACTGTCTCCACCTCAGGGTCACTGCCCTTCATTTATCACTTTTTTCCCCTCCTTGTTTTCCATGTAGATTATCCCACCAAATGCAATCTTCACACCCAAAATAGCCTCAGAACAAAGCAGGGCACTAACTACCCCTGTGACACGCAACTTTCTGTATCCTGAGAATCTTTCTGGTGCTGGAACAGGAGGAGATATGAATAGGGTAGAGCTGTTTCAGATACAGAAAATGGCCAATTCATCTCTCCTGCTGCTTGTGAAGGTGTCGGTAATTTAAGGCAGGGTTGAATTAAAGCAACCCCAAAACTTCTAAATGGCACAATTTTTTACACTTCTTTTCCATTAGGAGTGACTTTTAGTCCTGTATCTGAAGATAAAACATCAGAACTCTTGACTTTTTCCTGGATCAGAAATTCTAATAAACTAAATTGCAGGGGAAGAAGAGTAAGGTTGAAGTAATTTAAAGAAGCTGCTGTAAAAGTTGTCTCCTTTTGCTTGATCCGCCCTTGTTTTTGACATTTCCCCGGGCTCCCCTGCTTTTTGTTGACAGGTTCTTAGAAGATGGGTGGTGGCTTTTTCTGAGAGCAGCATCAGATGTGGTTACATGAAAAATATGCACGTGAGTTTTGCAGTGGATGCAAAATTGATTGAGGGCTCTTTTTTAGGTGTGGAGTGGGGCTTTATAACCCAACAGGTGAAAAGAAGTTACTGTGTTTCAGAACAGCTCAACAAGAATGTGAAAAAAGTACTTCCTGTGGTTACAGGAGGAAAAAACCCAGATATGATACAAAACAAAGCAGGGAGGAAGATGCTTTGTTAGGCTGATGGTTGAGATCAGTAAGCAGCAAAGACACGGCCACACAAACAGCCAGGGCAAAATCCCAATGGCAAAGATGGGGTAGGGAGAAGGGAAACCTGTGCATCCACGTGAGGTGGACTGTTTTTGTCCGTGTTAATTAATCCTGTCTGGAGGGAAAGAGCACGGTGCTCTCCTGAGGGACAGGTCTCTGGAGGAACATCACATGCTGCGAGCAATGTAGGTGAGGCTGCCGTCAAGGGACGATGTGGCAAACGGGAACGAATCAAAGCAACTCCTCTTTGTGCATCTGCAGTGGAGGCTGAGTCATTACCATTCATCACCAGCCCGACTGGTGTGTTAATTCTGGTGACAGTTGTTTTCAGGAGAGAGGACAGCTTTTGATGCCTTTTAATTCCTGAAAATAAAAGAAAAAAGGGCTGTCAAGGTAACAGGCATCCGGAGAGGCTGACTGAAAACAGTGGTTAAGGAAATAGCTTTAAGTCCCAGGGAAATGCAGCATAAAAGGGAGCTGCCACAATAACCAGGACAGTGTGGCTTGCTCCTTCATGTTTCTGAAAGAAGCAGTAAATGGCTAAAACTTCCCATGCCCAGGTTACAAATGAGCTCCAATTGCAGGACAATGCAGGAAAGATAGCATTGCTGTATTTTCTCTGTGATTCTTCCTGATAGGCTGTCTGTCTGGTTGAGTATTCACATCTGTATTTGTAGCATCATTCATCTTGCAACTTATTCTAATCAAGCCCAAAAACCAAACCATCCTCAACAGAGCAGAAGCCTCTTCTGGCCCACCCCAGTCCTCAGAGACTGACAGGCTCCACAGCACCCCGGGGCAGTTTAGCCATTGACTTTACAAGGGCTCAAGATTTCTGCCAGCCACTTCCTGCTGTTTCAAGGAAACCATGGGCAGCAGCTGGCCATTGCCGGGAGTGGGTCTTGCCGGAAAGCTTTAAGACAAGATACATCCTGTGGATGTCTTTCCTTCAGCACTTCTCCTTTCTCTCACCCCCAGCAATCATTTCACATGCTGGCCCCACCAGCCTCTGCAAGCTCAGGGGTTCCCAGCCCTGACCCCGGGAGGCAGCACCTGGAGAGGACCCAGCCTCCTGTTCCAGCATCCCTTCCCTCCAGATTGATGCTTTTCCTCTGCAGCTTTCATGTCTCTTATTATTCCTCTTTCCATACCTCTCTCTCTTGCTGATCCCCTCTTCTTCTCTGCTTCTCCTCATCACCCAATAATGGTGTTTCTCTCTTTGTATGGCTTTCTCCATCTGATGCCTAAAAGAAGGCTACCTGGAACAGAGGCTGGACAGAGTTAAAGAATAAAATAGATATTTATTGAAAGGCCTTCACAGGACACACCCTGGGAGTACAAAAGTCTGGCCAAGACTACACCTAAGATGGACCCCCAAGATGGACCCTGGGTCACGGGTTCTCGCCCTTTTTATAAGTTTTAGCCCAGGCTAAATGGCAGGAGGGCCATTCCGAGGCAGGGGGATGGTCTTGTTGAGCACAGTAGGGAGCAGCTACCATCTAATCAGAGATGGTCCTTGCCTGGAAAAATCATTTCAAATAAGCAGAGCAAGGACAAGAGTGAGGGAGGATGTCCACAAAGGAGGAGTGACTTGCCCAAGGCTGTCCAACAGGGCCAGAAACAAGTCCTCTGTCTTGCCCCCTGGGCCAAGCTGTCATGTCCACAGAGATTTGAACAAGTGTAATTTTAAAGCCAAGCCAAGTATGAGGGTGGCCTGTTGGGAATGGAGTTCCTTAAGGAGTCTTCCTGCCAAGGCAAAGGAACAACCCAGCGGGCAAACCACAATGCCCCACTAAAAGCCAGTCCTGGGATGCTCTTGGCTTCAACCACATCCGCCTAGGAAAATACAGCTTCCCAACCCTGGCAAGGCAGCAACTCCCAGGTGATGCAACCAAGACACCTGATGGGACGGCGATGGGGAGGCATGAGCAGGTGAGATGCAGCACCACTTTCCAGGAAGGAAAGCACCCAGAGGAAGGCTGTGCCTGAGCTGGGAAGGGTCTTTTTACCTTCCTATGATGACCAAAGTGCTGCCATAGGATTTGCTAATGAACATGGCCTGGACCGGGGTGAGATCAGGTGCTTCGAATGGACCTGTCCCATCTTTAGTTCAAGTTGTGCAGTGCCTTGCAGACACTCACTGGGAGAGCTTTAAAAAATCCCAACATAATAACTGGAGAAGAGCTCATTATATCTGTGACTCATCTGCCGGAAGCTGCAGTGAACGTGGCTGCTGTGCTGGGAGTCTCACTTCCAAGGGTGTGGTGACACATGCAATTACTAGACTGAGTAATCACTGCTCAGTACAGGTTTACTGTCATTACATTCTAACTTCTGATAGCAGAGCTGTGGGGGACTGCCTGTGCTGGGCCCCTCTGTGGGCAGACATACATATGAAATATCCCTGAGTGGACCTATTAAGACAGCAGGGCTATGCAAGGCTCAGACACTACCTAAAGGCCAAACATATTTTTGTACAAGTTTAGAGTAGGTTAGTTTGTAGGTAAGGTCCTCTCATAAACTGAGGGACCTGACACAAAGGAATCAACTTGCTTTATGAAGTTCAGGACACACAGTGACAGAATGGACCAGTGTGATACCAAGTTAGTAGTGACAGAGATATTCAAATAATACGCTTGTTGTTGGCAGACAGCGAGTTTTACTTTGGTGTTGTTCCGTTGTACACTTGACCAGAAGGTCCTTAGGTTTGGTAGTGCACCATGGACTGTGACTCGGATGAGTGTAACTGTGGGAATCATGTCCCTGCCAAGGCATCTACCCATGGGACAACTGCCATCACCTATGGTTTTCCAGCTTGTCCACACGTCCATTGCTATGGGTCACCCCAGCGTGGGTGATAAAGTGATGTCACTGCTGCCATGCTAAAAGAAAAATTAGTTTCATGAACACATGACACTGAGAGAGCCTGGGGGTTTCCTCATGTCACACTGTCCCTGGGGTGAAAGAGAGGAGTTGCTCTGCAGTCCAAGCAGGGTAAGTTGTTCCCCGGCTCTACCTCTGCCACCAGAAAACATTCACATTCATATGCAAAGCTCTTACACCCCGGGCTGACAGGGCTGCCGCTGCGCAGCCATGGCATTCAGCAACAGGGCAGGCTGCATTTTGAGCCTGTCCTGCCTCCTCTGCTCTCAAAATCAACTTCTCTCTCAGCAGTAAGGACACTCCACATCAAAGCTCATCTCAAAGGCTGACTGTAAAAACAGGAGGTGTCATTTGTATGAATGAGATTGTTTTCGTAAGTGCAGATGCGGAAGCTGTTACCACCAAAATGTTTAGGAAACTGGTGAAAGGAAACAGTCGAGTGGTAGCGTAGGAACAGGTTCAAGCACTCCTCTCTGGCTGCTCCCTGGGCTGCGTCCTTGCCACGATGCAGCACTCCCAAGAAGATTTGACTGCACCCGGAGAAGAAGATGATTCCTTTGGGGAAGGTAAAGTCATCTTTTATTAAACTAGTTCTTCTCCTACTCAGACTAGAGACCGGTTTCTAGCCTGGGTGGTATTTCTTGTGTAAATCTGAAGTTGTCTGTGGGCTTCAAGGTCACAGGGTGACCAGACTCTTTTTCTCCTTAGAGAATGGAGAACAAAAGGGACCACAGATACAATAAAAATACTTTCACACTGGTTCAGCAGCCTGTTTCCTCAGCAAGGAAGTTACTGCAGAAGAAAGCTGGGGGGACACGCAGTGTATGTTCCACAGTGGCTGCACTCTGCAAAGTAGCACACTGGACATTCAACACCACAGGTGCAGCTGTCGTTAAAGTAGTAGGGGCTCTTTACAGGGGCTAAAGGTGACTTGCTACTTAAATTATCTGAGCAAAATTGGCGTCCCCCTCTCTGACTGCCGCTGGGATACAAAGCCGGTGTAGTAATTTCTTATCCTTAAAACTGCTTCTGCTGGTGCTTAATTCCTCTTTGCTTGCATCCTGTACCACCATTTACACGTGTACTGAACGCTATCAAGTCAAAATAGCAGAAACGCAGATAAGAGGGCCCAGAGGAGGAGGAAGAATCTGGCCCATGGTGTTCAATTTCTGCTGCTGCTCACTGCTCCCCTTCACACTTGAGCCAAGGGGAGAACTTGCTCATGCAAATCTTCTCCCGGCCCCCAGCCCTCCACAGTTTCTAAGGGAGTTGAAGGCACAAAGAGCTGCCTGGATCCACTCCAAAGACTGTGAACCTTTAAACTCACTTTCAGCACAGCTTCAGCAAGCCTCATTTAAACAAAGCTCAGCTGCGGTTGGTATGGAAAACTTAGCAGTGAATAGTGCCAAATCAAGTTATCTGAGCCCCAGTGAAAGGCATCAGCTCAGAAAAGAAAGCAGTTTCAATGATGTTCTCTCTGTACTCAAATATATTTCTCACGTCTCTATGCCCCCACTTCTCACCCTGTATCCCAGTCTGGGCTCAGAAGGGCAGTGAATTTGCAGAAAGGAGAGGTCAATGCATTTGCATTGTGGAAGAAATCCTGATAGTCCGGTAAACACCTCATGCCAGTGGGCAAATCAGCTGGCATTGAAAGTACCCCATTACATTTGCTGCATCCTGCATTCAACACAGGTGGATGCTGCTTCCTGGGATAATCATCCACATGCTCTGACTTGGCATGGACATTTGCAAGTCCTCTGAAGAGCCAGTAGGTTTTTAAGCTTCTTTGCTCTTTCTGAAACCTTTAGCCCATGTTCTTAATCAGAAAAGTAGAAGGGAGGGAGAGAAATGTGGGCAGGTTAGTTGACGTATTGTGTTATCTGAAGGGAATGATACACCACTTCAAAAACCTGTTCCAGCCTCTCAGCTAAGTTGTTTCTGGCAGGGCTGATCCAGAAACAGCTAGAGGAGGCTCTGCTTTTCAAAGGCAGGAACATTTTGAAAACCTCTCCATGACCCTGCTTGGAGCAGGAGGTTGGAATAGAGGTCCACCTCTATTTTGAGGTCCCACCCTACCTGAGGTATCCTGTGAGTCTATGAGCTGGTGACATCCTCTTCAACTCACCTACGTGTAACTGGGAAGAGTTGTATCCCAGCTGCTCTCTCAGACAGAGGGGTTGTTGGCTCCCAAACCTGCCAGCTGGAGAGCCCAAGCAACACAGGCACAGTGCTAGACTTCCCCTTCAGCCCCCTCTCCTCTCTCTTGAGCGGGTTAGCAAGGAAACATTAACTTTTTGGCTGCTATTTCTGGAGCGCTGTTGACCCTGGACAGCCCAGTGCACTCCCTCGGGCTGGGTGGGATCCGAGCAGGGAGGAGCAGGGCTCGTTTCGGTCACAGGGCAGCCCCCGCCCCGCTCATGCTGCAGACTTAGGCGCCAGCCAAAACTTAGTCGTGGCCAAAGCTTAGTCGCAGATTTTCAGGCCAGATGCAGGCATTTGTCAGGCGCTGAATTGCCAGCTCAGTGCAGACCTCAGCCCTTAGGGCACGGGCTATTTTCTATTATTTTCCACATCCAGCTTTATTTGGAAAGTGATGATGACAAATCTCTGTCCATCTTTTTAACTCATCCTAAGGCTTAGCTACCATCACAGCTAAAGACAGCTACATTTTATTTCTTCTAGTACTGATTTGCCTAGTTTTTTGGAGTTAGTTTCCCTCCCGTCCAGGAGAGCTAAGATCTCACTATTGCTTGTGCATATAAAAGTCTCATATAACTATCTACAGGCAATATTCAGACCACTCTTATACTTTGCCAAGCAGGCTGTTATCAATGACTGTTCCCTTATAAAGGTTTAATCTGTTAAGCATTTTCATGGTTCTTGAGACCACTGGTTTTTGGAAGAACCAATCTTTGTATGTCCTCTCTATAAACTGGCATTCTTGATGATTCTCAGCTCAGTTACGTATGTCAAGATCTCATGCTGTACGAAGTTTTATTCCTTACTAAAGTCAGAGTACACTATCAATACAATTATTTTCTCTAAAATCCTAATGATTGCCACTGAATGTATTCCATCTCTTTTAATTTTGCTTATAATGGTTCTACATCAGATATTCCTTTATGAGGCCAAGACCACTGTCAGGCTATCAGATCGTCAGTGACACAACATTAACGTATAGCTCTCTGGAATTCCTCTGGTGTTTCAAGTTTTCTGAAATATCAACAAGGAATTCCTAGGATAACTCTTCTCAAAATTACAGTTTTAAATTCTCTTCTGGGAAAGAGCAAGGGGGAAATATTTTCCCCTTGATATAGACTATCAGATGGCACTGATATTTTCCCACATGCAAACCAAAATATTTGTTGAAAATGTCTGTATTTTCTTCAGCATAATTCGTAATTCCACAATTTTCATTTACTTATGCTCCAATAGGCATCATTTTTCCTTATTATACATTGAAATCGCAAGTCACAGAGCTAAGTGTGACAAAATAGGCTGGAACTATCTTCACAGAAATGCAATAGGTATTCAAAGCTTTGGAATGTTCATCCTCAAAGAAATTTTGTTAGCTCTTTCCCTTGTTTTGTAATAATAGTGCATTACATTGTGCTTTTTCCTTCAGAGGTTCTGCAGAGATTTTGCAAGTGACTGTGCTTAGGTTCAGTGTTCAACTCCCTCTCCTCTGCAACGTGGCCAGTGTTGAACAGGGCACAGCTGTAGTAATGCAAAAGTTTCAAAAAAGAAATTATTTTAGTGTCTGGAAAGCACAGGAAGTCATAATTTCTTTTAAGGCCTACTCACTATGTTAACTCAAAGCAAGTGCCTTCAGTTACTCTTACAATTTTGTTAGGTCAAAATACCCACTTTGCGGAAAATGCTGTTTAATTTTTAGTGACTCTAAGTGCCTGAGATTCTGAAGTTATATTTCATTAAAAAGAAATCCCTTCCACTAGCACATGGCTTCCCCTCATCACTGCAGCCAAAGAGATGTAGATTTTCCCTGACTCTGTCTAAGATGAGGAGCCAAGCCCAGAGAGGGAGGGAGATTTGGGCACAAGTCAGCTCTCTTGGCAGACACTGGTTTTCCTGGGAGGAGAGCTGAGGGCTCACACGGAGGCATGATGCCACCATACCAGCACAGCCTCTGACTGGGACCAGAGGCTCAGCACAGCAGGAGCTCCGAGATCAAGCAGACACATCCATGGACAGAATTTGTAAGCACTCAGCAAACATGGCAAGCATATCACAGAATCAGAGGATATGCTGAGTTGCAAGGGACCCATCAGGATCCTCGAGTCCAACTCCTGGCCCTGTATAGGACCATCCCTAAGAGTCGTACTCAAGAATATTGTTCAGATGCTTCTTGAGCTCTGTCAGGCTTCGTGCTGTGACCACTTCCCTGGAGAGCCTGTTCCAGTGCCCAGCTCTCCTCTGGGTGAAGAACATTTTCCTGATATCCAACCTAAACCTCCCCTGACTTAGCTTCATGCAGTTTCCTTGAGTCCTGTCACTGGTCACCACAGAGAAAGATCAGTGCCTGCACCTTGTCTTCCCCTCATGAGGAAGCTGTACACTGCAATGGTATCTCCCCTCAGTCTCCTCTTCTCCAGGCTGAACAGACAAAGCGACCTCATGCAGCTTCCACTCAAGGCCCTTCACCATCCTTTTTGCCCCTCTTTGGATGCTCTCCAGTAGCTTAACATTTTTCTTATGTTGTGGCACCCAAAGCTGCCCCCAGGACTCGAGGTGAGGCCACCCCAGTGCAGAGCAGAGCAGGACAATCCCCTCCCTTGCCCAGCTGGCGATGCTGTGCCTGATGTCCCTCAGGACACAGTTGGCCCTCCTGGCTGCCAGGGCACTGCTCAGATTCAGATTCAACTTGCCATCGACCCGAACCCCCAGGCCCCTTTCCACAGTGCTTCTCTCCAGCCTCTCATTCTCTAGTCTATAAACACAACCAGGGTTGCCCCATCCAAGGTCCAGAATCCTGCACTTGCCTGTGCTGAACTTCTTACAGTTGGTGATTGCCCAGTCCTCTAATTTGTTGGGGTCTCTCTGCAGGGCCTCTCTGCCCTTGAGGGTGTCAACATCTCCTCCCAGTTTAGTGTTGTTGGCAAACTTACTTAGTATTCCTTTGAGAATTGGGTCCAAATATTTTGTTAGCACTGACCACTGTATCCAAACTGAGAATGCACAGGAAAAATAGAAATTAAGCTGTGATTTATTGCAGATCTTTTCATGTAGCTGCTCTACACTGACCTCTCCTCACACCTCCACTTCCCACCTCCTGTATTTGCCCTCTGGTTGTATGTGGGGTAACCATGACCTCCCTCTCAGGTCAAAGCCAACACAAAATCCCATGAGTGTTTCA
>VZTG01003865.1:503572-580212 GCA_013397845.1 Melanocharis versteri
GAAATCGATGCTGTCTTTTTCATTACATTCATGAAGGGTGTGCTCCAGTTCAGTAGACCAGAGCCCCATTTTAGATGGTGCACTGCACAGTGTCAGAGTCTCAGGGCCTTTTCCTTGCCCAGGACTGACGTGCTGCCTGTGGCATTCAGATATATGCCAGCACTGCTGCCCGTCAAGGCTCCCAGGAGAACAGTAACTGCATCGGATGTTTAAGGTGTGCTTCAAAAATGCACCAGATGCCTTTACATCCTTGTAAAGCTTGCCTGTCTTTCATAAGAGAGAAAAGAGCTTTAGTTCTGGGGTTTGGGACCAGCTTTGAGGCTTAGCTGAAACGAAAGGTAGCTGCTGTACGTGGTTACGTGCACTGCCTGCACATAATGAGGTTAGAGGTGTTAGAGAAAATGGGATAAAGCCTCGGATGTTAACTTATAGTTGTGACTCAGCAACAATTCAGGTTAAGCAACTTTTCTCTTCCCCTAAAGCAATACCAGACACTGTGCTTTTCTTGGACATACAACTGCAGTGGCTTGTCAAAACGTCACACGGGGACATCCGTGTCACTGCTTGTCTGTGACCAATGGGACCAGGTTTCTTTTCATGCTATATCCAGCCCTGCTTTGGTATGACCCCTCCCCAGAGTACATCAAAGTGGTGTAACTTTAAGAGAATATATCTTCTAGGGATACTCATGTGTGCAGATCAGTATGGTATTCCAGCAGATGCCTACCTCAGAGACATACAGAGATACTGTTTTTCCTGTGTTTTTGCCCCAAAGAGTTTGACATGGCTACTTTTTATCCAGCATATGAGCTCCCAATACTTCAGGAGGCTGTTGTAAGGATGAGCAGCCTTGCAACTTATCAAGCATGGAAGCTTCTCCTTCCTGATGGCTGGAAGACTGTGGATCAGTGTCCTAAAAATGTTTACAGGTCCCACCAGCCCTACGTGTCCTTTTGGCTTATCTCACATTTTCAGAGATGGAGAAAGTGTGTGCTGTACTCCCTGCAGCCCAGAGGATGAGAAGTCCCATCATCACCAAGGCAACAGTGTCTGCTTCATCCAGATAGATGGATTGTAGTGAGATATTTGGCCTATAAACTCAGATTGAAGCACCTTTCTGCAGGAGCATGATCAGACCTATTTAACATGCAGGACAAGGATGGCAAGGAAAAAAGGGTGCTGTCTTATGGAGCTTTTTTGTTATTCCTGTTTATACTTAATGCTCCGCTCACCTGCTTCTTGCAGCTGCTTCGTTTTGGTTGTGGTCCATGGGCGGACACAGAGTTATGCAGACGGGGGAGAGAGCTTTTTGTGGTCAGAGGAGTCAGTGTGAGACGCCCATCCCCACCCCAGGCGCCCCCACACTGACCCACCCGCAGTGCTCCGGCACTTCCAGCTGTCGTGGGCAGCTGGAGGGCTATTTTTAAGAGGGCATCACACTCCATATATGAAGCAGAAAAGTTTGAGCCCATGAGGCCCAAAACAAAAAAAAAAAAAAAAAGATTGAAATGAGAGACACTTTCTGCTTTGTTCTCTCCCTATTTTTTAATTAAAGACCTTTGATCTTTTTGGTGTTTCCTTCTCTGTTTCTGGAAGGCAGCTTTTTTGGTTCATATCTGTTGACAATATTTCTAGATCACTAACAATAACAACAGTAAGGGGAAAATCCAGGTCAAGTAAACAAGTGGCATTTAACCAGCCCTCAGAGAAAAGAGGAAGGTGTGTACAAGCCAGAGAGAAACCACTGATCAGGTGTGCTTGGGGTGCCTTCTAAGCTTGCAAAACAAGTGTCGCACCAGAGGCGAAAGCAAAATTGCCTTTCTTTTCACACATTTCTCCCCTCCTGTTTTTACATAGGATCTTTACAAAGTACCAAGAAACACAAGCTTTTTGTCACTCAGTCCCATCATTAAATTCACAAAATAAATGTGTCTTGGCTAGCGTGAGTGGGTGGCGTAAACAACTTCACCCCTTTAATAATTCGAGGCACAGCTCAGCTGCCTGTGAAATGAGCTTCCGCCTGCCTGGATGCTGAACCAAAGCCTTGTGGTTGGTGTACCATGGGTGTGACAGGCACAAAACAACCGGGTCAGGAAGTGCAGAGTTAAAAGGCGAGGAGTGAAAACAGTCTGTGTGTATGTATGAGGAGGGGAGAGAGAGAGAGAGAGTAGTCAAGCACTTGACAATGTCACAAAGGCACTAAAAAGTTGATGGTGGGAAGATTTCCCAATAGTAGGATTTCTCCTATATCTCAGCATTTCTTGCGGGGGTGAGGGGTGTTGTCAGGCCACACAGAATTTTAGGCAGTGTGTTGTTGATCTGGCATCCAGGAGCCAGGAAATGGTTTGAAGCAGGGGTTTATGCTGTGAAAGAGTCACTGGTATTCCTGTTTTTGGCAACTGGAAAACAGGTGAAGTGAAACTGCTGTGGAAATCCTGAGCATAAAAGTCTCCAATCTGCATAATTTATGGGGGCTGGCATTGGCTTACTCTGGTTTAATTGCAGGTAGTCTGGGAATTGGGAAGTTCAGAGATGCAGAGCTTGGAAATGATATCTTGAGTCCTAATAGTTGATAAAAAGATTGAAAGACAAAAAGTGAGGTAGAAAGAAAGGAAGCCACAAAGAGTGAGAAAATAAAGTGGCATTTTGGGAAAAAACCCAGTGTGACCAGCCCTTGCCTGAACAGATGGCAGTGGATAAACACATCTGGCTACACCCAAATTGGGGCAGTTTAAATGACCTCTATTCCAACCTTCTTCAAGATTTAGTGTTCTAGCTCCTCAAACTGGTTACCTTATGTTCCTCTTAGTCAATAGTGAGTGTGCGTAAGAAGGAGGGACAGCAAGAGTGGAAACAAGAAGCCCCTCCAGGTGCCAGTTCAGGGCATGGAAATAGGGATCCCTCACTGCTGGAAGACCTGGGCTCTTTCCCTGACCATGGCAGTCCCCTGGGGCTAACCTGGCAGCAGTGGGCACAAGTGTGGCTGGTCCCTGTAGGGGTCCACAGCCCAGCATTCCCACCCACAGGGCAACAGGAGGCAGATCCACTGCAGGAGTCGGGTAGACTCCTCTTTGTGATAGCAGGCTCAATGAGGAAGCCCTGCAGCAGCTGCTTGCCCTTAAAGTAATATTTACTTGAGCTTTGCCTGTAACCGGGATCCAGTGGCTAAGGTAATGCCCACACAGGCCTGGGTTAGGTTCCCCCAGTGCACAGTGATGCTTTTAGTTATGCCCACCTGTTCTTGGTGCTGCTCTGTTGCACCGTGGTGGGGAGCTCAGCACTCAGGCTGCTCCTGCAGCATCACTACCCAGACCCCTGCCCTGGATTTGCTGCCCATGTCGTGGCACTGCCTGCCTACAATTAACCACAACCCATTCCACAGAGAGGAAAAGACACTCAAAATAGTCCAGCAAAATAAATGTTCAGGCCCAAAATCCCAGGTGAAATGACCACCCTGGGAAGCAAACCCCAAAACCGCCCCGAAAATTCAGACAGAACTCTCTGAGGTGCCTGTAGCAGTGCACACAAGGGCTTGCAAAAGCTCCCCTTTCATCACACCAGGCTGCTCCCCAGGCCAGCCCTGCCTTCCTGCCCTCCCTGTGCCTAGCCCTAGGGGAAGTGACCTGCAATGATGAGCTTTTGTGGAAGTGATCCTCTCTTCATGCTGTGTAACACCAGAGTGAAAAGCCCCCTGTCCTCCTCACTCCCTGAGGAGTGCACCTATGGTTCAGGTATGGCAGCAGCTGAGTGGTGTCCAGGAGGTTCCCTGGAGGGGGGTCACAGCCACCTGTGGCAGAAGAGAGAGGGAGAGCCTCTCTGAGGGGTTTGGCAGGACAGCTAAAAGCTCTGTGAATATATTCAATATATGTCATTAACATAGGCATTAAATTTTCAAGGACTCCTGCAGGACCTCAGGGAGATGAGCTTATAAAATCTCATATATGAGCCCCATGGCTTTCTCAAATTTGTGATTAAGATGCCAGTGGCTAAGAAGGCTGGCCAGCATTCAGGCTCCATGGCACAAATGGAGCTTTGTTCATATCCTTCTCACTTCATGGGAGCTCAGAGCAGTGGAAGAGCTCTATTGTGAACGTGGATATTGTCTACAAGGCACCGTGCTCTTTTTAGCAGTTGGTTGTAAGTGTGTAGAAGTGCAGTTTGCCAACTGAGAGTTCTTGTGAGTTTTGGAGTCCTGCTCACTGCCTTCACACTGAACTAACAAATTTCCTTTTCTTGAGGGTCTTGGAGAAAAGAGATACTTTATAGATGTAGATAGATTTGAAACCAGATAGCGTCTCTGAGATCCTCCTACAAACACATGCAAGGAGTGCCACACTAGCAATCCCAGCACACACTTAACAAGGGAGGCTCTTTTTTTTTTTTATTGAGAGGGGTGGGAATGTTGAAAAGAATCCATACAAAAATATTCTCAAAGCAAAAGAAAGCCACAGGAGGAGCAGAGCACTCCAGCACTGCTGAGCTCAGCTCTGGAGTTGGATGTCGATAGCTTTTTTTCTAATTTCCCCATTGAAACACAGGCAGCTCGGGAGGTCCTAATGTGCTCTGCCTCTTCTGTCACTCTGGGGAGCTTCCTGCCCACTCTATTCCTGATGCCTGTTGTGAGCTAAGGAAGAGTTAGCTTAATCAGCAACACTAGCCTCTGAGTAGTGTCAAGTTGTTGTCATTAATCACTTCAAAAATCACTGCATGAAAATAGTACACAGGGTCAGATGTTCAAAAACTGGCATGGTTTCACTGGTGTCATTTACCCTCAGCCACAAAGCCAGACCACACCCCTGAAGAAACACTTCTTATTTGCTTTACGTGTTATTTGTGAATTTTAAATCCACTCACACAAAGCTGCTCTTCACCTTTCCTAGAGGAAATAACAGCTATGAGCGGTCAGTCCCCTCCAGGTGAAGGCAGGCTGGACCTACAAGGAATCTGTATCCCCCCCAAGACATGCCTGGGGGTTCTGGTCTGAGGGTTTGGTCGGAGCTTCTCTGCGCTGCAGACCACCCCCTCTCCCTTGGAATCCCAGTCCAAATATTTGGCAGATGCGCTTGGGGCTCATTACATTACAGAGGCAGCATGTTCATTGCGCTCCCCCGAATGGCATTTTGTGTGTGCTGCACTTGTTTTGTGTTTGCTATATTTAAGCCACAGAAATATGCGCTGGTGAGGAAAAGAGGGAAGTGGTGATATCGTGGAGGCAGGGAGGGAATGAAAATCATTTCTCAAAGCTGCAATCCTCTGTGCAGAATCATGGCCCACAAGAAGGAAAAAGGAGCACGGTCTCTGCACCAAGGACCTCGCCGGGTCACCCATACTGCAGTTTATCTGGGAATGATGACAAGGCAACCCTGGTGGTACACTAACCTAACTAAGGATGGAAATTGCTTGGAGCCTTTGCACCTGAGGACTCCTGGGTTTCTGTTACGAAACTGCCATGTTAGGGACATGCGGGGAGACAGGTGTGCAGCACTGCAGGATTCATACATGGAACTAGATTTTTAGACTTGTCTGGCATTATTTGCTCATTTTCTTCCACCCCAGGCTTTGCAGCCTTCTCCTACCTGACCATCATTTTCCCCAGAACATGCTCATCACCCTCACAGCTCCTCCGCTTCTTGCCACAACCTGTGGGGCTCACAGAGCAGGAGGAAGGCAGGGCCTGTCTCTACGCTGCTGCTGGAGGTCACAGCAAGGGAGGCCAAAGTCCTGGGTGCTCCTGACTTGCCCTGTCAGTCATGGACTTAGGATACCTTTGATGTTTGCTAGCATGTCCTACAGTGTCTTGCCCCATATAATACAATCTTTCATGACCCTTGGTCCTTCCAGGCCTGTTGTCTGCTTCATAGCATGGGGTGGAGGAGAAGCAGAGTGTGCTTGGGCCTGTATAAAGGTTTTCTCCTCCTCTGTGCTTTAGAGCTTGCCTAAAATTTGCCTCTCAAGTGCAGGTGAGGGTACAAGGGGAGTATGGAGGTGAGCATGAGCTGGGGCCACATTTTAACTGTAGCCCTGATGTAAGCAGCAAGTTTCAGCAGCAGGCATTACTGCTTGATATCATGGGAAGAGATGGCCTCAGTCCCTATGAGAACCCCCAAAAAATTCAGGATCTCAGCCTGCTGTCATGATGGACAGTGAAGGTTGTGGCAGGGAGACAGGTCTGGGCACTTGAGAGCCAAGAAACAAGAAAGAGGAGAGAGGCAAGAGATTACCCAATGATTCCAGAGGATCCCAGTGAGGAAGCTAGGAACATACTGACTTTCTGTCTACAAAGCTGAATCCATTCCTGGAAATGGTCTTACAGGGCCTTCTTGATCTTAAGCATGTTGGTTGTACTGAGACAGGCAGCCCTGAGCAGGAATCTCACATGCTGCAGACCCGTGGAAAGCAATGTGTTCATGGACAGCAATGTGTTCCACTCCCTGCACTCCTCTGGGCAAGTTGGTTTCATGGCTGTCCAGCAGCAGGACTTCAAGCCAGCCCATTACCAGCAGCATGGACAACATTGTCCTGCAGTTGTGCTCCCAAAAAGCAGGCTGATAGTGCCATACCTGCCTCCCCAAATCTCCGATCCCTCCTATAGTAGCTTTGATCATCTCATAGTGTAGCTGACTTCCAGCTGTCCAGGAAAGCAAAAACTAGTTTCCAGCAGCTTTTCAGGTGCCTTAACTGGAAAACAAGGAATGATTTTCAAAAACAAGAGACAGGAAAAAAATAAGGCTAGAGCTGCAGTACTAGACACGCCATCCACACAGTCGGTGTGCACTTAAGAGCAGCTCAGCCAGCCCCGGTTGCTAAGCAGTCTGAGAAACTGGAATGTGCTGCTCCCTCCAACCCTGCACGAACATTGCCACCCAAAACCTGCCCAGAAGAGGCATCACTACTGATTTTGAAACAGGTTCTAGGGGAAAAAAAATGCAGTTGGTGGCTCCTTCATCCTGCTCCCTCAAGTTATACACATGAGGGCAGGTAGGGTGTATGCTGCTCCATACACCTCCTGAACATCAAATGCTGCCAGAGGCACAGGCCATTGTGGGAAGCGTTCTTGATCTGAAGGCAGCTATCTCAGACCACCGCAAATGCAGCAAGGTGGGACAAAGAACAGATAAAAGGATTACCTAGGAAAAATGTTATCTCTGCAGTACATCAAAAGCTAAAGGTGACTCCCCTTTCTGTCCCTAGCCCTCTCCCTCTGTATCCATAGCTGTTCCTTGGCATACCAAGTGTATCCTGAACACCATGCCACTGCATTATGCTTCGGTCATTCCCAAAGATCCAGCTGTGCTGAGCATCTGGCCAGAAGTCCCAAATGGAATTTGCTCCTGAATCACTGCAGAAGATCAGCACTAGTAACTTTTCCCCACAAAGTGCCCCAGAGCAGCAAATGGAAAGACTTGCAAAAGCACCATCACGAGAAATGAGGAACTTGAGGGTGGAACAGCAACACAGTGATGGGAAATAAAAGGGGGGAAATGATTGCACAGTGCTTAGAGGAGAGAAAAACAAGTAGGTACCAAACTCCTCTAGAAAGAGAGCAAGAAGTGTTACAGGATGACAGTGAATGCAAGCTGGATTTACTGGGCAAGCTCAGCTGACAGAGAAGGTTTAAGTATGGGAATGGAGTCAATCCAAACAGCAGTGTGGGCAGGGTGCAGTAGGAGAATTGTGGCAGCACTTTAATATGTTTAGTTATGGCAAACCTGCATATGGTCAAAAAGCTGAAATTCACATCTTGCCCAGATTGATCATGACAGGGCTCAGGGTCTTGTCTTTTACTTCTCCCCTAAAAGATTTCCCAAGTTATGGTTCCAGCACCTGCCATGTTCCCCACTCTCAGATATGACCATTCACCTATATTTTTCGACCAAGTTCCCCAGGTAAGAGCAGTCAGTTTCGCACCCTGTGTTCCCACAGAAGATTTGCCTGGGTGTGATACCTGCTGGAAATGTCCTGTGGATGTCCACCAGCAATATGAAGATGCCTTGTGCATCCCTTCTGAGCATGGGAGTTACACAGAAACAGCAAAGACAAGTTACATCAGAAAAAAACAGGTATAAATTGTCTTCCTTAAAGGCTATGGCAGGCCTGATCTACCTCAGACACTCAAAGCTGCGGTCTGCCCAACCATCCCCCCACTTCCTTTGGCTTCTGGCTGGTCTGAACATGCTAACAAGAGACCTCGGTGCAAATTGCTGTCTGCATGGTCTGCTGAGCCTTGCCACCCACCACCAGTCCTTGCTTTCAGGTGAATGAAGTCACCCAGGCCTGAGCTAAGCCTTCGTATCTGCATAACAGACATACATCCCCACAGCAAGCAGGGAAATTTCAACAATATCCCATATTTTCGGGGGCTCCACACAGAGCCCTCCCACACAGTATCTTGTGGGAGAAAGAGAGTTTCCCCTGGACCTCTGTCCAGACTGCTGGGTCGTGCTTCCCCTTTCCAGGTTTCTCTAGGTCTGCAATGGACCTGAAAGCCTCCTGCTCTCTTGATTCAGGGGATGCAGTGGGCTGGAGTTTGTGTGGCAATGGGAAAAGTGAAGTACTTCTCAATATATCCCCCCCCCCCCACCCCCACCCCCGAGCGATGTGTAACTGATGCATATCAGCCAGAAAATCCTGCTCAGCCCTTTTGAGAAGCTTTCTGAGTGCCTGGGAGGAGCAGAGCATTTAGGTATTCTCAGACTATAATCTCTTCTCTGGTAATCCTGATTTACTCTTTGGCCTGGAAGCAAAGGCTAATAGAAAGCAAAGTGCTTCAGCAAAGCTCAGCAGGTAATTTAGTAGCTCTGGTTTAGTTGTCTCAGGTATAATATGGGGTTACCATTGCTGAGAATTAGTGTTTGTGAAGGTGCACTGGAGCTGTCACAGAGATAGAAGGACACCATAATTGTCAATTACTGCCTTGAAAAGGTCACTGTTTTCTGGAGACAAAGCTGAAATCAGCTGTTGTCACTTAGAAATTTCACTGGGGACAGTCACGATGACCTATTTTTAACATAACAGAAGATTACACTGCAATACCGTGAATAATTTATAGGCATAGTAGCATGATCACAGCCACAATACAATGGCAGCTTCAGTTCCTGCCTGGTGATGGAGGGAGACAGAGCTCTCTGGCAATTTCCACTGAATTAGCAAAACAAGACACACGTGGAATGACTGTCCTTTCAAAAGCATGTGTGTCAGGATGAATACATGTCCAGAAGGAGTAAGTGGGGCAAAGATTTTATTTAGAGCATCCATAAACCTACTCAGTCTCCCAGCTGTTTCAACAAGCACTGGGGGCAGAGATGTGGGAGTGTGTGTAGGGCTTGGGGTGATGGAGAGGAGGAGAGTAGCTTTCTGCAATTTCTATGCTAAACTATATTGAGAAACCAAGAGAAACAGCTCATACATCTCTATCACATGTATTTGCATAGGATAGAGGATATTTCCTTGAAAGAGGAGGCTGCAATATGAATGAGGTAATTTGCATCTGCAACCTTAAGTTCAAAAAATCTTCTGCAAGATAAGATCAAAAAGGCCAGAGGGAATTGGTAACAATTGACCAGAATTGTCGGAGGCTCCAGGTTGAAGTAAGATGTCGCAATTAGTCTATGGCACTGAAAACCTTTAACAAATTAACCAGGCTTCCACAGTGAGAGCTGCCACCCCCTAAAAGGCTGAAATGGACTCAAACACATATTAAGTGTGCATGATGAGACATTTATAGCTTTCAGCATTGCCACAAATATTTCCTCTCCTCTTTCCCTGGCATTCCATAGCCCAAAGCGCACACAGCTGCTTTTTCCAGAAAGCGACTCCTCTGCCTTTGCCTCAGAGTTCACATCCTATGTGACACACATGAAATGGGGGAATAGTTGATTCAGTCAGAGATGTAGAAAGGTCACCCTTAAAATTTTGCCTTGGAGCTACAGCAGTGACACTGTGCTGGCAACAGCCCCTACATTTTTTCTAGTGGAGAAATGGGTGCCTCTGGAAATGCCACAGCCGTGATTGCTGTAGAGCCCATCTGAACTCAGAAACCTTGGAAATGGCCTGTGGGCCCCAGAGGTCCACATACCAATGTGAAGAGCATCCTCTTCTGCTTTTACTGAATCTGGAGTAATTTTCTCTCATTTCTACGGCTACAGGGTTTATTTTCAGCATACAATATAAATAACTCATGTTCATTATTCCTGCTGAAAATTACTTAAGATGTTAGGTCATCTGGAATCGGCAGCTTGGATTTTTTTATTCAGGGACAGTTTTGGGGGGTGTTTTACATGCACAATGCTCTGTAAAAACCTAACTCTGTCTTCCTTGTAATTTGCTTAACTTCTTCGTACAGTATCATCCTCTGTGTGACAGGTCCGTGTACTCAATGAAAGACATCTGCATTCGAAGTGGTCAGTCTACCTATCCTGACTCAAATGGGGAACGATACAGGGATATGGGGAGGGTATTAGCATTGACTTCTCAAGCTTCCTTCCAAATTTGTCTATTTACCAACGCCATAGATTTGCCAGGGATTCCCTCTGCCCCTCACTACCTCTCCCCCCTCCCCCCGAAACAGAAGCACTTGCAGCTGTTTAAGAGGCACAAGGGAGAGCTTGTTGAAGGACCCTACAACAACTTTAAATGCTGGCAGAGGAACAGCAAATCGTATAGAAAATACATGTATGTTTGGTACTTGTTGGATGTAAAGTCCAGTATTAAAAAAAAGTCACAGAAGAGAAACGAAGAAGTCCTAAGTAGCAATAATTAGATTCACAATCTACATCTCTCTAGAGAGATATATTGATAGTAAATAGGACTATACGTTTTGGAAGGAAGGCTAAATTTGAAGGAAGTACCTCACAGTCTCTGGGAAAAATACGGTATTCCTGCTTTTTTTTTTCTTGGGGTAACAGGAAAGATGCTTGAAGGAAGGAATGCAAGGTCCATTCATTGCAATGTTCTTTCATTTATATTCGCCTTTAACTGCTGTCTTCAGCCCGCCCCATATCCAAATTTAGAGCTTTCACACACTCTACTGAAGGCAACGGAGGCTGCAGCGAGTGCTCGGGAAGGGCGGCTTGCCGGGAAGGCGAGCGGCGGCAGCGCGTTCCGTGCCCCATTCCACGCGGGAAGGGTCAGAGGGATTTTGGGNGCGGCGGTGCGCGGCGACGGGAGGCGAGCTGCCCTCGCTTCATCCCGTTTTTAAATTTCTTTTGTTTCGTTTTAAAACTTTAATTTTATCCTTTTTAAAAATTATCGCTCGCCGTTTATTAGTTTTTCCAGCTGCGGGCGCTGCCGCCCGGGATGGGGCACGGCGGTGCCCGAGGAGCGCGGGGCGGCGGCGGGCGAGCGGCGTCCCGGAGCGGGCTGTGAGCCGCGGCGGCACCGCCGGCAGCAACAGGTACCGGCCGGGCTCCCGAGGGTGCGGGCCCGGGCCCGCGGGGGAGGGGAGGAAGGGGGGCTGCCGNTCTGGGAAAAATACGGTATTCCTGCTTTTTTTTTTCTTGGGGTAACAGGAAAGATGCTTGAAGGAAGGAATGCAAGGTCCATTCATTGCAATGTTCTTTCATTTATATTCGCCTTTAACTGCTGTCTTCAGCCCGCCCCATATCCAAATTTAGAGCTTTCACACACTCTACTGAAGGCAACGGAGGCTGCAGCGAGTGCTCGGGAAGGGCGGCTTGCCGGGAAGGCGAGCGGCGGCAGCGCGTTCCGTGCCCCATTCCACGCGGGAAGGGTCAGAGGGATTTTGGGGATGTTCCGCCTTTGGGGCAAACGGCCCGAGGGGCCAGACGCACCGAATGAAAAAACGGAAGAGCCGCACGGCCGCNGTGAGCCGCGGCGGCACCGCCGGCAGCAACAGGTACCGGCCGGGCTCCCGAGGGTGCGGGCCCGGGCCCGCGGGGGAAGGAAGGAAGGGGCGCTGCCGAGAGGGGACGTGGCCCGGCTGCGGGGCTGCGGGGCTGAAGATGACAACTCACAGCAGCGGGTCCCGACCCCGCTCATCTGCCGGCGGCGGCAAGGTTTTGAGGAGGGCAGAGGTGCTCTCTTTTGGGGCGTCCCCGGCGTGGTTTTAGGCTGTGATTGTGAGGAGGATTTTGTACGTGGGTGTTTCTCTGAGGGACGTGAAACTGGCTTAATATTTTCTCACAGAGCGTGGAAGTGCTTAGCCTTGTTTCCATAAAGAAGTCTCGGCGTTTCCTTAGGTCTTGGCTTTCTAATTCCAGTGGGCTTTTATGGTATTACTGGCCAGAGGCGAGCTTAGACCCTCTTAAGTTCCCTTTCCAGTCCTCTGGCTCGTTCCCAAGGACTGATGCAAATACATCACACACTGGCATTGCTCTTCAGTTTACCTTTGAACGCCCTGGTTACAAAAGGTCATCCTAATCCTGTGACTGGTCTGTCTATTGCTGTGTTAGCCGAACATTTTGCTGTCTCTCATTCAAAGTTTCAAAAAGCTTTCTGGAAACTGTGTGCTTATGGCCATGCTGCCTTTGCACCCTTTCATCCATCTCTCTGGGAAGATCTGAGTGTATTCCCAGTGTAATTTCAGCATTGGTTAATCTGGCCGTGCATTCAGCCACGCTCATCTTAATTACTGTGTTTGAGCTGCTGTCACGCAGCTGGAGCCCGGGGCAGGGAACACGCTCCCAAACAGAAACATCATCTTCTCCAGCAGTTAATTAGGTCTCACAAGCATCCCTCTCCTGCATAAACAGAAGCAGGAGCATACCCAAACAGGGAGCTTAAGGAAGGAGACAGGAGGAAGGTGTATTTCCTGAAAGATTCGTGTGCTGGTTGCCCAGCTGTCTTCGAGACCTTCACGCACCGGGAAGAGGCACAACGTGATCTGTTTTTTTTTGGCCAGACTCAGAAAGGTATCCTCTGGGATGGGTTCGGAGCCCTGCTTTGTAACCATAATGGGCAGATATGACAGATGGTTCCACGTTTAAGTGTGGGTGGGTATATATGTTGCACAGTGGGAGTCTAAAGGAAGCAAAGTTTCTTTTTTCCCATAAATCCAGCGTTTTCTAAGCTAGTAACTGAAGCCTAGGACAGTCACTTAAGATGGTGTCTGTGCTGCTTTCGAGAGCAGATAAGCACTTGTGCAATGTGAACTTTTACAATCCCAGCATCCATAACCTGATGCTGGTTTAACTTTTGGCATCCAAGCAGCATTTCCTTGACAAAGTGTGGGCTTTGGCGGTTTTCTTTGTTTTGTTTTGTTTTTAAGAAGCAACATGTTGAATTTCTTTCCAGGATCCTGCATAAGAAACAGAGCACTTAGCTTTGTCGTATTGCTGTTCCTCTCTAGAATGACAGTACAGTTACATCTTAGAGGCCTTTCTGCAGCAGAATTAATATTTCTTAAATGCTTGGGAATGTGTTACTGGAGAAGTGTGTGGTTTGTGAAGGAGCATCTGTAAGCAGAAAAGGTGCTTTGCTTCCATTGTGCTTTCAAGGCACATGACCATTTTATGCACCTGTATCACAGAACAAACGCTTGGGCTAAGAGTGGTACAAGGCACGGCCTCAAAGCTCACAGCGGCATGTTTACATGCCAGACAGGGTTACCTTTTGCTCTTTGATATTTTTAAGCCTGAACAGGCAGAAAGGTAATTTGCACACAAAGCGCACTGCTGGAAAAGGTCCGGGGAAGCTGCCTTGCTTTTCCTGCTGGGAAGAAGTGGGAGTGAGACCTAAAGACAGCATTGGCTTTTTCCAAAAAAGGGATGGCTGGTTTGACTTTTTTTTTTTCCTGATGCTATACATGTGGCAGTGACAAGCTGCTCCCAGACAACCCACTTAACTGGGGTAGTTTCCATCAGGCAAGCTAGGCTGCGAGCAGCAGGGAGATAGACAGCTTGTGTCTGTGGCCATTCAGCCAGCACGGAGCATCAGCTGAAAGCAGGCTGGGAAGGAAGTGAGGAGAGCAATGCCTGAACACACGCTCCTGGCACCCTGGCACGGGCTTGTTAGAGACGACTGGGATGTGAATTAGTATCAGATAGGGGCCTGTCACATCCCTTTCAAGCTGTGTGGTTCCTGGATGACTCTATTAACAAAATGGGAGGAGGAAAAAATGGTTATTTTCTCACTTAGCAGGAGCTTGGAGGTCATTGTTTTGTTCACTCAGCCTACAGTGCCTGCTGATTTTCTGAAAGGGAGATTGCTAAAGAAGTTTCTTAGTAAGAGGTTTTCAAAATTAATCAGGAAGAACACATACTGATTTTTTTTTTTTCCCTCCACTAGTTTTGCACAGATTTTTGCATTGATTCCAATATGTACTTTCCCTTTTAGAAGGCAGAGAAAGAACTGGGCCCACATGGAATTTGAAGTCAAATGTGAAGTCTTTTGAGAGCAGAAGCAATTTTGCTCTGGGAGACTTTACAAACCATGGTCGCTGCACTTTAAACACGTAACAGAGTCAATGAGAATTTAAGTTGCCGACATCTTAGTTTCCCATGCTGTCCTTCAGACAGTTCAGCTATACCAGAGCAAAGGCAGAAGAGCAGTCTGTGAGCAGAGGAGCCAGGCAGCTGGAGAAGGAATGGCAGGATGGGCTTTGCCAACTCCCCATGAGAGAGCTGGAAGGAGATTGGCAGCGGAAGCCAACGCTGGATGCAATAAACTGGATCATATTATATCTCTCTGCCTAATGTCAGGAATGGCTTAGCCAAGGCTGGGCAGTCAGCTCAGTTTGAGCTCCACGACTGTCCTTCCCTGCATACTCTAAATCAAAGCAGAAACTGTGCATTTTCTTGTCCACAGCTGTTCCGCAGCTTTATTTCTGCTCCTCAGTGCAAACGCTGCTCATGTCCTCGCTTATCTGCGCCCACGTGGGCTGTGTGGCTGGCCTGGGGCTGGCTTAATCCTGTCCTGTCCCTCCCCATAAAGCTGGTGCTCTGGCACCTGAAATACCTCCAGGCAGGTATTTCAAGGGGAAAGGAAGCAGTGGGTACCAGGTAATCTTCTCTGGGAACTGGCTTTACCCCCATTTGGCAGCCTGGGGACAGACATCTTCAGCTCTTATTTTACAGCATGTGGGCACCAGTTTTATCTCAACCTTCACAGAACCATAGAATGGCTTAGGTTGGAAGTGACCTTTAAAGGCCATCAAGTCCAAGCCCCCTGCAACGAGCAGGGTCATCTTCAACTAGATCAGGTTCCTCAGAGATGTGTCCAACCTGACCTTGAATGTTTCCAGGGATGGGGCATCTGCCACCTCTCTCAGCAACCTGTGCCAGTGTTTCACCACCCTCATTGTAAAAAAAACCAACTTCTTACATCTAGCTTAAATCTGCCCTCTTACAGTTTAAAACCATTACTCCTTCTCCTGTCACTACAGGTCTGCATGCAGGGCATTTGGATTCAATCCCTTGAGTTTTTGGTCTTCAGCTCTAGCTTTGAAGTGTTTTTGCTGCTGAGTCTGGTGCTGTTTGGAAGAAAGAGGATTCCCCCTCCCCAGTCCCATCCAGGTTAATTAGGGAGCTGCAGCAAGGCTCCAGGAACCCAGCCATGATCAAAAAAGACAGTCCCAGTACATGCTGCCCCATAGGATTTGGTAGGTGTGGAAGAGGGCAGGTTCCTGGTGTACTGGAATTGCTTTCTGGCAGCCACAAGTACAGACCTTGCCTTAGTCTTTGCATCCAGGCTCTGCACCCAGCGGCCTCAAGAAGCGAGTCCTCTAAGCATGACACAAGAAGTAACTGGCCTTTATTTCCTGAAGTTATCTTTTTCTTGTATCTTTTTATGTTGCAAGGGTATCCTGCGATTTTTACTTCCCAAACAGCACAAAAGAAATGATGGGTTAGCACAGAAGTATGCGAGCATCTTTCTTCTTTTCAATGGGAGGAACAAATTGAAGCTGACAGTTCCCTGGAACCAGTGCAACACATGAAGTAGTCACAATAATACATTTTATCTTCCAGCCCTTTTAAAGCATCAGAAGCTCTCTGGTCTCTGATGCCTCCAGTAAGCTGACCTTGGCTGGCAGAGCCAACCACCTCGTTACTGCTGTCCCACTGCTCACAGCCTGCCCTCTCTCTTGGCCCTCAAACAGCCTGATTAGCTGCAGCAGCAGCTATTGCTTTCCAGGTTGTGCAGCCTGCTGGTAACCCTTCAGTAACACCAGAACTGTTTCAAATAATCCCTTCTGGAATCAACCTTTTTTTTTTTTTTAATTCAAAAACCTCATCTAACTGCAATGCCCAGAGATATGTTGTAGATGATTCTGTCCTGAAAAACCTCATCAACAGGAAAACTTCTAGTCATCCATTAACTCCAAAAAGCAGTTGCAGCAGAGAAAATCTATCTGGTCATCACCGAGGTTCTGGTTTTAGCATGTGCCTTTACCTCTACAAAACACCCGTCTAGACCAACCCTATCTTGTACTAGTTAGACATTTCTATTTGATCTGACCAAAGGAAGGAACTCCTTTTTGGTGAAATCTGTAGGAGACAGGCAAATAAACATCTGTAAATAGTGGCAGGAGGTTCGTGTTTCAACAGACCATGCAAGGTGGAACACCACAGCTTCCCTTCTCTTTCTCCAAATTAACATCTTGCTGTCTGACCAGGCAAAGCTGCTTGATTTGTCCCTCAGTGAGGTGTCTTTCTTCATTGTCAAATTTATCTTGCATCTGCTAGAAGACTGAATCTGAACAGAGGAAAAAAAATTCTGTTTGTAGTGAATGCACCCGTTGAAGATGCCTTAGAAGCCTTGAGGATCAGGGCTTGTGCTTCAGGTTGAGATGGTGCCACTGGTCTGTGGTACTGCTGCAGGCAGGTAGGGCAGACAGTGTAGCTCTGTATTTAAAGTCCGATAGGCATTTCCTAATTGTATAACGTGAAGGAAAATGCCTTTTCTATGATTAAGCAACTTAACATCCTCTGTTAGTATTTAATTTTAAAATGTTTGGTTTTAAAACTTTTTAACTGTGGTACAGAAGTAGTGGCATACGTTACCGCTTTTTGCAATAATATCCCTGCAAGTTGTCCTTGGCCCGTGAGTCTCCTTGGGTATGGACACACCTTTTTCTCTGGTCACCCCTGCAGGCATTACTGGATCATGGCAGCAACAGCTATCCCTATGCACTTTCCCAACCATACAGGCACGTCAGTGGGTGACGATGCTGTTGCCAATGCTCAATTAAGTGTATAATGTGTTGTCCTGCATGACTGACTGCCCTTTCCTTCTCTCATTCAGTACATCCACAAAACAGTGTTCTGTTAGTTCAGAGAAGGACTTGGGTTTTCACAAAGAGGTGCTGGTGGCATAGGAAGCAGTTGGCTGTGAGGTGCTCTCTGATCCATGAGGCTTTTTCCTGAATTCAGTGTGACACTTGCAGGCCACATCTACTTAGATATACACAAAATCTTATATATAAGAAAAGATATTTGCTAAAGTAAGCAGAGAAGAATGTTTAGTTTATTAGAGATTCAGATTAAGAAAGCCAAGAGCTGGAATTGCTCACTGCACTAAGTCATCTGTGCTATGCAAGACCAAACCAAAGCTATATTAAAAATGCTAAGACTCAGCTGAGGCTGGAGAATAATCAGCTTAAAATTCTGCCTGCATAAACTGAGGTTTTGCTTTCTTTGAAATCGGAGTGGGATGTTGTCATCATCTCCCCAGATGACAGCTGGACCACAAAGCCTTGTTCCATCGTGCAGGTGCTGGACTGGAAGTGCTTTCAATACATTTGATTTCCATGCCCTATGCTGAAAACAGAAGTTCCCTGAAGGTTTCTTCAGGGATGGCTTTTCATCTGCAGTTATCCAGCAGAAGGTTGCTTTTCCCCCATTCTTTCCTAGCTCTACCCTTAAAAAGAGAATAATCTTCCTAGCAGAGAAGGTGGCAGCAGTGGATCCAGTGAAACAGCTCCTGTGTTAAACTGAACCCTGAACGCAGCATTCCTCCAGACACTGTATTTCTTGTGGGCAAGTCATGCTGCCACCAGATGAGGAAGACAATTGCCTCCATTGGCAAAAGGGCAAAATAGTTTTCCATCCTCGTGAAAAGCCGTGATATCCTCCTTTTCCTGTATCTTGTCCATTAATATGACGTGAATTGGAAAATGCAGAAATCTGAACAGAGGAGGAAAGAAGAAAGGAAGGGCAGCAGAGGACAAGCTACGGGGTCATTCCTAGGAGCTTGTCATTAGCCTGTGATGGCCCCAGTAGGTCTTTCTTTTAAATGGCAGACTGTGGAATAGCAGGGATGTGCCAAGACGTGCTGCCTTAATTTGTGCAATGAAAAGTTACACAAGATAATTACCTTGTAGTTCAGTGACGATAAGCACTGTCAGATCCTTAAAATTCATGCTCAGTTTATCTGTAATGTCTCTGTGTCTAGAAAATTCAAACGGTAACTAATCCTATAGCATAGCTGGAGCGTATGGCATTTTAAACTCAGGATCTGGGCTTTTTTAATGTCCGCTACAAATTAAATTTAACAATTGACCCTGACTAGATTTACCTGCTGTAGATTTAAGGGTTTCATCAGGTTTGCGTTGGCTTTGTCTGTGACAGTAAACTACAGTCATTTGGGAATGTTTTTGGGCAGGAGCTGCAACAGGCACAGATCAGCCTGAAAATCTGTGGCACTAAACTCCCTTGCCCTTCAAAGGAGGAAAGTACATCAAGACTGCTTTGGGAATGGTCTTTGGTCCATGCTTCCCAAACTTTGCACAGTAGTTGTGAAAGAAAGCCCTATCTGGCCCAAACCAGAACTGTGCCAGTGACTGTTCAGCCCCAAGGAGCAGAACACCCTTGCAGAGTCAAGAGGGAACAGCTTTTCTGTACTGAGAAACTCAGAGCTGTAGCATGGTTTGTGTCAGAAGGGACCTTTAAGGGCCATCTAGTTCCAATCCCAGCTCCATCACAGGTACCTTCCACCTAGACCAGGTTTGCTCAAAGCACAGTCCGAGTCAATCTTGAATGTTTCCGGAATGGAGCATCTGCAAACTCTCTGTTGTAGATGTTTCAGTGTTTCAACACTCTTGTTGTAAAGAATTTCTTCCTCATATCTAGTCCAAACCTACCCTCTTTTAGTTATAAAAGATTGCCACTTCTCCTGTCACTGCAGGGCCTGCTAAGAAGTCTGACCCCATCTTTCTTACAAGCCCCCTTCAAGTACTGAAAGGCTACAATCCACCCTCTCTGGACCCTTCTCTTCTCCAGCTGAACAACCCCAACTTTCTCAGCCTGTCTTTGTAGGAGAGGTGCTCCATCCCTCTGATCATCTCTGTGGCCCTCCTCAGGACTCACTCCAACATGTCTGTGTCTTTCCTGTGCTGAGGGCCCCAGACATGGATGCAGTACTCGGCGTAGGGTCTCACCAGAGCGGAGGGGCAGCACTGGGTCCCTAAACCTGCTGCCCGTGTTTCTTTTGAGGCAGCCCAGAATATTGCTGGTTTTCTGGGCTCCAGTTGCACATTGTTGAGTCATCTTGATAGGTGTTGAAATGAAATGTAGTTTCAGAAAGTGGTGGCGAGGAGAGCAGGTCTCCATAAAATTCTAGATATTTTTCAGGTGGTTCCTGTAAACACTTGGGTGTCTATAAAGCTGTTCTGCTTTTTTTTGTGAATGCCTGGTATAAGGTAACTGTGTTGGACAGGGCTGGGATAGCTGTGTCTTCTGGCACATAGCAATCACCTTTTTTATTTTGCTCAGTTGCCCCATTGGTCATCAGACCTCTTTTTCCAGCAGCAGTGTCACTAACACAAGCTTTTTCCGAGAGGGACCCTAGCATAGACCCTTACACCTTAATCGTCTTTCAGATGCTTCTTACAGATCCTTTGATGATCCTGACCAGAGAAAATGGTGTTTTGGGCGAAGTTTTTAGGCTGTTTGGTGGTATTAGATACGTACTCTTTTATCCTGTGCCTTCAAGAGGTTTTTAAAGCTTGAAATACTGTAGCCAAGAGGATAATAAACTCTGCCATAACTTCAAATAACATTTCTAAGAGTCATATATGTAAGTAGATTGAAGTTTTGAATTTGAAAATGAACTGAAGCCAAGAGACAAGCGAGTTGCATCAGAGCACACAGCCTCTTGGTTGTGCATGGACAGTGTTCAACTACTTGATGTACTGGAAGAGAGCTTCAGACAGATGCTATAGCCAAATGTAAATGAAGTAACACAGGACTTTTATGGCAGTGCTCCTGAAGTGGCCACACTTGCAAGGTGTCAAAAAGATTAAATAAATCCATTTCTGCACTGCTCATGTCTGGGAGAAGAACATCCAGCTTTAAAGATCTTCATCCTGGGACATGTAACGGTGTATCTTCAACAGTATTTTAGTGAGCAGTGTGCCATTACGACACTCCTGGAAATAGAACGATCATATAAACATCCATGGAGTTTTAAGTCACCCTAATCCCATGTATTTAAAGAGGAGCAGCAAAGCGTTTGTATCTCATTAGTGGCTGAAAGGATTTGACAACAATGATGTTTTACTTTCCTTTCAGGGATGAAAAGCCTGTCTTACTTGTTTAATTTAGCTCACTCATGCTTATATTAGAACGTACCTGGAGTGGATACCGAGAACAGCTAGTTTGTCTGTCTTGGCTGAGGCAAAACAAATAATCTCTAGAGCAGCCCACTGGTTACCCAAACCACCCTTCATGTGTTTGCTTGATGCATTTACTTTCCTGCAGATGCAAAGAGATGGTATCCTCAGCTTGCTGTCCTTGCCCATGCTGCTACCATTTGCATTAAATGAGGGTTGTAAGCAGCAAAAATATTGGTGCAAAGTAATTTAAGAAATCAGTGTTCTCAAGGACAATGTTGCTGGTCATTGCTTTTTTCTCCTGTCACGGAGAAGATTTTTATATTCATTCCTTGCGCGGTCTGAGAAAGTGAAGCCAGTCTGCTGCTTACACTTGACGTGCAAATTTAGGTCACTGCTCAGATTCATCATGGATTTTGCCAAAGGACTCCCACTGGAGCTGCATCTATTGACATCAGGGCTGTCTTAGCCCAGTTGTTCTCAGATGTTACTCCTGGCCTTGCCCAGACGTTCCTGTTGGTCAGTAAGGGCCGAGGGAGACCACCCACAGCACTCATGGGTTCCTGGGCCTCCCCTAATGCTAATGCTTGCTAAAGTGGGCAATAAGTTGGTCACTTTTTTGTGGTCTGAGCTGAGAAACTGAGATTCTGCCCAACATCTGTGGTCAACCAGGCATATGCCAAAAGATGTAGAGAAGTAGCCAGGCTGCTCCTTGATGGAGGAGTTCCCTCAACCTGTTTTGCATCCTGCTGGTCTTACTACT
This sequence comes from Melanocharis versteri, assembly GCA_013397845.1. NCBI lineage: Eukaryota > Metazoa > Chordata > Aves > Passeriformes > Melanocharitidae > Melanocharis > Melanocharis versteri. The sequence goes on from VZTG01003865.1 coordinate 524,842, forward strand.
GCTCACAAGATTGCTCCTAGTAGTTTATCTCCTAATGCAGGGGTAGATAACAGAGCAGCCCAAAGCCTTGCACCTTTATTACTGTGCAGCGCTGCCAAAATGACAGTGTGGTTAATTGTGTGCTCAGGCCACTTGCGCTGAACCGCTTGTTAGGGATTTTGTGCAAGGTGGATTTAAAGCATGAGAGGATTGTTCTCGGTTGGGTTTCAGAAGTGCTTTTTCTTTAGATTATTTGCCAGCACTTGAATGGCAGCGGGACTTTGTTTTTAATTAAATCTTACATTGACATAAAGAATTATCAGTGATGAGTAGAATTGGAGTTGACTTCTAATCAAAGATAATTCTGCATACTGGGGTGGGTTTGAGATGAATGAATGTCAAATGTAATTAGACGGTCAGATTCTGATCCCTCAGCCACGCTCATATGTACAGTTATTGAGCAAATTTTGCTTATTTATGCTAATGCCAGCTGAAAATGATTGCCCTGTGTCTCTAATGCTGTAGGGAGCAAGATTAGGGAGGGCTCCATGTGGGCTCCTGCGCATGCTCACCCCAGCCACCAGTGTGAAATAAATGTTGGAACTGAAAAAAAAAAGGAGGTCAGCTGCCACGAACCCATCTGTCGTGTGTGGAGCCATTTAGGATCAAATTTATTTTCCTTGGGTTTATTACACTGAAATAACTCATTTGCATTTCCCTCTCCTTAGGTTTTCAGCTATACGAAGGGGAAGGAGTGGTGTAGGTCTTTCTCTGAGGGAGGTTAAGCAGAGGCTCCTTGGCAACAAAAACGGAGAAATGGGGCATGCACTGAGAGCTCTGGTGAAGGAGTAGCTGCAGAAAGGGGAGGAAGAAAGCTAACTGTGGTATGAGAGAAAAAGGGTGCTGCTTTCACCTAAGCCGCTGCCAATCCTTATTTCTGTGTTCTAGTGAGGTGATGAGAAATAGAGCCAAAGGCATGTTTTACAATAAAAATAGAAGATGAAATGAAAAGTCCTCACACTGGCTTTGGTACCTAGACTGGTGTGAGAGATGACTTACTGAATTTATGGAGCTATATTGCAGGGGGAGCATCAGCTATCGGGTTCTATGCATTTACAGCCATATATACTTTACCATTTTGCTCTTGACCTGGATTGTTAGCTTTTTTCTTACTGTCACTATTGCTTTTTGGTTTATGTACATCATCTAGTTTGGGTAGGAGGAGCAGAACAAACAACATGGGCTGTTCCAGATGGTAGACAATTTGTATTTCTGCTCAGGGTGTCTAGTGATGAGCTAGCAAATACTGTAGCATTTGGATTGAGAATGCCCTTACATGCAACATTTAAAATGTTCTTACAGAATTGAGACCATAAAGTACAAGCCTTGCTATTAATCTTTTTCCTAAGGCTTGATACTATTTGAAACAAAAGCTGAAATTTGGTACTGAAATACTACATTTTCCTTTATTAGAAACAGGTAATGGCACCTTGTGCTCGCTTGTGGGGATTTCTGCATGAAAAAGTAAAGCTCCAAGCTGTGGGCTTAAGAGCTATAAAAGATGCATCAGTTGCATAAAACATTTCTTAGTGCATTGTGAAAACTGAATCCACCCAAATTGAAGGTATTGAAATACAGTAATAAAAGAATCACTGTAGGTGTCCCTGATGGAAATAAAGTTGTTAGAAGCCTTCAGAGAGCTCCTGCTGGACAGTCAGTGCCAAGGCTTGGCTGTCCATGATGGGGGAAGAGACCACCTCAGCAAGAGCAGGATGAGCTGCAGGGGGCTAAGCCAAGGTTCTTGTTGCTGCAAGAGATGGGGCAGAAGTTTCCCTTCCTGTGCTGTGGCTACCAATGGCTTTGATGCCCACCCAGGCGTGTCCCATGTGCTCCCACATGTCCCGTTTGAAGGAGGGGGCCCCACCTCAGCTGCAGCTCCTTCTCTGTGCAGCACTGCTCTCTGCAGCCGTGCGGGTGAGCCCACGTGGCTCTTCCTGTACGCTAAAATTAACGTCTGCAGCTCACGGCTCCGCTGGCCTTTCACCGGCTGATGTAGGCTTGGGGAGTGTGCTTGTCAGTGTAGCCATATGCTACTATTTAGGAATATCTCTAAGCCTTGGGCTTCGGTGGAACAAATGCACATGATTTTATTCTGGCGACCAAGAATAGTTCTTCAGATGGAGCTCACATGTCTGTAGAGCTCTAGCAAATGCACAAGGAAAGAGCAGCCCGATCACTGGGAGCGTAAAATGTGCCATGAAGGTTGTAATTTGTGTAATTGAATGACCAACAGAAGACACCTTTCTACAGGTGCTTCCAGGAGACCCCCCCACCACAGAAATCTTCCTGATGCATACAGAAATTATGAGCCTGCTCACTCATGCCTAAGAGTTTTTGCCCTGAAAGTGTAAAAACTCTTGCAAGAATTAAATTTCTTGTGTAAGTTTTTATAATGCTCCTGAGCACTCTCACCCACATATCACTGTCAAATTTTTATATTAAAAAACCCAAGAGGACGTCTACGTTCTCATCCAAGATGCATACCTCTGTACCTTCTAGGAGCCTAGGGAACATGGAAATCATAAATTCCAGGTGGTTATTTGGGCTACTGGCCATGCTGGCCTTGTATTGCCAAGATGATTCAACCAAATTAGAAGGAAGAAGTTGGAAAATAAATACTAAAAATTACTAGACTTTAGGCTACAAAAGCAAGCAGCATGAGCTGAAGGTGCACTGAATGGGCTTGGCACTGAACTGAGCCTGTGTAAGTTTAGAATTGCATTGTGTTCTTTGGGCTTATAAGTGCAAAGCAGAAAGAATTGGCTGTTTGGGAGGAGGACATGACTTCTAGGGCATAATCAGTTCCTTGCCTTATTGTGGTTTTCTTTGGGAGAGATACATGGTCCTAAATGTCATCTCATTGCATTTAAAAGCTTTCACCTTTGTAAGCCAGCCAGCCCAATAAGCAGAACACAGACCTTGGCATAGATGAGAGAGGAAAACGTTCTTTCATTAGTCACGAAGATATCAGCTCATTTGTCAGACATACCCCGGGTTTGCAGGTAAGAAATGTTCCTAGCATGCCAAACAGAATCAGTTGACTTCTGTATCCATCCACTCACATTAGTTAGTGGACACTCTCAGCTCACCTTAACCTAAATAGTTATCATTTTAATTTTAACAGACAGCCTGCAGACCACCAGAGATCAACAAAAGAATCAACACACAAACCATCTCACTGTAGAGATTACCTTTCTTTAGATCCAGAACGGACCTTGAACCGTGTGTCACACAAGAAAATCGTATAGGAAAAAAGGATTATCAAGGATGCTTTCAGTCACTCAGTCCTACCCCGCATTCCCATTTGATCAGCGATTATACATAATCCCAAAGTGTCCTCAAAGCCTCAGCTGCAGACAGCTCCCTCACACCTTACAGCAAATTCTAGACCTCGAGCCATAACTGTAGCTGCTACAAGGAGAGAACAGGAGGAATCAAGGGCACCATCACCACTCTATATTGCAGCTTTACATGGTTGCTAGCAAATGTCTGGCAAAACCAACTTCCTCTCATCATGTGGTGAGCAAAAAATACTGTCTCCAAACTGATCATGGGGAAGAAGTAAAGAAAAAAGGTCTGTGCAAAAGTCAGACTAGATCTAGCAAATATGTTTCTGCCTGAATTTCCCCTCTTAACTTGAATCAAAGTCCACGCTGTTTATCAAATATTTTGGCATTGTGGGAGGTAGGGGTCTGTGCTGAGGGTGATGAAGAGAGGGCAGCCCTGTGGAAGTGATTGTCCCTTCCCCGCTCATTAGCTCAGGCTCAGCTGTTTCCCTGTTTCCAGACTGAAAGGAGAGCTGAGAGAGGGGACTTTTATTTCCCTGGGGACAGAGACATCATCAATTATCTGCCATTCTCTGCTGCAAGCTGTCAGCGAATAGGGCAGAGGAGTACTGATAGGATTTCACCTTATCCCTTGACTCACTGATGGGCTCATCATTCAACCGCTGTGCACTTAGCATGGGCAGTACTAATTATATTAATTATACTTCTACACAGGGTGTGCTTATATTAGCAGTAAGAAGAGTGGTGTCATTTTAAAATGAAACATCCCTGGTTCATTAACTATATAGATTTAGAAGTGTAAGTGTAGTCATTATATCCACTGCTGAAGTGGATCTCTCAAATCACAGAAGCATTTAATATCATTTTAGATGTGCAACTTGCCTTGTATTGAGAGCAAAATTTATACTGCATGTAGAAGACAGTAGCATTATATCACATAACTGCTAAATGTAGACTTAGAAACTTGATCGCTACCTTGGCGTAGCACCAGAATCCCCTTAGCAGTGTTCAGCTGTGGGGATACCCGCCAGGTCAGTAAGAGATCTGGATGAGTCCTGGTGGGCTGAGCCTTACCGAAATTATACTAGAAACTGCATCCATGCTTATCGTCAGGATACAACTGTGTTATTAAATTCAGAGGTAGGTTTATGTAGTTGATAGCACAGAGACCTGTGAATGGTTTAAGAGGCAGGAAAATAAACCCCTCTCAACTGAGGATGTCACAACAACATGACAGATACTCATGACTCAAAGTGCATTTGCGAGATGTAGGTATCATAAATAATCCATCAATCCAGTGCCCGTGTGCAGCCATTGTCTCTGTGAATCTGGGCCAAGGGGCTGATGCAGAGTCTGCAGTTTTCTGAGGTTGGTTGGAAGTATCCAAGATGTCAGCAATATTAGTTTAAATCTTAAGAACAGATGGTGTTTGTACAATAGAGTCAACCTTTAACCTGACCAATGGAAAATAACTGAACAGAACTGGGAGATTTCACTAGTTCCAACTCTGTTACCTCCTTTTATCTCAGTTCTCTTCTGTACAGAAATTGAACATACATTATTCACCAAGATTATATATAATATATAGGGAGAGGCCACAAGCCTATCTGGGCTCGGAGTTCTGACCATTTTATGCAAAAGCAAAGCAAAAGTAGCTCCAGGCAGGTCTTCAATTTGCATTTCAATTGCACTTCTTGCACATTTTTTCTGGTATCTTGAGGAAAGTCTTAGCTACTAAAGCCTTTCAAAGCCATCTGAGTGCTTGAGCAAAATAAAGAAAATAAATAAGTACATTCCTTTTCCAAGATTATGTATTTTTTAAGTTTGCCCAAAGGAAAAGAAAACCAAAACAGTTCCAGTGTTTCTGTACAGTGAGATTTGGACACTAAGATTCTGTTCAGAATGAAAGCCATTCATCTTCTGTTCATATTAGTAGAGAAGGGACCCATCAATGTTAAGATGCTAGCATTTTCACAACAGTTTTGAATCTAAAGCCCTTATCTTTTCATAGCCAATGTGGTTGTGATTAGCACCCAACTTCAAGTTTTGTTTTATCTCTCTTATTTTTTGAGGAATAGTTGATGTTTATGCAGCTAAATCTCCTCTGACTGTCAGTGTTGTTTAGCTCCTCCTAGGTCTCCAGATGTTGTCAGAGCGTGTGTGTTAATCATCCTGTCAAGCGATGCAAGTGCTGAACACTTGCAAAGGATTTTCTGCTCCTTGGCACTCTGGACCCAATTTTTAATGTAAATCCTTGTATGGGAGTGTACAGATTGCCGCCTAATTGTCTCAAGGTTATTTGCAAACCCAAAGGGAACTTGCAGCACAGACCCCTGGAGTGCTGGCGTCGAGTGGCTTCCGCTGTCTCTCAGGAGGTGGCTCTCTGTGGAGTTTGAGCTGTTAGGCATGAGCTGGCACAGGAGAACTGTACCATCTACAGGGATGTGTGAGGTTAGGCCCTGCAAGCTGCAAAAAGCCTTCTGGCAAGTGCTGTGCCAGATACCAGCAAGCCTAAGCAGAGCTCAGCCCTGCAGAGGTGTGCAGAGAGCCTTATGGATCTAGGGGTGAGTACAGAGCCAAATTTGGGCTCTCATTGACCAAAGATTCAAGTACCTCCAGCTGTGGCTGGAGCATGTTTATCCCTGTGTGAGTTAGCCAAAGTGCATCCTCACTGTGGTATCTTCTGAGTTTGCGAGGAGCAGCTGCTCCTGAGCCTCTCTGCTCCTCCACCCTCTCTCCTAACCGTGGGTTTCTGCCCAATGCAGGTGCTCATGGTCCTGCTCTGCCTGAGAGCACCTTCTCCGTCCCAGGGGTTTATCCTTGCTGTGGTTAAACTCTCTGAGCCCTGAGCTGGGTGAGCTGCGTCTGGGCCGGGCCAGGGGCACGAATGGTGAAGTACCATTACCTGCTGACCACAGTGGAGGAGAAAACTGTCTTTGACTGCAGCCTGTGTGGTATCTCTGAGGCTGTTCAGCCAGGGGGGCAGCCCTCGCTTCCGAAACAGAAAGATGTACTCTGCTTGGGTTGTGCAACAGAGAAAATGTCTCATTAGCAGTAGTGCTGGCAATGCTGGGGCTGGAAGAAGTGTTTCTGGCAGAGGTCTTGCAGAAATATTCCTGGGAAAGCAGCTCCTTGGGCAATGCAGTCTCCTCCAAAGAGAAACAGTAGTTCGCCCTGGCACCTACTGCCACCTCAAAGAGTATTTGCCCAGCTTAATGCTGCAAATTAAATATAACTGAGCAGCGCACAATGTTTCCCCACGTATTTGCTTTTAGCGGTGAATGTTTGCCATGCAAGCACCACGTAGCTCTGGTGCTTATCATTAATAAATATGTTCAGTTGTGAAGGCTCTCAGTGTAGATCTCTGGCTTTCACAAATGGCTGGTTTTTTGGGCAGTCGCCATCATTCCTCATCAGTGGGGATGAGAGGGCAGTTTAGACTTGCTGTCACCCCCTCAGCCCTGGAGGTCAGAGTTTCACAGAACATCAGCTCCACTGCCTGCAGGCAGCTCCAGCCCCTGCCATACCATCCTGCTTCATTACCAAGCTCATGCCTCAGCCCAGCTATTGGAGTGAAATGAACTGGGCGCATGGGGCAGGCTGGGTCCAGCTTTTAAAATAGATGGGAAAAACCTGTTAAAACCGCTCTTGTTCATTTTCTGTCAGGTTATTTTTAAGCTGGCCTAGTTTCTCAGTCCGTTTCACAGCACAGTGGTGTCATAGCTGAACTGACATCTCAGGAAGGATGGAGGTGGTGATAGGATGGGTCCTGCAGGATGTGGGAGCCCGTGTCTGGCAGCACCTGCTGACTAGCGCCGTCTTCTCCAGCATTCCCATTTCCCTCCTGCTCCCTGCCCTGCTGCCTGGCCTGTGTTGGCCATGGTGCTCCTCACAGATCATTGAGGCCATTCCTCTTGCCAGAGCAGCACAAAACCAAGGCAGCAGAAAAATCAATTTAATTGTCTGCCGAGGGCAGAGACAAGAAAAACAGTGGATTAAGGAGAAAAGGAAGATAGAGGCATCTCCGTTTTCCCTTGTGGCAGCAAATAGAGCTGCTGTGAATTGTAGTACTTTGCTATTTATTTGTGGATGGATTGAAATCATCCTAGTTTAGTGCAGATGCCAAGCTGGGCATTGGAAATGAGCACACAGAGGGCAAGGGCTTCCTCCCTGCTGAGGCCCCCCGGACACATGAAATGCAGAGCATCCAGTGCCTGGGGCTTGTTTACTCCTCTTTCTTCACGGTGGAGAGCATCCCTCTCTCATCACGGCATGTCATGGCTGCACATTCACCCACCGCGTCTTCCTTCTCAGCAGCCCCTGGGCTGAGCAGCCGTGGGAGCAAGGATCAAAGGGGAGCTGCAGGGCGTTCATGATGTATCAATCCTTTTAAAAATTATTATTGTATATAATCACACTTGTCAGTGATGGTGAGCACCTCCTAAGAGCTCTGCACGCTCCCATAATAATTTCCAGGACAGACGGGGACACTGGGGCTGGGGGCGAAGCACGCCAGGCATGGCAGAAATTGGGAATGGTATTGGGATTATCACACTGAAGTATCTGGTTTCTAGTCCCAGATCCAGACCCTCTTTGTGTCTCTGGTACATTTTCAGTAGACCCTGGGCTGTGAGTCAGAAGTTAAAATAGGACTGTTTTGGGTTTGAGTGGGGGTGATTTGGAAATGCAAACAGATTTGTGCCGTGGCTTGCAGCCCCTGGTGGGGTTCAAGTACCCCTTAATGTCACTGATGGACACCAGGCTGTCCGGCCTCACCACCTGCCTTTTACTGTAACTCCATCATCACTGATGTGCTTTCTGTTGTTTTTCAGGAATATCTCCGAGGCTCCCTGAAATCATGTCCATAGGATCACATTCATTCTCCCCAGGAGGTCCTAATGGGATTATTAGAAGCCAGTCCTTCGCTGGCTTCAGCGGGCTTCAGGAAAGACGGTCCAGGCAAGTGCCCTTGCTCTCTAAGGGGAATTTCAAAATCAGGCTGTAAGGGAGTCCTGGGCTTTAGGGGATGAAGGGGCAAAGGAGGCGAGAGAGGACTTCTTTCTCTCTGACTCTGCCAAATAAAGTGTCCTAGGCTAAAATATCTCTATATATTGTTTGTATAACTAAGCTGTTACTCTCTGCCTGTTTGCCTCTCCCCCATTAATGCAGGGCTTCCTCACATGCCTCAGAACTGTGAGAGAATTTCAGAGAATCATTTTAACTTGTGCAGTTCTTTTCAACATGTGAAATGTGCAAGAACATGATAAACTGGGGGTGGTGGGAAGTGTAAGATCACTGCTACCTAAAAGACAGTTTTCTCACTGCTGCACCACTACGAATTCAAAACAAAGCCATTTCCCTGAGCTTGGCTGCGGAGCCCTTCCGTGCACTGCCGCTTAGCTAGACAGGACTCAAGGCTTTGAGTCAGGCATGCCCAAGCCATCCAGTTCCTGATGCTCCCAGAGGCTACTTCACAACTGATTTTAACTTGTGTAGTCTCCCAGTGCCAGACCACCAGTTAGCAACTGAGGACGAACAGCAGGCAAAGAGTTGCCTCCCATTGTCAGCCCAATGGTTGTTAGATGCTGGCCTTCCCCACAGCAAAGTCACCAAAGAGACACCTGTATGCAGCACAGCTGTCCTCACTTTGCCATGCACTCCATGCTCAATACCAGTGGTGTGGTGCTGTCCTCCAGAAACATTCTTAATCAAATCCCAGTCTTCCTTAGGAGCCGCAGGCTTTGCACCTGAAATTATCTGGGCTCCCCTTTCTTTTTAGCACCTGGATGTAGCTCAGCCCTCTCATGGGCTCTCTAATGTGAGTTAGGACAGGCATGGTATAAGACAGAGAAATGCCTGATGAGCCTCACACTTGGCCTTGCATTTCCAGACAAGCATTTGTGTCTTGGGAAGCACATATCCCAGGCTGTTCAGATTCTTAACCTGTAAAGAAATGCAGTCCTTTAACTGGCAGGCACAGAAGCAGATTCATTTTTGCTAGCAGAGATAATATCAGAAGATTTCTTCAAGCTAAACTCCTTTGCGATTTCTATGATTTATAGGGATTTCTTCCCCTTTGATGTTCATTTTGCAGGTGTAACTCCTTTATTGAAAATTCCTCTGCGCTCAAGAAGCCCCAAGCAAAGGTGAAGAAAATGCATAATTTGGGCCATAAGAACAGCAGCACGCCCAAAGAACCCCAGCCTAAAAGGATGGAGGAGGTCTACCGAGCCCTGAAGAGTGGCCTGGAGTAAGGGCTTTTATCCTGCTTGTTGGTTGAAGCATTCTGAGACATTTTAGAGCTTAGAGAAACAAGAACAGGGATCCTTCCTCGTAAGAGATGAACATACACCTCTTGAAGTCTGGGTTGTGACACTTAGGATCTAAAATATTTGTATGGGAAACAGGAACACAGGAGGCAGAATCCCATTTCCATTCACATTTTGAGGAAAGCTCCCAAAGTCCGGGATTTCAACATCAGATTTTTTTTTCCCACTGAGTTTCCTAGAGTTCTATCAAAGGCTTTTATTGCCTTTCAGATAACATCCCAGATGATAACAGGGCTTTTATCAGCCAGAAACAGGGGCAGCGACTGGAAGGCACCAGCCTATAAACCAAGCAGCAGATTAGCTTACTTGAAACTGGTTGTTCAGTGTAAAGAGAACACCAAGCTCTTACACACAGTTAAATAAGTGGGGTCCTATTTATTCCCAAAAAGGCAGCAGGGAGCTGCTTTTAGGACAGGTCAACGTAAATGAATTTTTGTTTGTAAACACATCCAGGAAGGCCATTTGTCAGGCAGATTTTCTTTTAGGATGGTCATCAGCCAGCTCGGTATGTGCTGCAGAGCTCACGCATCGTTCTCTGGTTTGTGTTTGCAGTGAGTATTTGGAAGTTCACCAGACAGAGCTGGATAAGCTGACTACTCAGTTAAAAGACATGAAAAGAAACTCACGCCTGGTACGTGCCACACTTTTTCATCGTGTCGATGCACAGTGGCCTTCTTGAGGTGCTGGAGCAGCCAGGGGATGGGAGTGGGAGACACAGAATTTGCACTGATGCTCTTCTTCCCTTCTAGCCGTGGTCTTGTTTGTGGTTTCTGTTGACTGTCAAACATCATTACTTTCTCATGGTGCTGTTGTGTTGCAAAATTAATCACAGTTTCATGTTTTCTGTTGCAGGGGGTCCTGTACGATTTAGATAAGGTATGTTACTCCCTTTAACACTCATTTTGCAAGGAAGCATTAACATCCGTACAGTGTACATGGAAACCTTTCTCAGAGGGATCTGCTAGCCATGCCAACACCTGCATTTTCAAAGGAAGAAGTCCCACTCCCCTCCTCTTCCCAGGGGCTCTGGTATTGCGCACTAATGCAGCATCAAAACACAGTGTGCTTACTAATTTGGCATCAAACGTACCCCACCAACCCTTTTTCTGAGGTCTGCCAGGTCAAACTGGCTCTGGGATGGGCACAGGCAGAGAGACAGACCCCTGCTAGGCAAGGAAGGAAGGAAGCAGAGGAGAGAGTTCCCTTTTCTGTCTGCTGACAGCCATTAAATCCATTCCCTTGTGCAAATTCTCTCAGCCAGCTCCAGTCAGATGGGGGCTGACAGGAGCACACTGGGGGGCTGGGGCGGGATCCAGGTCAAGGCCCAGTTCATTCCTGCTCCTGCCAGTTCTGAAGAAGGACAAATTGAAAATATATTTTCCCTGCAGGAAAATTTGGGTGAAAGAAAAGAGAAGCTTTCAAAAACATTTTCTGAACAAATCTGGCTTTTTTTTTTTTTTCAGTCAAAATGCCAAGCTTGGATTTATTCTCAAAACCAGCTTGCTAAGGAAGAGAATGGATCTTGAAACGCAAAACCTGGTCAATATTAATACAGGAATTTCAAAGTACTGAAAATATTATTTTTTAACCTAAAAACAATCTGCTTTCTTTCTTTTTTTTAATAATAATTAGAAAAACCTAGAGAAATCCCATCAAATAAAAACTCTTTTTTATATAAAAATATGTATTAGGTACAGAAGTGAAGGACCTCCATTGTCAGCAGCAGCTTAACAGTAGTAGGGTGGGACAACTGATTCCAGATTCTTGGTCAAGGAAATCCTGTGTGTTTTAAGGGGGAGTATCTTGGATCCATGGGGACCAGCAGAGCTAGCGTGGCAGTGTCGTACTGATTTATTTAAAGGTGCATCACCCTCTGCCTTTTCCTTCCTTTCAGCAAATCAAAGCGGTTGAGAGATACATGAGAAGGCTGGAGTTCCACATTAGCAAGGTAATGAGCTTTCTCCTATCATCTTTCTTCTGCATCTGTACCTATATTATTGAGGAAACAAACTCTTGGCCTCCTGCTACCCCTTTGTGCTGGGGAGGCCGCTCCCAGATTTGCTGGTTTTTCCATGATAGGCTGGTGGTTGGAGCCAAAGAAAGGGTTTCCACATAGACCCCAAGGTCCAGCCGTGTCCCAAGACACTCCCACATGCTTTTAGGTACAGAGAGAACATAGGGTTGGAGGCTTGCTGGGGAAAATCTATCTCACAGCATGCCTATCGTCAGACTTTATGTAGAAAGAGAGTTGCATCTGAAAGCAATTTAATTCAGCAGTTACCTGTAGCACACACAGCAGCTAGTTTGGATTTATTCCTGGATTTCACTGCTAATGCTTTTGCTGCGTGGTTCAGGGCCCACATCCACTTGAATACATTGGTGAGAATATTCAGTGGAGGTACTTGTGATTTACACTTATACGTTGTAGAGCTGGACAAAATCCATGGCATGTATTCTCTTACTTATAAACATATGTGCTAGTGATTAGTTGCTTTTTTGAGCCTGACAAAGGAATGGATTATTTTTGACAGATGAAGTGTCTTTTGATAATCATTTGAAAAGCATTTGCGCAGCTTCAAGTCCTCTAATTATGACAACCTATCCAAACCTTTTAATTTCAGTCTTCTCTTACTCTTGGAGCCGAAAATAAAAATATAAATCATAAGGCGATAGACTGAGATTTTGTTCCCCAAGCCACCTACTCTCTTGCTGGCAGCATGAATGGCAAAAATTAGTACTTGAAGAACATTTCCATTCAAATCCTTCCCACTTCAGCCTGCTCAGAGCTAATGGTTTCTGGGTTTATAATAAGAGTGAAAAGCACCAAACACAAGAGGTAAAGCTGGTCAGTGTTACTCAGGATTGCCAAATGCATGAGTTCATTCTCTGTAACCCACGGCAACAGAGACAAAAGGAACCGAGTGTGTGGTGTTAGAGCATACAGGCTTGGGCAGGTGGAGAAACATCTTTGTTTCTAGTGGTAGAGAAGGTTTTTTTCAGCAGTATTTAATCAAGGCCACAGAGATGCCTTCTGTCTTCTACCTGCCATTGCTCTGTAAAGGAAGCAAAGCAAGGAAAACAGGGTGCACAATAGCAGATCTCACGTTCTTGGGGAGCAGATGAGCATGTCCTGGCCACACTCACATGGGCAGGAGCAGGATATCAGTCCCGGACCAAGGCTCCACTTGGATGTCAGAAGTAAATACCAAGTGGCAGCTATTTATAGTAGCTGTCTTTAGCTTGCTGGCTTGCAAGAGAAACAGGAGTGAGTATGACTACAGAAAGCTTTTTTTGTAACTTCAAAATGGCAAAATGCTACCTGTGTCTTCATTACCTTATGCTGAAGTCTTTCACTTTGCAAAGCATTCCCTGTTTTGGGTAGGATGCCCTCAATTCAGGGGCTTCAGCCATCAGTTATCCAAGACAGCTTTGTAAAAATTGACCCAAGGCTTTGAAGCCATCAGGAAGACAAGTGCCATTCCAAACAAATTAGCAACAGCGCTTTTTGTTAGAGGTTAAGCAGGCTTGGAAAATGGTATTTGAAACATGCCTGGATCGTCACATCAGGCTCATCTCTAATGCAGCAATACAAAGTCACAGACTGATGAAGCCAAGGTGCTGGATGTTTTCATAGAGAGAAATTCTACCATGAAAATCCATTACTGAGCGGGAGCAGTGTGGGACACAGGACGATCTCTTGATTTCAGAAATAACAATGGAAAAAGTTATTTTAGGTAAAACTCAAATATCCTGTTTTAGCAGGGACATTAGAAGCAGAAAGAAGAGACAGCTTCTTCCATTCCTGTCTTTCTCTTCACCCTGATAGTCAGGTTAGAAAACCCACATCTTCTGTATCTGACAGATTTAGTTTATAGAGATATAAACCACTATATATAGCTGGTGTGTGTATATATATACATGTATATATAGACACATACACACACACATATCTATCTATCTATCTATCTATCTATATCAGCCTATACCACTGTAGACTCTAATTGAACAACTCAGATGGAGTAAATGTATACATTCAGCACAGGGATTAGAGGGAAAAGGGAAACCGAAGCATGAGGTGTGTAAATCCATTGCCCCCCTGAAGCTAGATCCAGATGAGGCTTCAAACAGTGTGTGACTATGTTTTGCAAAACTTCCGGAGCGCTTACAAAATGATGGGTCCCTAAGTTATGTCAAAGGAGTGTAAGAAGATGACTAGGTGTAAATGCCAGAGGGGGTTGAAGTTCAAAATACTTTTTTAACTTGACATCAGCTGTTTGTAAGCCCTTTGCTTGTGCTGATTCTTAGTATGACTCCCAGTTCCTGGTAAGAATTCAAAATATCACTCCCAGCTTCCAGTACTACCTATTAGTCAAGTATTGCAACAGCCTTGATCCATGGCTGACGTTAGGGAACCAAAGCCACTGCTGACCCTGTTAAATGTGCTATTTACCAGTTCCAGTCGCATTTGGCAGGGTGGGCACTGCAGTTGCCTCATGAAGAGCTCTTCCGCAGCGAGGTGTTTGAGAAGCTGGCTGCATTCTTGCCTCACTGTTACAATGGGGAGAACAGGAGCAGCAAGGCTTAGGGCATGCTGGGCAAGCAGGTGAATTGCTGGCATCTACTGTTGCTCTATTGAGATTTTTACAGTGGAAGTTACTTTTATCTTGTGTTTCTTTTCCACAGACTGTAACACTATCACAGCTTCATTTCCTCAGCCCCTCCATTGGATATAATGGTTTGGCTGAGTTTTCTTTTAATGCAAATGACTTCATTGTGTTGGTTTTATTTTGCTGGGTTTTCCGAGGTTTTTTTTCAGTGCACTTTCCTTGTTCCCACTAGGTGGATGAGCTTTACGAAGCCTATTGTATCCAAAGACGTCTCTGTGATGGTGCCAGCAAAATGAAGCAAGCTTTTGCTATGTCTCCTGCCAGCAAAGCAGCTCGGGAGAGTTTGACCGAAATCAACAGGAGCTACAAGGAGTACACAGAGGTACGTCCTCATCAGTTCGTTCTTTTCACTCTCACACTGTTTGCAAGCCATGGGAATTTTGCCACTAATTTCAGGGAGAGTTTTATCTAGATGGAAGAAATAAAAGCAAACTCAGCAAAGAAGAATTTCTTCAGGTGAATACCTGATGACTTACAAAGGCAGGTTACATGGGCCCAAAGAGTTCTTTGAAATAACAGTTTAGACTCTGTGAGAGCAGGGTTATACCCAGGAACTGCAGCACAAAAACAAAAGCATAAATCTGCCCCAAACCTACTTAAACTCCAGCTACCTCCTTCCTGCCTGCAAATTTAGGGATGGCAGGCTGACTGGAAACCATATGTATACAGATGTGTGCTGCATCCTACCTGTTGTACTTGCTGTGATCAAAATCTCTTTTATTAAACAGGCAGTAGATGATGAACAACAGTCTAATAGTGTTGCAAACAGCCCAGCACACAGGCTGTGACAATTTTCCAAAATCTGAAGGAAGAACTAGAGTGGGTCTGATACCCATCTCTCACAGTCTTTTTTCTTAATGTAGTCCATGTTTCTTGAGAGATTAAATCATGCTGGGAGCCAGTTTGGCATAGAGCTGCTGCTGCTGGCACACATCTTGGCTGGAGAGGACCAGACTGTGACCAGGTTATTCTCCAAGGGCCACAGCTTCCCTTTTGCCATCAGGAGGATTAGCATGCAGCAGCAGAGGAGCACAGGGTTGCACTCAGTGTCAGCAAAAGCAGGCATAGCTCAGCCGCCATTTTTAGGGCCAGATCTAGCTAAACGACAAGGTTGGCTCCGAGATTGATTTTATTGCAAAATACCTTTCATTTGCATAACAGAATCCATCCTTACAAACAGACTTTAAAAAAAAATTTAAAATCCCAAAGAGGGTTTGTCTGACCTCACTGTTTTCTTTTCCAACACAGAATATGTGTACCATAGAAGCAGAGCTGGAAAACCTATTGGGGGAGTTTTGCATCAAGATGAAAGGTAATTGCCTTTTCACCTTTCCCTTCTTTCTCTGAAACAGTAGCAGTTTCTGCGCGCGTTGGTGAGGGAATCAAGACGTGCTGTGTGACATGTATTTATGGCAGGTGGGGTTTCCCACCCCCCCACGCCCACAGCTGAGCCTTCAAACCCCCAACTTGCACCCCTGGCCACTGGAAAGGATTACAGAAACAGGAACATCAATGCTTACAGGCTTTCGGAGATTCTGCTTTTTGTTTTCTAGACTAATTACCTCCCACAAAGACTCCTCCCAACAGCCAAAGCAATTCAATTTCGAAGGCTGCTGTAATTTTTGCCTCTATTTCAGTAATTCTTTGAGAAGATGACTGGGAAATGATGTGAATTTCCATGGAGCTGAACTTGAAATTCAAAATACCTTCTTAATTTGACATCAGATATTTCTAAGTCCTTTACTTTTGCTAATTGTGACTATGTTTGACGAAATTTGAAAAAAGCAAAAAGCTGGGGATAGTTTTCCTAGATAACTTCATGATGGCATTCACCTTTCCACTTTATTCCTTGTCTTTATGACAAGGGAATTTATGGGTTTGAATACAATGGAATCAGTTTTACCTGCCTCAGTGGATCATCAAGTATTGCTAATGCTGTTATCCCTTTAAGACTCAATGTCTTAGAGAAGAGATTGGGAGGGGATATCTTTTTTGGATCTTCAAACACTGGCATGAGAATAGTTCTGTAAAACAAAATCAGCATCTAAATATTCATGAACTCTTAATTCTTCACTTGAAATCTTGCCATTTAAAACATCCGTGGTATTGCTGGTGGAGTTTTGAGAGCTCACAAATCTCATACAGGGTTTTGATTCTGCCTGCCTTGTCACAGTTGTTTCCTATGATTGCATTGCATAAGATTAAGATTAATCTTAGATTAAATTAAAATAGCTACTCTGTGCTCTCATATTAGAGAAAACAATTGCAGCAGCTGCTGGAGCTCTCCTAGCTCTATCCCTCAGGTTTTAGGTGAACACACAGAGACTGAGCCAGATATTTCTGTGCAGAAACCCACAGCAGAACCTCAGCGTGGACATGCTGAATGAAACAATGTCACAGAGTGTATAAAGGGATTTTCCAGCTCCCTTGGAGCATTTCTTTACTTGCTATAAATGCAGTGCACAGTTCCTGATAGCAGGACATGTTGCAGAAGGTGTCACGGTGTCACAGATGGCTGGGCTGGAGAGGTATGGCCCCTTCTCTTTTGGATGCCAAATCCTCTGGCAGAACTCAAGGGCTCTGGAGAAGGCAGGTACTGCACTCACGTGTGGAGCAGAGCACAAACCACAAATAGCAGCTGCTTCTCAACACAGTTTGCATCATGTAAAGAAGCCCAAATTAGAAAACAGCAAAGAGAAGTGCCGTATTAAGTATTCTCTAATTAGGGCATCTGAGATTTCTATCTAGATAGTTTTCCCTAGGAATCCTATAGGACAGCACAGCCATTGCTATTGCTAAGGCTTGCAACAGCTCTAGCACAAAAGCTTGCAGATCACACAGCAAGTTGCCCCCTTAAGTTATACTGCAGCATATCCAGCTAACTTTAGGATCTAATTTAAAATCAAAGCATTCCTCTCTTAGCTTATCTGTTCCTAGCCATTCCAGTGAAAGTTATTTTTATTTTGTGCCCTCTGTCACTTACACTGAAAGCAAGCCAACCTACACAATGCTGTCAGGAAGCAGGGGAGCTGCACAGTGCTTTTATGACTGCTCTTTAAAGAAAAAAAAGCCTAATCATTTTTCAAAATCAAGATAATAAATGTGCCAGCAGGCTTAGATAACTGGTCAGGATTAATCAGTTGTTGAAATTTACCTGGGAAACCTAGTGTAGAAATTCCCGTATGGAATCTGCGTGTCCTGTTGTGATGTACAGGAAAGTGCCCTTATAGCTGTTTGAAGTGCCAGGACAGCAGGAGGTGAAAAGCCCAGATGTTTCACTCAAGGGAGGGCAGTGTGCTGGCCTGACACAGCGGTGGCTCTGCGACCGGAGCCCACCACCAGCAGCCACGGTCCAGGAGTCCAGCGTCCTGCACACCCGCAGAGCTGCACGAGCTCCAGGTGGCCCTGCCTTCTTACCACAGCCTCGTGGTGACCCTGTCCCCTGATTTATTATGCTGACCCCCCAGGAGCAATCTCCTGTCGTGTCTGCATTACAGGCCCAGTGCTTTTACGGAGGCGCGATGTCTGAAATTGTACGATAGAGCCATTGGTTCCTGCCATTTTTTCATTCCCCAAAAGCCATTCAGTCACCAAAGACTTGTTTCCTGTGAAAGTACTTATGCTCTTTTGTCAAGTCAGCACTTAGCCCCCTCTTCATCATGCTGAAAAGACTTGACCAGCCTGGTTGGGCCAGTCACAGCCCACAGACCTGGACATCTATATGGAGTTTCCCCATCCACTGGGCAAAGAAAAGACCTTTATTTTCCTCACATGCCTCTGGTGACGTGTCCCAGCAGAGATCAAATTCACTTATAAAAGCGTGCCTGGGGAGATAGAAGCAGTGGTGGAGTGCTAGTAATCTTAAATTATTTATAAACAGTAAATAAATTAGAAAGGAATTGGTAATATGAGCTCTGTGCGAGGGCCTCTCTGTTCTGCTAAACGCTAAGATGAGCAAAGAAAACTCTTTTCTGGTCAAGGCAATGGGAGAGGCGGATAAGCAGATCACGGGGACAGTCCATGACTGCATGCAGGGATTGAGTTGCTCCTACAGTACAGCTAGCAGGACTAATTCATCCCTGCAAATACAGCCAGCACTAGGGTTCCTCATACTTGCCTTGCTTTTAACACACCCCTGTATGTTCCATTGTGGCATTCCTTTCTCGGCCACAGGCTTTGTGTGTGGCCTCAGGATGGTTTCTTTGGGCACTGTAGCACTAGAGGCATAGATTTAGGCTCACACGGGCAAATCTGGGTATGTTTTTATACCAAAACAAGTGCAATGGCAACATACCGAGGGAATCTGTGAGACAGGAGACGCTCCTTCTGTGGGGAAAGCAACCAGTTGAATCGTGTAGAAAAGCAGGTAAGCAGGCCAGGAGAGGGGTGGTAATTCCCCTTGGATTTCAGTGTGGTCCCTCAGGAAACTTTCATTTCATATGCACAGTGCTGATATAAAAATAGCATTATGTTGTACCTTAAAAAACCCCAAAACCAAACATATATCACAAATGCTTTGCTGTGCTACTTCTCCCGCTCTGGGGAAAAATGGGATTATCTGATATTACAGATGTCAGTCATGTTTTGCGATGCACTTACTACTGAAAGACACTCAGCCATTATGGGAATGATAATGTTATGGAAACGCCAAGCAGGAGGAGCCCCTGTTGCTTGCTGTGTCTCTCTGAAGGTGTACTAAAAAGGAATCTGTGTTAGAGTGTGGAGCTCGGTCGGGTTAGCGTTGAGCAGCACTACACGGGGAGCAGCAGCTCGCCCACACCTCACCACAGGAAGGGCTCTCAGCTGAGTGTCTGAAGCCAGGTGACGTCAGGAAGCTCTTTCTCCTTTTTCTATAATTATTATATAACAGGAAACTTAAGCTCTCATAGGGAAAAAAAGCTTGAAGGTATATATCTTTCATGCGCAAGAAACCACAGCCCAATTAATTTTATACAAAATAAAGAAAATAGAAAATTAAGGTGGGGGGCTGTCTTGGTTTGGAGGGTTTACATGGAACAGTATGAGTAGGGGTAGAAACAGCAGCTGGGGGGCTTCAGGAGAGTGTTGCTCTCTTCTATCCAAGTGTGGCAGTGGTGGCTCTGGGCAGCCCCCTGCACCCCACTTCTGGGCTCAGCCACACTTGGCAGCCCAGGCCCTCCCACAGCCCCTCTGTGTCTTTCCTTCTCAGGTCTGGCTGGCTTCGCTCGGCTCTGCCCAGGAGATCAATACGAGGTATGTCTGCATGGGTTTATGGTTAATTAAATAGCAAAAGAATCAAAAGGAAGGCAGATCTCTGCTGCTTTTTACATCATGATGAGGAAAACCTTTTCACATCAGCACCTCAATAAACAGCTGTCATTTTACCCACATGTGCTCTGGAAAACCTTGCAGTTCTCTGTATGTCTGCTTTTGTCAGGGCATCTGTCAGAAGACCTGGATTTTACATTCAGAGAACTGGGTGATGCTATTCAAAGAACTATGAGCTTTTAAAAATCTTATTTGTGACAAAAGTTTCTAATTCCCCTGGAAAAAAGCATGTACCCCATCCCATGCACACAGGGCAAATGGATCCTTGCAAGCATCTTTTACTGATTGCACAGGCTCTGCTGCATCACAGAGCTAAGTAGCAGAAAGACACTGAATAACCATTTGTCGAGACCCAGATGTTACCTGCTGTGAGGCTGCATCAGGATCTCTGGTCACTGCAATGTTTCAGTAGAGAACATCAGGAGCCTGTTAATTAGAGATGGATTAAAATAAAAGCCTCCAGCTCCACCAGAACAGAACTCACTCTGCAAGAAATTTGCAGTGGATTGATAGTGGCTCCCCCCAGCCTGTACTTCCCAGCTGCCTCGATCATAGATTCATTTGTTCCCACTCTCATTCCCTGTGATGAGTGACTCCTGCTGCTCTCACTCCTGCTTCCTCTGTGGGGTCAGTTAGTTGGTGCAGGTGTCTCCCAGCCAGCCCAAAGTGCTCTTCCTGCTCTTAACACTTCAAATTGGGTCACTGCACTATGGATACCATGCATTTCCATCATCACACAGCCAAAACCTCGCAGCTGGTGAGGTCTCTGATGAGGAATGGCTGAAAGCTCACCAGCCTGGGAAGGCAGAAGATCCAGCAAGTTGTAGATGTTAGGAAAGACCCCGGGTGCTTTCATCCTGCCCTCCCAAATCTCCCTTGCTTTGCCACCTTCTCTGTAAATGGAATTAAATGCCATGCAGCTTTGTTATGAGTCATCAAGTTACATGAAGTTTAAAGCTTGGGTGAGGGGTACACTACCAAAAGGAGCAATTAGGAGAACTGAGAGATGGAGATCCTCCAGTAGATTTTTCCTTCTGACTCGATGGGAAGCGGAAGGGCAGCATCTACGCCACTAACTCTTCCAACCTTTCTCAGACCCTTTCTCCAGTTCTGTTTCTGATATTTATGCATCATGAGAGCAGATTTCTCAAGAAAATAAGAGGATTTTTCTTTTTTTAGATTTTCATGCGTTATGGTCGCCAGCGATGGAAACTGAAAGGCAAAATAGAAGTGAATGGCAAGCAAAGCTGGGACGGAGAAGAGATGGTTTTCCTCCCTCTCATTGTTGGACTGATCTCCATTAAGGTATGCATACTGACTCCTTTGCCTGCAAGCAAGGCAGGAGTCAAAAGCCTGCCTCCTCATGCACCATCAGCAAAAACACAGAAGCCGATCATTAAACTCTTTAGAAATGAGCCATAATTAGTATTTCTGACACACCTACTGTAGTATTGTCCAGTTTAGATACTACATGACTAATCAGTCTGTGAGAGCTGTGGGAGAGATTTTCTTCCCAAACCGGTATCTTTCTATCAGTGTTCCATCTCTTCATTGCCCCTGGCCTCCCAACACAGTTTTCTCCTGGCTGAAAGTCCATATGCTTTCTTTCCAACAAACCTCCAACCTAGAGATACCCATTCTCTGACCCCTGTCTAGAAATTGCTGCTAAAAACCATTCCAGATGTCCCTGGTTAGGCATCTTAAACAGAAGAATGTCTTGAAAGTCTTAGGGGAAATGGCCCACTTAGACACTGCAAAGACTTTATGAAAAGAAACGCAGGTGATTACAAAACCCACAACCAAAATAATCCCAAATGCGTAAGACAGTAGGTTTTCAATGAAAGGCAAGTTGTGACACAGGGTGAGTCACTCTCCTCAATCCAACTCACAGGTTTAAGGTGGAAAGTTAGGAGAGAACCCCTTTTTATAGTGCACGAGAATCCCAGTATTATTAAGGTTAATGTGTATATTCTCTTCCCTTTTTGGACTCTGTCCAAACGCTTTCACATAAAAGGTTCAAGAGCTGACTTTCAAGCAAACAGCCAAAGGCTGGGTTGTGTAGGAGCTGCATTTAGAACTGTCACTCTGAATTTCCAGGCAAATATATCTCTAAATATGAATAGTGTGCTACTCTTACTGTAACAACATATACGGAGGTGGTTCCTCAACAGTAGATCTGTGGAAGTCCTCACCAAAGGCCATCCTCGGTGCAAACAATTACATGGCTTCAGAGTTACGAGAGAGAAATACCTGAAAGAGAGCTCCCTTGGGAATTATTAATTAGGCAAGTTACATGAGGAGATTCCCAGTCAGGAATTTGTCAGCTGCTGAGAGACTCTATGCCCTCCCTGTTCTCACTCTTCCCTTGGGCTCTGCTTATCGTTAGTGCAAAAGATCAAATACAAGACTAGACAGCCCCTTGGTCTGAGCCAGTATGGTTGTTCTCTTCTGTCACCTATAAAAAACATAGAGAAAACATAGAATCATGATCATGTGCAACTATGCATTTCTTAAAAAAAAACCAAAACAAAACCACCGCCAAACCTCAGATTTTTTCCTTAAGTAATGCAACAAACAGTCATATTTTAGAAGCCTTTTAGCAAGGGGGCCAGGCCAGAAAATCAAAACTATTATCTTGGGATTGCAATGCCTTGTGTTGTCCTAAATATCCCGTTCTTGTCTCTTACAGGTCACAGAAGTTAAAGGACTTGCTACTCATATCCTTGTGGGAAGTGTAACCTGTGAGACAAAAGACCTGTTTGCAGCTCGGCCTCAGGTGGTTGCAGTAGACATTAATGACCTTGGCACAGTGAAGCTGAACCTTGAGATCACCTGGTAGTAAGTAGAGCTGGTTGGTCAATCAATCAATCAATCAATCGTCTGTAAAACTTCAACCAAAGGAAAAATGGTTCATCCATGTGGGTTGTTCTGTCCAAGTTTTTCCCTGCTGTGGAAGATTGTGAAGGAAATGTGGCCCAAGTTTGGTATATGAGAAATAGTTCATGGTCAGCCACAGTTTGCCTGCTTTTCCTGTGGTAAAGAGAGTTGTGCCTAGTTTCAGCTGTTAAATTAGGTTTGGTAAGTACTGACATTACAAGGCATGGGAAGCGCTTAGTGATGATAGATCTCAGAATTGCCTAAAGCTTATACTTCTTCAAAGCTTAAAAAGGGGACATAACTGAGTGCTCATATATATTTTTTTTGTATTTAAAAAAAAACCAGTGTAAAAAAATCAGTGCTGGATTTATGGATTTACGCTAGCATAGTGAAGTTCAGGAGCTGGCCTGTCTTTAAAAGATGGCTTTTAAGGGCTTCATACACCACAAGAGCGATGGGAAATCTCCTGGCATTCTCTATTCACATTGGTCAGCCTAGGTGAGCTGGTAGCCTTAGGGTACAAACCCAATTCTCACCACATTTTTATGAAATCAGTAAATGTTATTTCTGAAGAAGCACTGACGCATTAAACTTTTACAATCATGGGTGCTGTTTCTTGTAATGCAATAAACATGAAGCCAGCAATAACAGCTCCTGGTTTTCTTTATAATGCAACAGCTCTATTAATAGTTGAGCACCTTTCTCATTAGTATGTGTGACACTTGGCAACTCAAATCCAAGAATACTTTTCATGTGAGAAGAATAGCATCAGACTACACTACATAAATGATTTCTGAGGGAACACTTTTATCAGAACCAAAAACCATACTTCTGAGACTGCTGTCTAATTAACAACATTTTCTTTAAACACTTCAGTTTAAAAACTTGCTACCTCTGGGTTTTGATGTGCTAATAAAGCACCTTTTCAAAAATCCTTTCTGTGGACCTGAAAGTCCCTCTTGCTCAGCCTAACAACCTTTTATTTTCTCCCCTCTTGCTTGTGTATCCGTAGCCCCTTTGATGTTGAAGACTTGACCCCATCCACAGGAAATGTGAGCAAGGCATCTGCTCTCCAGAGGAGAATGTCCATGTACAGCCAAGGCACTCCTGAAACACCAACCTTCAAGGACCACTCGTTCTTTGTAAGCTCTGTTTGGCTTCATGTTTATGTAATGAGAAACCCTAGAGCAGTTCAAACACTGCAAACATTTCATTGCTTTGCATGTCTAAGCTTTTTTTTCCCCTGGTTCCAGCAGGTTACCCTTACAAATACTTATAAAGCAAGTGCATTCCTAGCTGCTAATCCTAAAAGAAGGTGACTATGATCCTGGCATCTTTGAAACTATGTGGCCAATTAATGCATACCTATCCTTCCTGCCTGACTGCTATGATACTTGAATAATCTTTCAAAAATGTGTTTTCATTTTGCAACAGTAGTTAAACAGCCATTATAGCACAAGTATTTTTAAGTATCCTGTGATAAAATTTGCCCCTGTACCGAAGATATTCACAGGGTGTTCCTACATTTTGCATGAATCGAATTCTGAATGCTTAATCA
Source organism: Melanocharis versteri (assembly GCA_013397845.1). Lineage (NCBI taxonomy): Eukaryota > Metazoa > Chordata > Aves > Passeriformes > Melanocharitidae > Melanocharis > Melanocharis versteri. The sequence goes on from VZTG01003865.1 coordinate 548,906, forward strand.
GGCCATCTGTACAGAGATTAATTTTACAAGTGCCGCATCCCATGCCTGTAATTTAGTACTCTGCTACAAAGCATTCATTTAACTTGCCCTTCCTCACATCCTCTTTGCTTTAACTGTTGAAGAAATGGCTGCATCCCCTGCAAGACAGGCCAAAGTTGACAATCTTAGATGCTCTTCAAGACACTTTCTTTGACAAGCTTCGTCGCAGTCGCTCTTTTAGTGACCTGCCATCGCTCAGGCTAAGCCCAAAAGCAGGGCTAGAGCTCTATGTGAGTCCTGGTTTTCGTTTGGTGAAGGATTTTTTCAGTCCCTGTGTGGCATCTCCATTCCCACGCATGCTTCATGTGTTGCTCTCTGTTGCAATTCACTCATTTTGCTGACTGATTAGAGGGCAGGACGTAACTGCGAGCCCATGTGGCTCGCATTAAATCAAAATTCCTCTTGGTTTCTACAGAGATAATGATCAGAAGTCAACTATCTGTGGGCAGAAAGCAGGGCAGGAATACAAGCCAACAATGTTCTTAAAAGTTACCTGCTACACTGATTGACACTCTACATTTTCCTAGTAACATGACTTTCAGAAGCTAAAAGCATACCCATGTCAAGGGAAGGAGGAAGTAAACCTTTGACTATGATTATGTTTAGGGAAAAAAATCTGCTAATAATACTAGGAAAAAAAATGCAAGTTTTGGACACTTAAACCTTAAGATTAAAAACACGTGAGTGCCAACAGTTCTTTCCAGCAAATTGTCAGCAAAATAGTAGTTGCCGTCCATCTGTGCCATGCATTTCCGTGATTTGGCTGCATAACAAAGCAAGGTCTTTAGGTCAGATAGGCAGGTTGTGACTCCTGTAGTGATTTTTTCCCATACATCCGTCAGAGATGAACATATATATATCTATCTGCCCTGATTATTCTGGAGCCTGGATAGGCTGGTTTTGCTTCTTAAATGATCGGTGTCCTGCTCAATACACCACCAATTTTGCTGTCTCATTTCAGCAGAAATTCATGTTGGACGGAACTCCTGTATAACTCGTGTTCAACAATTGTTACAGACATTCATGCCACGTTGAATAAAAAGAAATAGCACAGTACATGACACTAGAGGAACCACCATGACACTAGAGAAACTTTTGGAGCAAACTGTGTTACATTTTACAGATTGCTACTTTAGAAGTCAGGAAATAAATAGAACAGAAATCTGTAATGAGCAGGAAAATGCAGACAAGGTGGCTTATGTACAATCCCATTTGAAAGAGCCATGGTACGGGAACTAGAGCAGCGCACTGGAAATGCTGTCTGAGAGAATATAGTAGGGTGAGCAGAATTCATGTCTCTCTTCTGGAGATCACTTCCTAGAGTTCCCTATTTAGCAGAGAGATGCTGAGCCCAGGTTTTCCAGCAGTTTTCATGCTGAAATTAAGGAGCTGTGCCAGATGAAAGCAGAAGTTTGATTTGAAATATTTTTTCCATCTCTCAAGTCTTGAATGGTTCTTTAATCTTTTTCCTTGCCTTTTTCTTTTCTGGGCACGTGCTGTATTTTTTTCCTCTTTCCAATGCTGCATGAAAAACGTTTTCTCCCTATTATCTTTTCAGTCGAATTTGCCAGATGATGTCTTTGAAAATGGGACAGCGGCCACTGAGAAGCGGCCTCTCTCCTTCACTTTTGGTGACCTGCCTTACGAAGACGCCGTGCCCCCTGCCAACTCAGCAGAGTCCTTGTCTGCTCATGTCAGCTCCAGCCCTGACATCGCTGCGACCCCCACCCAGCACCGAGCCCTCGAGTCCTCCCAGAGCTCAAGCCTAGACTGCAGCAGCAGCGACTCCCACAGAGACTCTGCCGCTGAGCCAAAGGACCTGCCGTCCCATGGAGAGGGAGGGGTGGCTGAGAACAAGAACACCCCAAGGGCAGCTCCTGAAGTTTGCCAAAAAATCTCTGATGCTGGGAGCGATCGTGTCTTTGTAGAAACAAGCGTCCCGGTGTCTCTCCTGCAGGACACGGATGAAGGTTCAGAACTCAAGCCCGTGGAGCTGGATACCTATGAGGGCAACATCACGAAGCAGCTGGTCAAAAGGCTTACATCAGCAGACACACCCCTGACCCCAGAGAGGCTGCCGTGTGAGGGATCCATTAGCGGGGAATCGGAAGGATATAAGTCTTATCTAGATGGAAGCATTGAGGAAGCCTTGCAAGGGCTTCTCTTAGCTCTTGAGCCACATAAAGAGCAGTATAAAGAGTTTCAGGACCTGGATCAAGAAGTGATGCATCTAGATGACATCCTAAAAGTGAGTACATTTTCAGAAAATACTATGCTAAAGAAAATCTGATCAGGTAGAATCTCCACCCCGCCTCACAAACATCAAAGCAGGCTTTCTGGAGAATAGTAGAATTCCCTAGTAGCAGTAGATTTACTCCTGCTTGGAGCATCCTTTCACAATGTTCCATTTTTAAACTTTTGTCAGCAATGTGCTTATCATAGCCTTGTGTACTCAAGCAACAGATCTTTTATCAAAACCTGGGGGAAAGAGAAAAAGGTGCTATGACAGAAGGGTAATTAAGTTATACCCTTCTCTGAACGCTTTGTGAACCATTGTGAATCACCACTTGTGAACCCGTTGTTTGTGCCATACTGGAGATCAAATATAGCCGAACTTCTGCCTTTGAAATCTATGGGACACATCCTCAGTGGGTGTACTTTAGCATACTACCCCTGAACTCCTTGGAGCTCTGCAAAGCTACACTAGCTGAGGATCAGGCCTTGTAGCCATAGAAGCTGAATTTTCTAAATTGCCAAAGGGATTTACAAGCACAAGTCACACTGAAGGTTGCTGTCCCCGTGTCACCTAGGCATGGCCTTTTCCTTTTTCCCTCATCCATTTTCATAATAAGAGACGTCCTGTCATTACGTCAAGATGCAGAGAACAATGTTAAAAATCGTATGAAAAAGGGTTTGCATGTGTGTTGCTAATATGTTTACTGCGGATCAGTGTGACTCGTATCTCTCCCATGAATAACAACTCATGACATGTTACTCTGCAAACAGTATTATATGGGAAAAAATCATTTCAAATGCTTCATATTCATACGCAAGTTGGTCTGATAGTCATTTTAGCCTCATCATTCAAAAACATGGCTGAGAAGGAAGCAGGAAATAATTTATTCTTCTGCATTATCTTTTTACAAAGAAACTTTATTAACCTCCTTATTTCCATTGGTGTTTACAGCTGCATGGTACTTTCCCAAGTTAAGGGCTTTTTTTGACAGCCTGCAGCCCCTGTTCCTTGCATTATTTATTCCTAGAGAGGTTCGAGCAGACAAAGGTACCCCCTTAGTATTATTTTCTAACTTGGTACAAAGAGGTCAACTATCCAAAGGGCAGAGGGACATTGGAGAATGTTTATTTAGACTGCTTTGATCAGAAGTTACAAACAGACAGACATGGCATTGGGGCAGAGAGGATGGACATGTGCAGACAGGATTCTTGCACACTTGAGATGGACGCCTCTTCCAGATCTGCTGAAGTCTGGGTACCACCTATTGATCAGCTCGCAGACTGACACTCAGCATCATCAGCAGCCATGCAGAAAGGGGCTGCATGGGCTCCTCATGCAGAAAAGTTGAGCTGGAGTCCAGCTGTGGCTGAAGAAACCTTTCTTGGCCATATTAGATGAGCAGAGAAAATGGCCCATTCATTGCTCTTTGCTTTTGCTTGAAGAAGCTGCACCACCAAGCCCTGGAGGAAATGGCAGGTGAAACCATTGGTGCTGTACAAGAAGCAGGATACAGCACCCATCCTTGTCACAGATGTGTTGGGAAGTGTGTTTGATCAGCTACTGACTGTACTGTCAGTTTAAGGACTCAAACATCCTAAGTGCAAATGTATGACCATTAGTATTGTGTACAAGTGAATTGCAAATAGAACTCCAACTCCCTTCAGCTCTAGAGAAGCTAGTGCTGCATCCGAACTCCTCGGAGACCAACGCATTTCTTTCTGTGAGCTGAGACAAAGTCATGGCTCATGCCTGGGGCTGGAGGATGTGGCTTGTCTAATGGCACCACTGGCTCATGTCTGTATCTGATCAAATAATCACATAGTGTGAAAGGTGTTGAAGTCACCGCGCCAACCAATGGAAATGATCCCTCAAGTTACATTTGATTCTTCAGGGTGACCCTGGAAGCAATTCTGTGGGCATATCTGGATGAATTGCCGCATGGGGCCAGGGACTTACATACTTCCTACAGAAACAGCAAGGTTTCCTTTGCCTTTCTTCCCTGCAGTGAGGTGGGATGGTTTCCCCCCTCTCTCTAGCACTGTTCATTTCTGAGTTACAATACTGCCTTTCTCTGTCACCTAGGAATCTGATGCCTTATTGGCTTTTCCTTGATAATCCATTTGGCTTCAAAGGCCACAAAACTCCTCTCATTCCATTAATAAATGTGCAGATATGGGACCAAATTCATTCCTGGCTAAGGTCTGTTGGAGTTACGTCTGGAATAAATCAGGTAGTGCCATTGGATATGTATAAATTGGCTTCTGTAGCTAGAACAGCAATTAAGGAATGTGCCTTCACCTTTCAACTTCCATTGCGTTAATTGCCGTCATTCCTTTTGGAGAATGCCGAGAGCTGTGAAACTTGGATTCAAGAAGTACTTCTCATTTCTGTAAAACACACCGAATTTTGCCTTTGAGGGTTTTCCTTTGGGGAAGAGAGTGGGTAGCATGAGGAGGGGAGGAGGAATGGAAGGCTTTTCCCAGTTCTCAGGCTTTGATTGTATATGCTATGAATATGAAGGCTTGAAATGAAACACCCAATAAAATGAAGTTTTAAAAATAAAATGAAGAATTTGAAGTTTTAAGCTTTATCATTTTTTTTCTTATCTTTCTGTAGTAGCTAATACCTGGGGTTTTCATTGGTTCGTTCTGCCTTTGCAGTGCAAGCCAGCAGTAAGCCGAAGCAGGTCCTCCAGTTTAAGTCTAACAGTTGAAAGTGCTTTAGAAAGCTTTGATTTCCTGAACACCTCTGACTTTGATGATGAGGATGGTGGTGGTGTGGAGGTTTGTAATGGTGGAGGAGGTGCAGACTCGGTATTTTCAGATACTGAGATTGAGAAGAATAGGTAAGTTTGTAGTACCTGCCAGCTGTGCTTACGCCAAACTGACACCCTGGCTCTTTGTCGCTAACAGGGGATCCTGGTGCACAATTTATTCAAGGAAGACTGACTAATCCTTGATGAGTTTTAGGGTCAGAGGGCTCCCCATGGCTGCTGCATACAAAATCTTTAGTTTCCAGGACCATTTTTTTCCCCTTTTCAAATATACGCAATCTGTCCTCCAAAGGAGAAGGGTAAATTAAATTAGGCTGACATCAATACTGGCAGAGCCTCTTCCTTGACATAGGTTTGGACCTGGCTTTCCTTGGATGTAATTACTAATTCCTCTGTGGTTTTTCCCCCCTCCCTTTGTCTTTTCTCTCTAGCCGAATGAGTCTTTGCAGTGGATTAAGCTTGTCAGTAACAATAACACAGGGCCAGATTTAAGCAGCATGATGTAGGTTTCCTTTGGAATGTAAGAGTGATGACTGGTACTCTGTTCATGGCCCTGCGTGTTACCTGCCCTTCTTTCATCACTTCTGGTCTTTCTGAGAAAAAAAAAAAAAAGCAAAAAAAGAGAAAACAAAAAAGCTGTGGTGTTGTGCCGTGGCCTGCCATTGTTGTGTGACTTTAAGATGCTGTGCTTCAATCATTAGAACTTAAAAGCATGTTTGCATCCTTCGAGCTGACACGATGCCCAGCAGGCACGTAAGCGGCACTAGAGCTGGAAAAAAAAAAAGGAACACGGTTCCCTCCCTGCCTGTGCTTTCCAACCAGGGGGTTATACTACTCACAGCTTGCTTAGAGCAATTTGAGTGCAACAAGCAACCACCATGCAGTTCCCATCATCTCACTTCCTCATTCCAGAATAAGACTTGGTGGGAAAAAAATTTTGGGAAACTGTGTTGCTTGCTAAACTGGCACTCTGACCTCAGTCCAGTCTGTGCTGATTTAAGGATCTAGCTTCAACCAGTTAAAATAGAAATTAAAATTTCTTTTTTTCCCCTCTGGCTCATCCCCAGACAGTGCAGATTCCCGCTTCCATTTTTAGATGTGTAAGTGTGTGACTCAGTGTAAAGACTGCGAGTGTTGAAACTTCTGAACTTGCAGCCAAACACGCTTGCCATCTGGGGACTTACCTCAGGCTTTGCATTTAAACACAGGGACGATCATTTGTACAGCAAGACGATATTGGAAATAATGATTTAAAACACAGTAAGACTAGCTCTACACTCTTGCAGAAACAATTGGCAAAGTAAGCTGTACACGCTGTGTCTAAAACTGCATATGAAAACATCATGTCTCTTACTTCAGCAGCGGTTTTCCCTTCCTTCTGCAATGAGCCTTAAATTTGGCAGCAGGAAGACTCTGAAAGCACAGAGCTGTTCTTAGCAGCTCAGTGCTTGGGAAGGTACAAATTGTCATGCTGCTTAATCCAGAGCGACTGGGCAGGTGATTCATCACAGATGGGAGAAAGCTGTCACCACCAAGGGACAGTAACCACGGGTTAACAGAGCTTGCTGTTGAGGGCATCACATCACTCAAGGCAAACCAGTCAGGGGACAGGTCTGGGTATGTCCCTCCTGTACCCAGCCAGGGTAGCCCTGCTCCTTTGTGATATGATGTGCTCACCGCCAGGTTTCTGGGTGCTTTCAGCTCTTCTGCCGTGCTCTTTGCTCATCACCTTGTGTGTGAGTGTGGGTGTGTGGGCGTGGGTGTGTGTGTGCTGTGGCAGCTGCCGGCCCTGCACTGACCTCCTCCTCCCTCCCTCCTCCCCAGTTACAGGACGGAGCACCCAGAAGCCAGAGGCCACCTGAGCGAAGCTCTCACCGAGGACACGGGTGTGGGCACCAGCGTGGCTGGCAGCCCTCTGCCCCTGACCACGGGCAACGACAGCCTCGACATAACCATAGTTAAGCACTTGCAGTATTGCACCCAGCTCATTCAGGTACCAGGCCCGCCTCATCTGGGGCATTTATTTTGAATTCCTTCCTGCCTGCAGCATGGGTACAAGCAGGCTGGCAAGGTCAGCGCTGCTCCTGCGACGCAGTGGGAGCGCAGGGCTGGGACAGATGCTGTGCTGGGGTAGGACGGTGACCCCTCACCCCAGCCAGAAGTGCCTCCATCGTTTCCATCCCGGCCCATTTCGGAGCAGACCTGACATGTGAACTATGGGGCACTGGGCATGAGCTGCCCAGGAGGGCTGAGGGACAGGGTAGTGGGGACAGGGGCACCCCCTGCTCTGGGTTACAAACTCCTGCTGGCTGTGCTGGGAGGCCCTCAGTGGAGTCAGTTCCCAGTTGAAGCAGCCCATGTCTTCAGAGGTAAAACAGAAACCCTGTCCCCACTGTTTAACTGAGCCCCAGGTGAGCCTGCAGTGTTCAAGACCAGAGATGAATTTTTGCACATGAGGCAGAGGGATTCTGTCTGCAACAGACACGGTGAAGGGCAGCATGAGACAGCCCCCCTGGGACATCAAAATTGTCAGTTCGTGCTCACAACTAGAGGGTTTTTCTGTAGGTTTATTTCTCAGAGCCCATGCACAGCAAATGCAAATTTAAACACCCAGTAAGTGAGGGCATCAGGGTTTTCCTGATGAATCAAAACATGCTGCAACTTCCTCTTATCAATTATTTTGTTCTTCCATCTTAGATATACTTAGCTTTATTTTCCCAAAGGCTCATTGAAGCAATAGAGAGTGAGCCTGATTCCAGCACCCTTAGTGCTGAGCTGGAAACTCTGCTGACTCTCAACTATGAGAAAAAGGGAGTTTTTTTGGTTTTAATACAAGAGTACACAGTAAATACACAGCTGAGTGAAGTGAACTTGAACTACATCCACACATGGAGCAGATTTGATATGAACATTACATACGTAGACTGCTGAAGAAGATGCACATATCAGCACTAGGGAGTATTAGCAAGGATTAATTAATTAATAAAATTAATAAAGGCTCCTAAGTAATTGATCAGAGCTGAAATGGAGTGGAAAAGGAGCAGCCTGTGGTCTTCCTCTTCACAGGGATGTCCTGAAAGTCTGCAGCCTATGTTGCGTGAAAGTCAGAATAATATTCTTGTCTGGTTTTAAGTCTTACGGTGATGGGTTTCTTTAGCTTTGTAGAGTGTGTAAATCAGAAATTACTTATGCAAATGGCTGCTTGGATACTCAGGTATCTGGATCTGGATGTAGATGTTGAAGGTACAAGCAATGATGCATATCAACCAGGACCAAAAAATATCCCAAAGACAAAAAGCTTCTTTAAGTTAAGGAGATCCTGTGGTTCCAGGCAATAAATTTCACATTGTACTTAAGGTGTTTTGGAGTTTTTTTGTTTTTTCTGAGGCTGGGGTTTTTTTGGTTCCATGACTCTTTTTTGTCTCTTCCCATTTGTCTTCACCAGCAAATTGTGTTCTCCAGTAAAACACCGTTTGTGACAAGAGACCTCCTGGATAAGCTGTCCAGGCAGATCCTCGTGATGGAGAATATTGCGGAGATCAGCACTGAGAGCTTGGGAAACATCACCTCTCTTACTGATGGTAAGAGACAGCTTAGGGGGTTTCCTTCTGGCACGGGTTTGTTTGGCATGTGTGTCTGCTGAAATAATCGCTGTGCAGAGCTCGCCAGCGGTGCAGGAGATGCCACTGTGGTAAGGGCTGGCTCAGGGTCACCAGGAGGTGCAGCGGTCACCACAGCCAGGCAGGTGTCACCTGCATCTGTCCTCACTGCTGCTATCCAGAAATACGCAAGTGAGAGGAGAAAGGACTTCTTTACCCAGCTTGATGTGCAGAAGATGGACAGATGTCATTGGTGTGATGGGGTGGGCATACTGCCACCTCTGAAGATACAAATTCTTCCTCCACCTTTCTTTGCTGAGGAAAGGCAGGATTTGCATTACAATATCAGAGGCATAATACAACTCCTTGAACATTTTCATTTTTAGTCATCTCTATGGAGAACTTCTTAGTTACTTTTCTTTTTGCATCTATTTTAATACTTGGAGGAGTTAGACAAATACATAGTTACCCTTGTGCACTCTGGCAGGATAGGTAAATACTACAAGGTGTATCTACTATATCAGAAAGTTGAGGCAAAAATGGAGTGACTTACTTGAAGCCACAGAGCAGTGCTGGGACAGGGACCAAACTTGTGCAGACCATTTGTGGTGTTCCTCTAGTATTTTGTGCTATTTAAAACGAAGAGACATCAGTGCCAAGAACAGGAGCACATTTTCTCACATTACCATGGGAAACAGAAAAAACATGTTACAAACCTGAGGTGAGCACACGGTCACACTCTGTGAATGTAATGGCTCAGGGAGACCCAGAAAACAGTAACTGTTCATCAGTGGGATAGAGTGAGATTTCCTCCACTCTTACCTTGTGTTCTCAAAGTCGATGCTTCCAGCATGGCTTTGTTTCATTGGTCATTTTGTCTTCTCCAGCAATTCCAGAGTTCCACAAGAAGCTGTCACTGTTGGCTTTCTGGATGAAGTGTACTGGTCCTTCAGGAGTGTATCACACCTCTGCAGACAAGATGATGAAGCAGCTGGATATCAATTTTGCCACCACTGTGAATGAGGAGTGTCCAGGACTTGCAGAAACAGGTACAAACTGCTGCAAAAAATTGTGTCAGCCATCAAAACGGAGGACAGTTGTGTACTGAGCTTTGTTTTCCAACCCCTTGGAGATCTGTTTGGCCACAGCTCCAAGATCTCATTGGAAAACTAATGCTACAACAGTTGAAACAGTTCTGGCCCCAAATAATCAGATTTGGGAAAAAGGTGAGGTTTGGGAAATCAGATAGGGGAAAAAGGTGAGGTTAACAGAAAAGAAAATACTGTTTTAATGTTTATGAGCTAACCAGAAAGTAAGTCTATTCCCAAATACAGGTTTGTAAGTGATTCAGTGAAGCAGGAATCCTTGCACTTAATTTTGTGCATCTATATAATGTCCATCCCCTATTACAATGCACTGGGATGAAATTAATCCACATTCAAGTGAGTTTGTCTGAGCACAGGTTCTTACCTTGAGTGGGATGTACCACACCTCAAACTCCAGCTATACTGACTAGCTCTCCCTTGGACAGAATGGGGATGGAGGCTGATTTGCCCAGGTGTGGGCACCTGCACTGTAGATGCCTATGCAGGCAGTGTTCTTCTTCCTGCTCCGTCCTACAGCTCTCACAGACACTGCCTCAGACCGGCTTCCTGCATGCCACACATGCAGCAACATAAAAAATAGCAAAGCCAAATCTGCCTCTGTGCACATCTCCCCTGCCTCAGTGGCACTGCGAGGATGTAACAGGCAGTGCATGTGGAGAGGGGTTTACAATTCAGGATATTGTTTGGGTGGAAATGATGCTGTATGGATTGCACAGGAAGCTGCACTAGCCATCTGTAAACTGACAGAGGTTCATCCTTACAAAGATATTCTCTAGTAATGAGACCTAGACATGGAGAAGGCCTGTCCAGCTTCTAATGTAACCACAGTTGAATTTAGAAATATTGGGATGTGTCTGACTTTGCAGATGTGGTTCTTTCTTTCTGGTTTTGAAGTGGACTGCATAATTTTGCCAGCAGCTTTTGCTCTCACTAACTTGTCCCTTTGTCCATGGCTGCCTGCAGTCTTTAGGATCTTGGTGTCTCAGATCCTGGACCGGACGGAGCCTGTCCTCTACTCCAGCATGTCCTCCGAGACCATTACTGTCTTTCAGTATTACAACTACTTTGCCAGCCACAGTGTCAATGACCTTGGAAGCTATTTGCTACAGCTTGCAAAAGAAGGTATGGTATATAAGTTCTTCTGGCTAGTTAGGGAGTACATCCCTGTCCTACTGAGCTCGACTCAAAGCAGTTCAGCCCTGAGGCTGGTTTTACAAAAGGAGGAGAGAAAAGAGACAAAGAAGTGCCCTGGCTGTTAAGTGAATGCACCTGAACTGTTGTACATATCAAGGGAAAGGAGCTGATGCAGATAGACCCTCAGTCATTTCTATTTCCATATTCAAATGGAAAAAAACTGTGTTGAAAGCATTGCTTTTTAGGAAATGGCTGATGGTGGTGGGCTGAGCCCAAGGCCTGGGAAGTTTTCTGTGCCCACAGCTTGGGTGATGTCTTGGTCTTTCATCATCTGTTATGGAGACACCTTCTGAAGTACTGAGCAGTTCTCAGGAACCAAGGGATCACAGCACCTCAGAGTCTTGCAGACTCTGCCACCAAGAGCTAAAGAGAGAAGCAGATGCTGCACAAAGTGTGCTGGACTGCAGTCCCTGGCAAGCCAAGTTTTCTCCTCTATTTGAGAGGGAGTTCGAGGAACCTTGCCTAGTTTTCCTTTTTATTTGGGCATACTAGGGAGCTTTTGCTCAAAAGCCTGGAAGCAAAATGGCATTTCAACTCACTTCTGAAACATACTAGCCCTAGCTCTTGTTGGCAGACATCAATCTATCCAGGAAGAGCTCTCACAAAGGTGTTCTGGAAGTCAATACACTGACAAGGATATTTGGTTTCAATTGTTAGAGCGAGAATTTACATTTTCCAGCAGAAAGTAGAGATTTGACAAGTAGGCCTTTAGCTCTCGTAGGCCTAAGTGCTGCATTATTCCACAGCCCATCTACTCATCTCCTCCCTTGAAGAATGTCTGAGAAACTGGCCCAGCTTAAAGCCCAGACAATTCCCCATGCAGACACACTGCCATGCTGCAGTTGCTCAGACGGGGATTTTTTTCATATCCTTTGTGTGTGTAGTATAAATCTAGGATTGCTAGCGAGGAAAGGATCAAGCCAAAATACTGAGAGGATAAAGTAAGTAACACGGACCTTTTTCGTGCACTTCTAGCATCTGTGGTTCAGGTGCTGCAGTCAGTGAAAGATGGAAAACTGCAGCAAAATGTGTCCAAAATAAACTCCAACAACCTTCCACCACAGCAGGAAGTTTTGAGAGCTTTGGCATTACTTCTCAATGAAAATAAAAATGAAGTCAGTGAGACTGTGGCGTCACTTCTGACAGCAACTGCAGAAAACAGGCACTTCAGGGAGAAGGTAAGTGGCAGAAAATCACCAGTCGCATGAGAGACCTGTGTCATCATGACTTTTTTCTACCCGTATGTCTCCAATATCTGTGCGTATGAAATAGCTGCTCCAGGCTTGATTTCAACTGATCCAGAGGGGTACCCTGTCTAATTCTTCTGTACATGTGCAGGTCTGTTCCTGTCTTTATGCCAGTCTGCTTCTACCTGTCATTACGCTATACAGGTACTAACCAAAACTGCAAATACTTACTGAGTGCTGTGCCCTCCAGCTCTCTTCCACACTTCAGCATTTCTGCTGCCCTGTCTCAGACTTGGCTTCAGTCCAAGGCTTCAAGGTAATAGTCCCCAGCATCACCAACATACAAACACGTAGGTGTCAGATATTTTTTTTTTTTCCAAAGGAGTCTGCCATCTATGGGACTTCCCACCATTTCTGGAGGGGATGGACTGCCTTGGGCAAACACAGCTCAGCTGTGAGAGCTAAGATTTGAGTCTATCACTGATACCAAAAGCAACAAGCAGGCCCAGGTTAAACACAGAAATTAAATAGAGGGGAGAAGGAGGAGTAAGAAGAAATTAGGGGTTGGCTCCTACCCTTTGATGAGAGACCTTTCCCTACAATCCTTCTTGTTCTCTGTTGGGAAAGAGCTAAAGAAAAGGCACCTGGAAGAGGAAGAGGGTAGAAGGAAGGCAAAGGGAGGAGAAAAAGGAGCTCACTCTTCGCTTATCTTCTCTATCAAGCCAGTCCCTACTTTGCTTGCCCTCCCACTTCATCTTCCATTTTTGCAGCCTCTTAGTATTTCATACCATCCTTCTCCATCCCCAGCTTCCTGGAGGCAGCATCTTAGGGAAAATATAACCTTCTCCTGGAACAGGCTTGATACCTGATCCACTGCCTGCAGGAAGGACCACAGTGTGGCTGGCTTCTGTGAGGGTATTATGCAGCCTTATGCTGCAGATGAATTCACTGCACAGCTGAGTGCTGTTGAGATTTGCTGCTCAGTAGTAGCTACACATTTCTAGGGGCAAGCAGTAAACTGGTCTAGCAGCTCAAATTAACATTGTAATCATTATTTTAAGTCTCCCTGGGGTCTATACCAACTAGTTCATTATTATCCCTACATTAAAGAGACCATCTCAAGGGCCAGCTCTTGAGATATTCAGACTCCAAGGCCCATTCAAAGCTCTTTGGTGATGTATGGTGAAAGGCCTTCAAAGGTGCCAGACTCTGCATCTCACTTTAACGCGAACTTTTCCTCACCAAAAGCTGGCCTGAGACTGCTGGTCTATGACTAGTGGTCTGGCCTGGATCTGCTGTAGGGAACTATCCCACCCTGTTAACTGTACCATCCTACAGGCTCACTGTCAGGGAGGCGGGCTGCAGTTGCTCTCCCTTTAACAGGGTAGCAATACCTCCATGTTCCACCCTTCTGCTCCATGGAGGCTCGGACATTTTCATTGTTATTCTTCTTTGTCTGTTTTCAGGCCTTGATTTATTACTGTGAAGCACTAACCCAGCCCAACCTCCAGCTGCAGAAAGCAGCTTGCTTGGCTCTAAGATACCTCAAGGTAAGAGACAAAGAGTACACTGTGGTGCTTGGCTTTGCTTTATGGAAAGGACATCTGATAGACACAAACAACAAAATAGAAATTGCAATAACAGCAGCAGTAGTGTTTGTTTCTGTGCTCCATCCTTTTTCAGATAAAGGGAATGGTTTAGAAACTTCTAAACCACAAACACCTGGGCTCTGCGACCTTGGCAAAGTTTTATCTTTTGCATATCATCTTTTCCTCCCTTTCATATTGACTTCAGGAGACTCAGTTCCACATCACAGAGAAAAAAAATATTAATCTGTAAAGTACTGACTGAGAAGGATAAAAAAATGCTTTCCCAGGATAAAATTAGCTCTAATGTATGTGGGCTGCAGTAGCAGAAAAGAGAGATCACAGCTTGTTTTGTGACAAATAACTGGTACATCTGGGCACTGCAGCTTCAGCTAGCATCTGGTACCATCTTTGCACTCTAGCCTATGACAGGATGGGAAAATGCACTTCTGTTTTGGTTGTATAGGGCCATGGGAGACAGCAGCCACCCAAGCCTGGCTGTTACGGGACACTGGGGCAAAAAATGTGTTCCATGAGACAGACACACTTTGGACTATTTCTCCCTCTAATCTGTCCCCTGGAGGGCAGCTCTAAACTGTAACTTCATCCCAGTCACAACTGATGCCATCCAATACATAATCCAGTATTGTTTAAATATGAAAAAACTTTTCCCTTAAATGAGAAGCTAGCAGGCATCCCTGAGAGGCAATGGTGAGTGACATTACAACTCTGCTGCATGCAGGGTGCAGCGGGGTTTTTGATTGCTCAGGAAAACTTAGACTAGGAACCAGTGGTGGGAACTGGAGCTAGACAAGTTTAACTTGAGCAGTCTGGCTTCAGTGAGTCTTCAATAGTGAGAATGGCAATGGCTGGGGAAAAAAGCTACTGAGGGGAAGTATCATCATTTGGGATTTTCAAAGAAAAAGCTGAAGCTGGAAGTTGTTACTTCAGAGATGGAAATGCTACAATGGGTAGGTGGCTGTGGATGGGGTAACCCAACGCCAGTTTAATCCACATCGGTTGCACAAGGTCCCACTGAATCTCTGAGGGGTTTTTCAGGTTGCAGGTTCTCTGTGTTGCTGTGGCCCCATCACTCACAAGCATTTGAGCTGTAGTCACCAGCATGCACCCAGTGCAGACTTAGCTGAGTCACACACAGGTGACCACACTGAAGACAAGGTGGTGAGATTTAATGGCCCTGGTAGCAGAGCCCTCATTCAGAGCATGTAGACCAGACCTGTGCCCCTTGGATCGACAGGACTCATGTAAATACTGGCTCAGTGCCTCTTCCAGGTGTCACACTGGGGCAGAACCTGCCCTTCCTTTTGCTCATCTCTCTTGTAGGATTAAATAGCCAGCCAGAGACACTATGACAGCTGCTCTCCCCAGAGACCTGACATTTTTGTATCAGAGAACAGGATTATTCCTTGCTTTCTTCCCAAAATAGTAGAGGCTAGGCAGAAGTATGGAAATGTTGGTGAGCACAGACTTGACATGCTTTATAGGAAACCCATTCGCTAGACCCCTGTCTCCTGTTCATTTCCCTGCTGTACCCTTACTTTGGCATTTTATGGCCTTGGTCCACAGCCCATCACCCATCCTACAGTCAGAAGTGGCAGACATAGCTGCTCTGCCAGATTTATGTATGTAGTGCATAGGGTAGGAAAATTAGAAAGGGTCCACACCAGCAGCAGCAAATATACCTCTTCCAAATGCTTCCCCTCAGGGAAACCCCATTCCTCCTGTCTCCCTTTGCTTGGAGTGGGAAGGGCAGTGCAGAGGATGGTTATTTGGAGTGGCAAGGGAAATGCAGAGGATGGTTACAATTTCCATGCAAGGTTGTGGAAAAACCCCAGAGTGTACTGTGTGGTGCTAATGCAGTCCTTTTTGCACTTCCCAGGCTACTGAGAGCATTAAAATGCTGGTCACGCTCTGCCAGTCTGACAACGAAGAGATCAGAAAAGTGGCGTCCGAAACCCTGCTCTCCCTTGGTGAGTTGCCTGGTTTAGAGCAGTATTTAATTTTATTTTTTAACAGCACAGCACGTAAGACACCTGAGTTATGCAAATGTGAGACTCTAAATTGAAACAAAACTTTACATAGTGACTTAAAATGGGTCAGAAAACACAAATTCTTAAAAATCATTCATTTTGTAAACGAGCCAAAAAGAGAGAAATTGAATTGTGCGAGTCTGTAGGGGGAAGTAGTAAAAGGAAGGATAGCAAAGGAGAAGTTGAGAAACAGAAATAATTGATAATTAATCTGCACAGTTTCAGGGCACCAGTACTTCAGTGGCACAGAAAAATTGTGTTTTTCTGGCCTTTCAGCTAGGGATGAATTTCTACTCCATGGGCAAGGGGGGTGTCCTTGTGTGATTTTAATTATGCAAACCCTTCAACTATGCTCTCTTTCGTTCACCACTCCAGCAGGAATTCAGCCTGCTGTTGGACATATTATTGCTCAGGTTGTAAAACAACTAGCCCAGGGGCACTTTCAAAACTCTGATTGTTCTGCCAGTCTTCTAGACAACATACAGAGACCATTTTTGGTTCCTAATGGCCAGTTCAACACATTAGGGTCAATGCTATCTTCATGAAAGTGCATATAGGTGGCAGTAGCTAAGGAAAAAGGGTTTGAAAGACAATTGTATTATTTAGCAAACATACTGCTTTCACTTTTTCAGCAGTATAGAAGTAAAGATGTGGACAGACTCACTTCTTTAAAGTGCCAGGAAGTGGGAGGTGGATAAACTTGATATTGTCCAAGGTTGAAGTGGATAAACATTATTTACCTCAAGTACATCACAGCAGCAGCTGAGACCTTGACAAGCGCAATAGGTCATTCAGTAAGACAAGTGTGCAGATACTGTCATCTAATCATACAAGCCACATCTGCTTCTGTTTGGCTTTAGATAACCAAGCAGGTTACATGAGAAAATTTAAAAAAATAGTAATCTGAACATTCAGAGCATGTTTAACTTTTCCAAGTAATTTCTGAAATTGCTTCTAACAAGATAAATTTTAAGAAGGTGTAGAAGTTACTGGCCAATCAGTACTTTCTAGCAGCAGAGAATTCAGTATTTTAAATGTTGTAGGGCAATGATATAATACGTTATTATGCTTTATCATTTTGCATTCAGGTGAAGATGGGAGACTGGCATATGAACAGCTGGACAAATTTCCCCGGGAATTTGTTAAAGTTGCAAGCCGCCGTGGAACCGAAGCTGCCACAGCTTTTTAGATGGAAAAGAACCTGCTAATATTTAACAGGCATTAAAGTAGGATGGAGCTGCACTTCAATGTAGGGGACAGAAGGAAGACTTTAAAGAATTCTATGAGAATGTTCCAAAATGTAGCAATTTACAGACTTCTTAAAGAAAAGCAAAATCTAAAATCCAGCTTAAGGGTTCCTATTGGCTCCTCGCTGCAGCTCATGATGGAACAGTTGGATGCTGAGGAACAATACTTTCTTGACTGGTTCTAAACAAATAATGTAATTGCAGTTATTCAGCCTCAACAAACTTCTGTGAGGTTTTTAGATTTTGGCATCTCCATATATTTTCCTATTATATTTACTTCCTTGAAGTTGTCGTGAAAGCTTGAGACGTGTGATACCGTATCGAACAAGGACAATCAGGAGGCCACCTGAGCAGGACTGCAAAGAAGCTTTCCCTTGAACCCCAATCGAAGTGTCTGCTGCCATGCAGTGTCCCCAGCAACACTCCAGTGGCAGGAAACGCTGCTCAGCTTTCTCAGTTGTGTCTTGGAAATGCAGGAAAGTTCTACAAGTTTTGCCTCGAGAAACAGCATGATGTAAAATCCTGGTAGGCATCACTTTGGTGACTCATTCTGGTCTTTTATTCCTTTCTCTTGCCCTCCAGCAACAAACCATCATTAATCCAGCGATTTGTGAGGGGGATCAAACAATCATGTAGGTTTCTGAAAACTAAATGAAAAGGTAAAGTGCATTTATTTATTCTGAGAGGAAGGAGTGAATACAGCTAATTGCATGAGTCCCCAAAACCAATTTGTCCTGCAAGTTGCAGGCAGGATTGGATTTCCTACCTTCTAATTAGTGGAGCATAGTTTCTATAGAGTGATTTCAATATAAAGAACAGAACAAACTAAAGTGGACCTCGGAGGCAGTAATAAACAGAGGGGGAAGTAAATGCACCTCCCCTCCCTGCACTGCAAGGATGAAAGACAGCAAGTGCTTCAAACTGTTGATTACAAGCCTTAAGTTAACAGAGGAGGTGAATAGAATTTAACAGAAGAGTGTTCCTGTACTGTGTTCATTATGCATGAAATGCTATTTAGATGTCAATTGAAGTATCCAAATTTGCATAGACGACATAGAAAATATTGCAAACAGTTCATATCAAAAGGAAACCTTGTAAGCCAAACACTTTGGCAGGCAGGGGTCATTTTGTTTTGTTTTTTTTACTGTGAATGTTACAAGAATGTACATATCTGTATATTTATAAATATATATATTCTTCCTTTAATTAAAGAAGTACATTTTGTACAGTGCAAAATGCTTACTTGTTTACTGCGGGATATAAACTCTTTTTGCAGAAGGTGAAATAGCCATGTTATGGTTTTTATACTACACCTGTCCCATCAGTTGAATTCTTTCAAGGTGTCCTTTTGTATCTACTTTTTTTTTTAATTTTTTTTTCTTTTAGTTTTGTGGCATTTGTACTCACCATATTTCCTATCACATTTAAGTTATAATAAAGATTATTTTTTAATTACTAAGCACATCAGTCCATATGTATAGTCACTCTTTCCATCAGCAGCCTCTTCACTATCAGGCTCATAGTTTAAGTTCAGAGCAAGCCAGTTTTGTGCATCATTCAAGATACTTACCAAGAAAGGCTCCGCAGGGACTACCAGAAAATGTGCTGAAGAGGCTCCAGGGTTGTTACCAAACTTGCACTGATTACTCCTCCCTTCTGTGAAGACAGACTCTCCTCAGACAGAAGACATTCCTTCCATTCATTTTCCCTTTTCAAACATCCAGGCTTACAGCACACACCTTGAGGAATGCAGAACTGCCTATGGAGCAGGGAGCCAAAGCTGCAAAGATCAGGGGGCAGCTCACATACAGAAGTACTGCACTAATGGACCGTATCTCATCTCATCTCATTGTAGTCTAAAGCCACCCTTTGAGAAGTTTATTAGCCTAAAGCTGATCTGCTACACCATTACAGCCATTAAAAATCATGCATACAGTTCAAAAGAACCAGAGAGGAAGGAGCAAATTGTGCTCTGAATAAAGTCATTGAGGAAATGCACAGGAATTTTAGTATGAACAGTTAGACCAAACTCAGTTCTTGTTGTGGTATCCGAGACTGACAAGCTTGAACCTGGGATACGGACGTATAGAGGCTAAGTTTTCACTTGGAGCATTAACACTCTTTTAGAAAACTAAATACACAAATAACCATCTTCTAACAGGATTCGTGACAACTGTGACAAAGTAAACAGACCTTAAAGCTTCCAAAACCTGAAGGCAAATAAAAATCACCAAGCCATTTATTTGTCTCATATCTGGTCCATTTTTATGCTTGCAGAGCTGACAAAGCTGCCTTTTCCTGGCATGTTTAAGCACTCATTTGTGGAGTAGGAAAAAACAGAAGCACAGAGGTGAGCATCCCAAGGCTCATGCTCACTGACTAGTAAAGAAGGAAGCAGCAGGCAGTAATTACAGAAGCTCTTAGGGCTGCAGCAGGCTTACTTGGACAAATTTAAAGGTCAGGGCCACCTCAGGAAAATATGTTAAGAGAAAGTTCCCGTACCAAAGTAGCTCAGCAGCAGTGCAGAGGGAAGAGATAGGGAGCTTGCTAGAAGTGCACTTGGGAAAGGGGTTAATGCGGTGGTAAAGGTATCCTTACCTTATGCTGTGGTGGCTTTTACTACCCCCACCACGCTGTCACTGTCTCAGCATTTGGTCCCACAAATAGAAACTTGTAGCACCCCTATAACTACTGCAGCTACAGCAGCAGCATCTGAGGCTCCCAGTTTCACACTGCTACTGGCAAGGCCTCTTGTATCCATTAGACCTTCAGGAAAGTTACCCTCTTTAGCTTCACTCTGTCCCGCAGTCTGTGATATACAGATTAATCTGGACTTCAAAATTAGGAGTCAATACAACTGCCAGACTGTGTATCTTAAGTATGGCTCCCTGCCTTAGTGGGATTATCCTGAGGAGAGGAACCACAGCACCCAGCTTCAAACGGCTGCACTGCCCCCGAGGGTAGGACAGAGGTATCCCCCCACACCCAAAGGTTTGACCTTGAACGTGTCCTGATCGCATTTCATTACACACAGTTGCCAGCAGATCGACAAACAGCAGCAAATCAAGGTTCCTCAGAACACCATTATCAGTTGCTGAACTGCTTTGTGTTATTACAGGAATGGAAAGAGAAATGAATAACACAGTAAACATTTTCTGCTGAAAAAGACATTGACGACAATGCAATACAGTCTTAAGAACACTGGAGTGCTGGAAAAGCACAGCCTTGGCAAAGTTTGCACATCTTCTTATTAAATTCTCAAATCCTGTTCTGAGAACAACCTGGGATGGCCCTTGAGGAAAAGTAAATGAATATGCATCACACTTCCTTAAAAAAAAATAACCTATGACTAACTTCATTACTTAGTAGGCCACACCATGAGCTGCAACACAGGACAATGCTGCAGGCCCTCACGAAAGCAATCCACTGCCAAACACCAAGTGAGTTTCAGCTGCCGAAACAAGTAGCTATTATGGTCTAATTAATTTCTCCACACATTGTCTTAAGTACAATGGGTGTTTAGCAAAAATAGTAAGTTTGAGTGTAAACCAGTTACGAGTTCTTCCTCACACAACCCCAATCCACCTCCCCCATGGTTTGCTTGCCCCTGCACAGCTGCTCATTCTTGAAACATCTGACACCTGCAAATGACCCACCTCCCCACTTGATTCTTGCATGGCTGAAATTCAGCTCTGTTCAGACAGGCACATTTTATGGGAGAAGTGCTAGGACACTGCAGATACATCCCACTTCCACACACCCTGAGCATGCTCCAGTGAAAGACAAGATTGTGTCTGGACCCTCTGCAGTGAAAAGGAGTCAACATGCTGGTAGCACAAATGCATTTTACTTCTTGGAAAGAATCACATTTTGCAGTTAGGTTCCAGAACCAGTAATTTTATTGTGCTAGATAGAACATTCTCTCTACTTTAGCTGGATATAAAGGTTGTCTTTAGTGATGTTGATTTTCAGCTGCTACGTAGCTATGTTCCAGTGATGAGTTTCCTTATATACTTAAAAATGTCAGATGGTCATAACAGAACTAATCACAAACAAGTATCTGTATAATTTCTACACATTTGACAAGCCTTTAGCACATAAATACGAAGTTTCTAGACTTAATATGTAGCACCATGCTACTACATGCATGTTCAAAAAAGCACTTGGGAATTTTCAGAACAATAACCAAACTCAACCCTTTTAGAAGGCTTTTAAACAGCAATTATTACAGCATCCTAAAACTGCTGAGAACATTTTCATACATTAATGTCTGATACAATAGGCAGAGTCAGTGTTTGATTGAGGTTCAATGCATCTGTGACAAAGCATGTATATAGGTTTTATTACTATGGCACAGTTTGGCTCTCACATCTGGCCTCCTCCTGCAGTGTAGCTTTTTCAGTTTATACAGCAAACTATGCTCTCTGCTAACAAATTGCAGTTAATAAAACCATAGTAGTTTTGGTTTAAAACATTAGTATGTATTACTGAGTGGCACATGCCTTTTTGATGTAAAAATCAATTCTATTACAGGTGGGCCAAATGCTGCAATACATCCATCAGCCTATGTGCAGAACTTCCATGATTTATTTGTACAGTCTCTTTCAACAGAAGGATCCAGCATATCAAGGGACTGTCACATCTTTTATTTAAATAAAAATCAATCCAGAAAAAGCATTAAGATTTAAACCTAATAAGCATTCTTCTTGATCAACCTGAAGAAAACCAGATGCAGATACTGCACACAAATTCTGGATTTGTCTCTTTCTGGCAGTTCTGTGGTCCAATAACAGCACCTATACTACAGCAGCTCACAGAGCAGGATGTGAAATAGTGGAAAAGTTGCACTTGCTGTCTCATTTTGGTCTGCTAGTTACATCACAGTCCTTTCTTCCCTTCTACAGCCTCTGCAAATGCAATATGCCTGATGTTTTAAAAAAAAGCCACCTCTGAAAAAAATTACAGTTAACAATGAATAACTTAAACTAAATTGAACTGCAAAAAACAATCACAAAAATGAAACTTGTTTCCTTATTTACTAATGTTGAACTAGTTTGTGAAGAGAGTTGCTTAGAATCTGAGATAGGAGAGGTCTAAGTCGCTTGACAAGAATTATCCATTTCTCCTTAACAGAAAACCAAGGTTGCTCTACAAAGCATTTGGCCAGCACCCAGTTTTGTTTTTTCTTCAAGACAGCGTCAGTGCAAGATAAAGGACACACCTTTATCACCTTCTCAGCACTTCGATGGAAAGGAATGTGTCTAAGCACCCTCTGGAGCACACACTGGAAGATATAATCTTGTATTTACAAAGTTCACAAGAAAATGTGATGCCTCATTTTCTAGTAAGCATGCTTGAGGTAAAATGGCAGCCAGGAGTATTACCTCCTACAATGGTTCTGACATTTCCTGGATGTCACAACTAAAATCAGTTGTTAAACATCTGTTAACTTATCAACAGCCACAGAGAGTAAGACCGAAGGAATATAAAGGTGCCAATCTGATAGCTCCAGAGTCATTCACACATACCCTGAAGTAACCATCTTTGGCAAGGCCAGATAGATCCATGAACCAGGATCCTTCTGATCACTTCTGCCTCCTGAAAGCCACTCAACTTTAAGCTCCTCCCAAGCTATGCCAACAGCCACCATTGTGAAAGCCTCTCCTTACAGAACAACTGCCCCAAGCTCACTCAGTACTGGAAAACCTGTATCGCATGTAACTCTCCTGCCCCATCACACCCCATGCAGAGGCCAGATAAGGTGCTCAAGGTTTTAAAGACCACTTTCTACTCCTGTAAGCCCTTCAGAACCCAAGTACCTTGGTAAAAGGGTGTCTCATCTCTAGGTAAATACCAGAGCAGTACCTTGAAACACCCTGAGTTTCCTTTCAGAATAGCTCCGAAGTATAGGCTTGCTTTGTCTCCACCTAGTTTTCAGCACAGCTGCTACTGGGACCAAGAACACGTCATCTTCTCTTCATAAGCCAATGAAAGTATTACTAAAAGAAATGGTCTAATACTTCCAATTTAAGCTCTCATTACACAGCTTGCAAAATGTTTCCTTAGAAGGCAGAGGAAATTAATTTTTAAAAACCTGAAAATCAAATCTAACTGAACTTTAGATTTTGATTCTTATCACCCATTCTTGACTTTCTGAAACCTCACCATCAGCACACAAGTTTTTGCTTTCCCCCCTCCACCTCTATCCACCGAAACAAGTAACTTTGTTCTCCAACAAATCAAAAAAAGAGTTAAAAACTGCCCAGGCATTCCCCTCAAAAACTTGGAAGCTTACATCTACAGTAGTCATAATTGATTTAAACCTAAGAATAGCCATTTCTCTGTCAATTAAGAGGCTGTTTTGGTAATGCAAAGATTTATTTATCAATTTTCAAGTATCACGTCAGACCAACTGATAAGAAAGATATTTACACAACAGTTGAAATACACAGTATTTGTGTTTCATACAAGCAACTACATGCAGCCTGTAGTAAATTTTCCATGCAGTATTCAGATACTCTCACTGCTACATAATTCCAGTTAAAAATACCAACATCTGTAATGTTCCCACAAGAGTTTCTATACCTGAGGTTTAGTATATCCTTTCAAGAGGAAGTCTGCAATTAAAAGCCACATACACAAGCCTATTTAAAGGTTGTCATTCCAGTTGCAAAAGGCTTGCTTCCTTTGAAGGAAGATCTGATCTATTCTCCCTTAAGCCAGACAATACTTGTGATGGCCCTTCTTCAGAAGGGCTGTCTGCCTCATCTCCACAGTTATGCTCTTCATTTTCCTGTCTGGATTCTTCTAGAGCCAGACTCTCCAGTGTCTCAAGACTGTCAGGTGCTTGCCCAGTTAGCCTCTACAAAGAAATGACAGACAGTGAATTTATTATTTTTTCTACGTAATAACCAGTGAAATAAGACTCTGCATATTAAACTTAGCAAACTAATTACCTTCATTTGGAGGTTGTTGATATAATCAAAACATTCCTCAGTTACAAAAATCTTAAGACACAAGTTCAACTCAAATTACTACCTCTAACTTGCAGACCACATTTGCTTTGTTGACTGTTAAGATTTTCTTAGGTTCTTCAGTAGGACAGGTTTTATCTCAGGCAACCTAAAATATGGGAAACTGCTTCCCAAGTATTAATTTTAGAAAAAATACTGTACAACCAATTTACTCCATAATTTTAGCCAGAGATAATGAACCTACATTAAGTCTAGATGAACTTTAAGACCCTTAAAAACTTAAGCAGTTTCTAGCACTTGATCAGACCAGAAGTTCCTCACCTAACCTAAGGAAGATAAACAGGACTGTAAAGAGGCTGGTTTTGAAGCTTCTGGTTGTTTGATGTATCCCTTAAGGCTCATTTAAGCCTCAGAAGTGAGCAGCTTACAGCTAACAAGTGATCTTAACTGTTGAGAAACTGTAGAGAAGTTTCCAACTACATTAGTTCAAGTCCTCAAGTAACAGAATTTCTGCCTGTGGGTTTATCACTAACAAGCAGTACTCTCTGAATACCAAAAAAAAAAAAAAATCAAGCATAGCAAAATGTTAGTCTTTCAAGGCTGATCTAAATAACTTCACTAACTGTAAATTAGCTTGACGAAGTTTAATTCTTGATTAAACAAGTTACTTGCAATAATATTTCATTTCTGTCTCCACCTCCCAGTCTAGTCATCACAGAATCGAAAGTATTTGCCAGGCACCCAGCTTCATATCCCAGCTGAGAGCTTAATTCCTGCAAAAACAACCTGAGAGCTAGAACATCAAGGTTCCACGGCTATCTATGTATTCATTACAGCTTCAGAAGCTATTACAAACAACCCACTCCTGGTAGAGGAGCCACGGAATTAGTGACACAACTACTTGCCCCAAGGAATTCTCAGAGGGAGCTGTTAGGAAATTTACATGGTTATGAACCCTAGAGACCTTGTGTGCAGCCCTTTTTGGGCTGTGAACCTGGCCCTGCCTTGACAAAAAAGCCTTGACTTTAAAGAGCATAGTGCTCCCTCTCACCACTGGACTTTGTGATGCAAAGCACACGAATTTAAGTCATCCCAAAAAAGTGAAAAATCAACCCTTCCTTCCCTTATCACAATCTCCAACATCCAAATCCTGTTCTGTTAAGAGAGTAGGTTGAATTCCCCCCTTCAGAAAACATCCATCTTAGAACTCTCATTAATCCTGTAGGTTCTAAGACAAGAAAAATCCATCCCCTAGAAGGAGCTTTATGACTCCAGAATTAGAGCAATCCTGCAGGAAACAGGTCAGAGAGCAATTTAAAATGAAGAGTCATGTGAGCACATCAAACAGAAGTCATGATTCATTATAAATACCTTGGCTGGTTTCTCACTTTTTTGTTCTACAAGATTAACTGAAAATTGCTTTAAGTACCTCAATCACACTGGTCATATAATGCACATGCTCAGCAAGGGACATGAGCTCTTCATTTTCTTCTTTTAGGCGGGCAATTTCACCATCCTTCTGCTCAATTTCTTTGTGCAACTGAGTTCGAAAAACAAAATGTTAGAAGAGGAAGACAATAGCCAGTGATGAAGCAGTTAGTTATCTTTGAGTAGGTACCTTTTCATTTTCTTGAAGCACTTCATACAGAGCCTTCCTCCTTTCTTCAGCCACTTCTTTCCAGTACTGAGATGAAGGACTACCTGAAGTTAGAGGCCACAGTAAGTCTGTGGTAAGACTGACCTCTTGAGAGCACCTTAAGATACCTAACTTGTATACAAGTATTCTATGAGCTGTGATACTAAGAACTCGCTCCACAGAGTGCTTTCAAAGATCAGTTGTAGAACTACAACCAGTGGCACAAGCTCGCAGGGAACAGATCCTACGCTGCATTAAAGGCTGTACAGAGTGCCTTCAGGAAGCTGCCTCAAGCACGGCAGCAGGCTCTGCAAGACGGTCACATTTGCAATTGTTGCTCCTAATGTGCACTCTGTGGAAGACAGAAGTGTTACTTCCAAGTCACTGTCCACACTGGGCATAATGGTTCTGAGAAACTGCGCACACACCACACTGTGCCAGAACAGGCTTTCATTTCAACTTAATTATCGGTCACCAGAAAACTTATAGCCCAGCCAAAACAACAAACTACGTGACTCCTTAACACTGCTGCACACAATGGCTCTCAGCTTCTGGTTATCATGAACCCATCCTTAAATACTAGACATCTATATTTTATTTAATATAGAGGATAAGTATCATCAACTCCTGCTAGGCATTACAAAAAACCCACAAAGCCCTTATCTAAATGAGAAAGAAAATATGTTTCAAGTAGTACTCCAACAGCAGCATAGCATTTAAAGTGCAAGAAAACATTTCAGGAATTACCACATACCTTTCATCATGAGATCCACCGCTTGAATGACATCAGTCTCATTTTCTTGCTCCTTGTCCACAGACACCTCAGCTTTGCAAGCCTTTGAGGCAAACTTGTTATTCCAGAGTTTCCTTCTGACTGAAGATTTCTTCTGCATAAACCATGGGCAGGTTTAAGTTTAGAGCAACATCTCAGCCTTCACAAAAACACAAACTTCTAAGCCTGCAAACTCATGACTGCAAGTAAGTCTAAGTCCTGCTTTCACATTATAGTTCAAGTTTAGACATCTTCCTTAATACCCACAAATTTAACAAAAGAAATGTCTCAAATTTTCCCAAAGAACTCTGAAATTGCTAGGTTTTAATATTATTTATTACTAGAACAATAGTTAGCTTAAATTGTGTCACACTAGTTAGCACACTATATTTTTTCAAATACATTAGTTTTCAGCTAAAAGCTCAAAACATAATTTCATGATGAGTAGAAATAATTCCACATCTACAGATTTAGCTCATACCTCATTACGCCTGCCAACCAGGCTACCTGCTACCGAAGGCTGAATCATTTTAAGAGTCTGTCTCGGGGCAGCACTGCATGTGGTATCCGTGAGGTACTTCTGAAAAGACAAATATGGTTCAGACAGTTGCCACTCTTCTTCACATAAACTGAAAATTAGGAATCCATCATGCTTCCATTAAGGAAACGTGCAATTTGTCTTTTCAAGACAAAAAAAAAAATACACAGTAGCCTATATTAAGGCTTTTGTAAAGAAAAGGATCTACTTATTTGTAGCAGATAAAGTCTTAATCACATGAAGCTGGGATCAATCCCTGACTCTTAGGAAACATTTACCTTTCATAAAGGAACTTGAGCAGAAATACTCTGATTAGATTTCAAGGCCAGTGACTAGCTGGAACTCTCAAACTTGAGAGTGAGAGCAGCAGTCTCAGACTCTTGGGGACAGGGACAAAAGTGATGGCAGTTGCAAGGTTAAGCGGTAAAGGCACATCACGTCAGGCAGTAGCTGCTTGTGTAACCTGTGAACACACCATCAAGCAGTGCTCATTTAAATAGATGTGTTACATCGATTATCCATTAAAATGGATCAAAAGTTTCCTTGCTTCGATCCAGACAGGCTATTGTTCTGTTTAACCAGTATGTTTATCACCCTTTCTATCATGCATAAATACCTCTTTCCTGTATCAAAGCTTTCTGATTGGGTTGGTTACACTGCCACCATGGGACAGCAAACAATGGCAGACAACCAAGCAAGAACAGCCAGGATACAATGCCACACCAGCGTGAGAAAGTTACCGATTCACACCGTACTTCACAGGACAGGAGTTCGCCTTTCCCACGGTAGTTTCTGCCACCAATTATTCTACTGTTCCACTAAAGGACAAACATTAACTGCTGTGGGAACAGGAATCACACCGTGTGTCAGACACTGCTTGCTGCTACCTAGGATTAAAGTTAGGTATACTCTGCCAAGAAATTATTGGCTAATACTCAAGTTAACCCACTGAAAGTGCAAAAAGCCACACCGAGGAATTTATACCCTAGAGACACTACAATACAAGATTGCCATAAATCAGACCTACCAATCGGCAATTTTCATTAATACTTGAAGTTCTCATTACAGTCACTATGCCTCATCATAAAGGACTACTGGCCTGTTATATACAGTTTTGTACCATTCTGATTAAGGCCTACATTAAAAGACTTACCAAGAAAAATTACTAAGGTTTATACCTAACCAGTTAACTCTTAAAAACCTGAATGGTTTACACATTTCCACCAATTCCAAGGCAACTGTGATTCATGAGGGTGACTTTAGAAAGTGAACTGCCTGCTTGAATACTACAGTTAAAACATGTTCAACACAAGACAGATAAAACTCTTCATAGGTTCCCACCTATAAAGAACAGACTACAAAACCTACTCTACAACCCCTTAGCATAAGCCAGACAGATCCAGTAAGCAAAGGCACATAGTCAGGACAAACAAACCAAACCAACCCTGAAAAATTAAATGGACAGTAAGCTCAGTGTCAAAGTAAAAAAGGACTTTCTGAGCAATAGGAAAAAAAGTAGTCATAAGCACATATGCCCAAGCAGGACAGCATGCTCCCAAGCCACACTGTCTGCCAGGAGGTTACTCAAGCCAAATGGACATAGACCAGGTGGAAGCACATTGCAACAGAACCCTTTATATTCCTTCAGTGGACAGAGAAGCTTGTGTCAAACAGAAGTACTAGCTTCAAGGCCTTAAAGCCTATACCTGCAAAGATCCTGAGGACTTTTCTGCAGTCAGTTTCTGTTTCATTTTGGAATTCATAAGATCAACTGCAATAGAAAAACAATAAAATTAACACATCATCCGCCTACTCCTGAAGTTCGGGAGGTAGAGAACATTACAATTTCGGATCAACCAGCTTTCGTGGCAGCCTTTAAGTAGCCAGCCAGGCACGGCGCGGTCAGCAGGCTCCTCCAGAGCCTTTCCCGAGGTCGCACCCGAGACGCGAGCGGCGGGCGCGCCGGGAAGGCAGCGCGCCGAGGCGTTCGAGGTCGGCGCCGCCACAGCGCCCAGCGGCCTTCCCGCAGGGATGGCGGGGTGTCCCAGGCGCACACCCAAAACGGCTGGGGGGGAACCGGACACTCACCCACACCGTCCCCACCTTCCCGCTCCCGCCAGGCGAGCTCGCAGTGCCCCTCCCTCCCCGCGCGCCGCCGTGGCCAATGGGGAATGGCGAGGCAGGAGCCCGCCAACACCCAAACGCGCCNNGCCCCCGCCCCGCCCCGCCCCGCGCGACCCGGCCGGCGCTGAGGGGGCGCGCGCCGCCGCGCGGAGGCGTTCGAGGTCGGGTCGTGCCTGGGTTCGGTTTTTCCTTTGACTTCCAAAGGAGTTGTGCCAAATCAGGTTTAATCGCCTCTCCGCTTATTCTCATCGCTCCTAGCTAAACGCGCTGCAGCCTGCAAACCCGGGGAAGAAAATTAACAGCGTTAAGCCGCAGTAACTGCCGCCCAGCACTAATTTTACGCATGATACAGACTAAAGCTCTTATTAATTATGCCTAAGGCGTGCTGTTAGATTTCTTGGAAGCCACTTGACAATTATGTTCTTGCAAATATTTGCACATTTATCTTTTATTTATACTAATAGTATCTTCTGCTGACTTGTGAATAAACATTTTGTCGAGTTAAGGACACATTCCTTGCAATCAAGGTCTCATAGAACAGCTATCAGCATTTTTTCCAGGCAATATGATGGAGCTATTAGAAATTAGGATAATAACAGAGAGAAGTATTTATTTAGCCTGCCATTCTGTCAGTCTCCTGTTTGGAAATAAATTCTGTGACGCTTATGAGAATGTTTTAAGTAGAGTATCATGGTCCAATGAAAGCAAGAAAGGCAGAACATAAAAAAAATGCATTAGGAAATCTTTAAACAAGGATAGGGAAATAAAGCTGATTTCTCTTGCATAAACTTGTTCAGTCTCCCATTGACCCATTTAAATTTTCATTGTCCACAATATCCTTTGGCAAGTACTTCTAGAGCTCAAATAACCTTCGGTCTGAAGAACACCATCCTTTTTTTTCTTTGAACCCGATTCCGATATTGTCACTCGATGTCCCCAGCCCTTGTACTGGAAGGGACAACAAACAACCTGCCCTCATCTAGGCCACTGTTTCATAGACTGCTCTCCAGTTCTCTCTCCCGGTTCTACTTAGCCATCCCTGAGGTGAATGCTGTTCCATCTTCCTGCTCTTTCGTGAACTGTATGGCATTTGATTTGCCATTGCGGAACACTGGGCTGACATTCTTGTGGAAAAATCTGCCATAACTCTGAGATCTTATTCTTGAGTGATGGTCAGTTCAAAGTCTGTCATTCAGTGTGTGAAATTAAGACTCTTTTTTTCTTATGCACATTATTTGATGTTTACCTACATCAAATTTCACTGCTGTATTTGCCCATCACTCAATTCCACAATGTCCTTATGCAGTTTTTCAGTCAGGTCCCTTCCTGTTATCTTGAATAATGTAGTGTCACAAGCAACCTGTCACCTCAGTAAGCTTTGTCTTCTGTACAGAAAATGAAAATAACACGTGCAGAAGCATAAATAAATTAACATTGTTCTGTTACAGTACTAAAAAAAAAGGTCCATGCTTTTAGGTTAGTTTAATTCTTATTGATTCTGGAAGAAAATTTGAAATTTCCAGGTTTCAAAACACCAGCAGATATGCTTAACTGGTTATATATATACACAAATCTTACCAGCATTTAATGTCCTTTTAGAAAAATCTGAATACAGGTAATGCATATAAAAGCACAATTTAAAAACATTCCTATTTTTACATTTTATGTTTTCTTATACAGAAATTAAAAAATCCAATAAAAACTATACAAAACATTTAAATTAGAGGCATGCATCGATTTATATCATAAATCATACATAAGAGGCACTGTGCATTTTATAACTGCAATACATAAACTGTACATCTTGTAAATACAATGTTTTCAAGTGAAAATTTCTCAGACATTACCTTTTCAAAATTCAGGTTTAATTCATAAAAAGTTTTCACATGGATTTACGGTTCAGAAGCAGAATAACTGCTTTTGGAGATGTTGGGAATTGGAAAGGTCCGAGGTAATGGGAGATGGTTCTGATGTGACAGTCCTGTTTGTTTTTCCTTTTAATTTGTTCCTTGCTGGAGGCATACAATCTGGAGGTTTATTATAAAGCTGCCACTCCTTCAATTTATCCAGCTGAAGAACACGTCCTCTTATGAACCACCATGTCCCAGAGTTCAGTTTCTTCAGTTTGAAAGGTTTGTAAAGAACCCCATCACCATCTCAGACAGAACACTGAGAGTTTATTATTAGAAGCTTATTCATAGCCTTAATTGTGGGAAACCAGTATAATGATATAAAAATCTCACCA
>VZTG01003865.1:580227-606687 GCA_013397845.1 Melanocharis versteri
CCCTTTTTGTAGCCAAAGTTTTAATTTAAATAGGGATTAGGGCATTTTACATGCAAAAATCTGTCAGCCCAATGCAAGAAGGATACATTTTTCTTCAGACTGAGTGCAATATAATGCATTTCAGCTTGTTTGTTTCATAAAAAATAAAACCCTTTGTCATGAATACTTATGACTATTTGCACTTCAAGTGAGCCTGAGCAAACACGCCGAGGTTTCCCATAGAGCTCAGCCAATTCATGAATTCAGATTATTCATGGCAGCAGAGAATGTGTACTTTTTAGAGCTTTTGTAGTCCATCGCTGTTGATAAATGTTATCAGTTTTTACAGCAAATGACAACTGAAAAAAAAGCTCCTTGGAGGACCTCATGTGCCTGGGAACGTGGGAATAGGTGGGTCTCCAGCAACCTGGGGGTCCTGTATTGCTTACATGCCAGCGTGTGGAAACTTCCTAAGCTTTGCAGAGGGAGAGTCTGGACTCGGCTATCCGAATCAAGTGCTGGCAAAGAGGTATTTGTACTGGACAGTCACACTGTGCCTTTTATCAAGGCCCTTTTTGTACTCTGCAGACAATGACCTAGCTCTGGGGTGCTCGAGGACTCTATTTCCACCAGCTACGTTAAGTACGGGTAAACCACAGTGTAATTTTTAAAAATGTTGTGTACTCTATTATTACATAACTATCATAAATGAGCTCCTATTTGTTAGTATTTACTGTAAGCAACGACTGCAAGTGTTTGGGATGCAGAGGAACACCGTGGAGAGGGCCAGGGGAGCCACTGCGGTGCTGAGCCTCTGACGCACGGGAATGTCTCATCTCAGTCCTGCCCTGGGTCCGGGGAAGGAAGCCCCGAGGCCGCCTTTGGAATCCCCGAATCAATCAACAAGGCCTGTGGCTCCCAGGATCCCTCGCTGATGTTCTCTTAGCCCTTCTGTCCAATATTTATTTCAGGGATGAAAGGGCTCCCCGCAGTCCGCCAGGTGACAGTAGGTGGCAGCGTGGCATCATGCTTCCCCTTCCTCTGCTTCTTGTTTTTCCGTCGTGCTTCGTGTGTTACCGACAAGAAATTCACGGTTTGTCTTCTTTTCCCTGGGTTAATCAGCATGGAAGGCTGCATGCTAATGAAACTCGTGGATTATATACACGGCACAATCCAGGTATATTTCGTAATGCCAACTGGGTTTCGATGATGGCCAATGTTAATAATTAAATCTCTACAGAGAGTACACAATTTTCATGTATTAGAACAAAAGATTGTCCTGCGAACAGTAATACTGAGTGCCTCAGAGGTGAAAAGTTAAAAGAAAAGTCTACATCTCACCTGGTTATTTTTTTCGCTAGTTAAGTACTGTGTGAGTCACTAAGACATCCCTTAAGACACTGGTAGGTCCTAACCCACAGCTTCAAAAAAAATCATTTATACAAGTGCTTTAAGATTTAAAAATTAAACATGCTCTATAAAGGCTACGAATTAATAATAAGCTAAAGCTACTGCTGACTGCAAGTATTTAGAATATTATCTACAGAATGAACAAATAAAACAAGTTTTTTCGAATTTTGCCCTTATTCTTGCAAGCATCTGCTGATCAAACACAAAACGTACATTATTTAGGACCAACACCTCACATGGCCAAGAACCTATGTCCCATTTTATGACTACAGCCCCCTGAAGCTAGAAGGTGGAACATAAGGAAGTGCCAAATGAAGCTTAATATTGTAGCAACAGCTGTGCAGTGGTGTGCTGGTTTTGGCAGGGGTAGAGTTAATTTTCTTCTGTCCAGTGCTGTCCATCACAGCAAGAGGTGGACACTGGTGGACAACCCAAGTCATTCTGTGATTCTAACTGGGTCCAGAACACGATATAGGTAATGTTGTACACATTAAATACTGTCATTTCTTTACACAAAAGCATTCCTGTTATGCCTTAGAAACTAATGTTTTCTCTGATGGCAGAAAAGAGTTAATCAGTATGTTCTGAAGTATATGAAAGAGTTTTAATTACCACCTAATTTGTCTTGTTTGAATTTGCAAAGAATACTAATTTATTTTTGTCTGATGCATAAATATTTGGCACTGAATTAATCATAGTTCTGTTTTTGAAGCAAGTAGCTTCAGGGTTGATTCTACTTCTAACATACCGTACAGTATGTATGGAACATACAGAAGAAAGATAATAGAATCCATCTAATAACTTCCTAGATATGTCTATAACACATAACAATGTGTGACAATCTATTAAAAACTAATTATTAACATGAAATTATTAGTTTTTAAATAACTAATCATTAAGGTGGAAATTAAGAGCAGAGGCATTAGAGTACAGTCTTGCCCACATGCTTATGAGTAAACATGTAATTCTGAAAACAGGAATTAGACTCTGAAATTACAGAAGTTTTAGGAAAAAGAGACCCAAAACAAGAAGATGTAGCTAGAAAGTTATCAATCATTTTTAATTTACATAAAAAGCACAAGTTATTATGCAAACAAGTGCTTGATTTCACTGAAAACAGTGAGGATATGATAACACGGTGACCAGAAAATACCAGTTTTTCAGAGAATAGCCAGCAACGAGATACTCTAAACTTTCAGTGCTTCTCAAAACTCCATGACTCACTTCATCTCCCAAGGAATACGTTTTTGCGACAAGGTCTTTCCTACCTTCACACGGGCCATTGCCCATGCTGCCGGATTCTGTATTTCTGCAGGATGGCAGCCCTGACGCTGAGACCCCAGTCCCTCGAGGGGTCTGTGTGCACCTGACTCCTCCAAGGGCACAGGGCTGCAGCTACGTGGTGTTGAACACAGTCCTCCTCCCTCTGGGGGAAAGCCTCAAGGACACCAGCTGATTTGGCTGTGCTGTGCTAACCAAGCAGAAGCTGACCCACTCTGCTGACTGTTTTGCTCAGCCTGGATTTAACGTGCACAAGAAACACTATTTTTGCTGTGTTAATGGGATTTAAGCCTGAAAGAAGAGAACTATTACCGCACATAATGCCACAAGCTACTTGTCAGGTTTGTTTTGTACAACATGCACATTCCTCTCTTCTCGGTGATAAACCTTATATTATTTTAAATTAGATTTGAAAAGAGGCAGTCTGTCATGGGATCGAGTGTTATAATTGCAAAATACACACCCAGCTTCCAGGGCCACAAGCTTCTCTTATAAATGATGCAACATTGCATAATCAATATGAAACATAACAATAATATGCAATTATCTATTCAAGAGAATTATGGATCAATAGCATATAAATATTTATTTTGCTAAGCCTTAACTCTCCCTTGAGTAAGAGATGTTACTTCTTAACATATGTTTTAACTAAGATGATGATATTTTTCTACCCTATGAGCTTCATCACTGTGCATGATGGAGGAAAAGAAGCACAACTATATAAAAGTGGGACAAGACTCAGCCACTACTCATTAATTTAATAGTGCATATATTTCTGCACATAAATGTATAATAAACATACTTGGGTTGGTTAATTTACTCATTTGTGTAAATGTTGTCAGGGTACCTTTACTAGACAATGAGCCAAAAGGAAAAAAAATCTTCTCTGAGCTTGCTAAAGAAAGGAAGTTGTCTATATAAGGAGGAGCAGCAGTCTTTACAGAAGGAACCTGGAGTGATTCCAGCTCCCCATCCCTTTCTGAAAGAATTTGAGCAGCCTGAGTTTGCAGAAGACAGGTGGTGGCTGCTTAATACGTAATACTTTGTACTTGATCTCCCTTTTCCTTTACACACACACACACATACACATATATATATATATGTCTATTTCATCTAAATATATATGTTCCTCTCCTCATAGCTCTACTATAAAGCCCTCCAGAAGAAAAAACTGCTCTTACACCAGCGCTACATTTGACAAAATTTTTTTGGATGCATTCCTCAGCCTGGGGCTGGGCAGCTGCCCGATCCCTTGGGACTGCATCCCTACACTCAAAAGGGCAGCTGGAGTCACTGGGCTGGAAGGAAGCGCCTTCCTTTCCCCTCCCGAGGCGGGCAAGGCGCCAGTTCCCTCCGCGGGCGCTCCGTGCCGGGGCAATCCCCACGCCAGGCGCGGCTGCCGCGTGTCCACTGTGCCGGCACAAAGGGGGTCACAGGCCGAGTCTGAGTCACGGCTTAAAATAGCAGCGGGCACAAGACTGCAGCGCAGAATGTCGCACAGGGCAGCGTGGAAAACAAAACTGGGCAAAACTGGCTGGAAGAGCGGTTATCTAAACGCGGCTCCCCTTCAGGACACAGTGATGTTATAGTTAAAAAATTGTCAGTCTGAAAAAGCTACAGAAGTGCAGAGCTAATGTGATCCTCCTGTTTAGCTGCCTTGCTTTTTACCACCAAGTAATGGGTTATTTTCAATCGGCATTGCCCATTAGGACTGAACACCCATCTCTAATTTGGTAAAAATTATCTGTTTCTGCTCTGTTCGTGTTCAAACAACAGAGGAATGTTCCGGGCAATGCCCGTGTCAGAAAAGCCAAGAGGAGTGTTCGCATAGGAGAGTCTGACTAACACCGGGGGAGGATAATGAGGTCCAAGGGCTTCAACACAGCTCCTGCCTTCAAGACAGGCAGGAGAGAGGTGTCCGAGGAAAAGCATGTAGAGGAAAGGCGTGCTAAAGGAAAATAACTAATCTGAGGGTCAGGAGAGAACAAGGGGGATCACCAGGGACAAGTAAGAGACTAGGGGAACAAAGACTGAAATGTGGAGTTACTGGAGAGTGCCATTGCCGTGATGCACGGGCTTTGAAACGCGATCAAGTGAGAGAGACGGTGCCCGCACTTGTCTTCTGCCTGTAATCTGCGCAATATCGCTGCTGTTCCGGTGAGTCACAGGCACCAGCTCCCAGGGAAAGGTGGGAGAGATGCGCTCACCCACCCTGGCAGCCTCCGCCTTGCTGTGGCACAAACCAGCAGTCACCACCCCTTGGCTGCAGGCCGCTTCGGGAGCACCCCCAGCCCGGGGCACGCTGGACGGCGAGGTTTCCCTGTGGGAAAGGGTTTCCCTGTGCCGAGGCCGGGCACAGCGGAGGGCCCGCAAACGCCCGGGCCCGGGGCTGAGTGGCGATTGCTCCTCCTCGGCCTGGGCCTTCCCGCAGGGAGAACGCTCAGCAGCAGGCTGCGTCCTGGCTTCACTTCCATTGCTCCCATGCCATTCCTCCTTCCGGAGAAGGAGGGCATAAGCCTGTCCTTGTGGTACAGAAATAAAACCGCTTACTTCTCTCCAAGGATTAGGTTTGTGTCTCTGGAACAGCAATTACTTATTTATAAAACTTAGCCAGCCTCCTCGGGAAGCGCTGCGATGGCCACGCTGGGCTGTCACACTGGCTGCTGTGGCGAGATCAGTGCTGCAGACGAGCCCCTCGCCATGTCAGCGTTGAATACATGTTGGACTTTAATTGTTGTTTGATTTACAGTTTGACTTCGCATACGTGGGACGGGCTGAATACAAACCCCGACGGACCAAATTACACAAAATATGCCACTACAAGACTTGTTTACCTATAACATCACCACGCTTAAGGCTGAAACAAGTTTAAGTACTCCCATAAAGTGACGGAATTTGGGGATCAGGCGTTCGTTGGGTGGGAGGGAAGCTGCCCCGGGCAGATACCACCTCNGGCGTTGAGCAGCCCTATCCGGGTCCTTGTCCCGCGGGCACCACGCGGGGCGGGCGGGCGTTTACACGAGGCGTGACCGGGGGGGTGGGCGGCAAGAAGGAGCAGGGCACTGCGGATTCCTGGCGCGGTGAGGGCTCGGAGACGCTCCAGGCCGCTGTTGTACTTTCCTTCCTGCCATTCCCGACAAGGCGTGTCCACGGCGGTTACCGAGGCTGAGCTCTACTGCCTGGACCACAACAGTGCGCGCTCCCCCGGAGGCACGAGCGCTTGGTACGCGCCGGCGGTGCGGGTAGGGCGGCGCCTGTGTGACTCAGGCGCTGCCATTTTGAGGGGTTGGTGGTGCCTGCGCAGCTCCACTCCGCGCTCTCTCCGTGCCGAGGCACAGGCGCTCCCGCTCTCTCCTGCCCGCTCCTGCCGTCGCCCTCGAGGACGTCCCGGGACCGCTTGGGCGAAAAGAGGCTCTCCTCAGCCTCTCCATCATTCTTCCCGGCCGTCCCGGTCCTCCTTCGACGCCGCTCCGGGATCTCTATGCCCGCCGCCCTCCTCCGTAGGAGCCGCTAGCGCAGGGACAGCGTCCTCTTCCTCCTCCTTCCGCCGCCGCCGTCGCCTCTTCCTCCTTCCTTCTCTCCGCCACCATTTCCCCACTCCCCGGCCCCGGGGCGCTGAGCTAGACTATGGGGACCAGGTCGGGGCCGAGCAGCGGCAGAGCGGGCGGCCCGGTCACCGTGTCCCCTGCGGCAGGGATGGGGGGGCTCCGCGGCTTCGTGGCTTTATCTTGACATGGCTCCTCTCCGTGCTGCCAGCACCGCCGCCGCCTCCTCCTCCTCCACTGCTCCTCCTGCGCCCGCCGGCTGCGGGTAGCGAGCGGGCCACGGTCCCGGGCTCTCGTCGGAGCCTCTCAGTCTCTTGCTTAACTAGGGGGGAAGCTTTGGGAGGGGGTCCTTTTTTTTTTGTTTTTGTTTTCCTTTGTTTTTTGTTCCTTTCTCTCCAGAGAGAAGGGGGAGAAATACTTTTTCCCCCCTCCTCTTCTTAACCTGGTCCGACGGATTTGCTAACCTAAAAACTTTTTAACCCCGACTAATCAAACACCTGGGGAGGGGAAAAAATGTCTGGAGAGAGGAAGAAAATAACCTGATCATTGGGAATTAGCTTTTTTTCGGGGGAGGGTGATTTGGAGGTTTAAAATTGCAGCCTAGATTGCAATTAAAAAAAAACAGAAACCTCGCAAAAAATTCTTGTCACCGAAAAGCAGGAGCAAAACGCACTCCATGTTTTCCGAGTCGTGGCCATGAAGTGAGAGGGGAGAGAGGCGGTGCTGCTGTGGGTGTCCCGCTGCCCCGGGCGCGGCCGCCCTGCGTGCCGAGAGAAGCCGAAGGGAAAGCCCAGAGCGCCGGCCATGCACAGCCTGGGCTGACCGCGCTCGCAGCAGCAGCAGCAGAGAGGGAAGGATCCCCGGGGGATCAGCAGCCCAGGGAGTGTAT
The DNA here is from genome assembly GCA_013397845.1 of Melanocharis versteri. Lineage (NCBI taxonomy): Eukaryota > Metazoa > Chordata > Aves > Passeriformes > Melanocharitidae > Melanocharis > Melanocharis versteri. The sequence goes on from VZTG01003865.1 coordinate 587,332, forward strand.
GAGGTGTCGGGGGATGTAGGGCTCTCCCGCGGGTAGCGGGCCCGGGTTTGGGGCACTGATTCAGGTTTAAGTCTCTCGGTGAGATAATACTGTCCTTTGAACCCCTGTCCGCCCCTTGTCAATGGCCATCATGATCCCTCTCCTCTTCGGCAGCAGTAGCCTCAGGGCGATGATGAGCAGGATGAAGTTAGAAATGACTCCGCTGTCTTTTCACTTTGCTCCCCTGCAAACCAGCGCTGTGTTGTCTGTAGTTGATTTTGTTGTTGTTGGCGGCAGAGAAATGTCATACTTCCCGGGTTGTGCGCTCCTCCTTTGCACCCTTTTCTCTGCTCTCCACCAAGTGTAATAATTCTAAAGAAGAAGACGGGCAGCATAGCAATAGTGGAAGGCTGAGAATAATAATCAGTAGAGTCATGAATCTGGCTGGGGTAAAACGCAATTTGTAATTTCAGCTTCGGGTTTTTTTTTTGTAAGCAGAGCAAAAGTACCCCCCCATGGATTGGGCTTGTGCCAGTTGCTTTTTATTGTACACATAAATTGTGATAAGATTTGTTTGGGGTTTGTTTTCTTTTTTNCCTTCATTCTTACCCACTTATTCCTGCAGCTAAACTGTTCAAATTTTTCTCTTGAAAATTCTTTGGGGCTTTTTTCTTGATTTACTGTAAAACCTCTTGTCCAGCCATGGCTGGACAACTACTTTCTTTGTTTCTTGACCCCTCCAATACGACATTCTCGTAAAATATTGCCTGAGGTGCGGTTTTGGGTTACATTAGCGTTTGATCTATTCAGTTGTATTAGCAGGAATCAAACGACTTGTTTCTGTTGTACTTAAGTCTTACGAAAAGGTGCCCATAGTTTAGCGACAGTTTCCAAAGGCTTTAGTACCACCTGTATTACAAAATGGGGGACCCAAACTCCCGGAAGAAACAAGCTCTGAACAGACTTCGTGCTCAGCTTAGAAAGAAAAAAGAATCTTTAGCTGACCAGTTTGACTTCAAGATGTACATTGCCTTTGTGTTCAAAGACAAGGTAATTTGGTTTTAAAGCGTGTCTCTGTGTTTGTTGTGTGTTAGGTGTTCTGTGCAAAGTCTTGCTGCCTGATTGCATCAAAAGTTATATCCTTAATAGATTCCATTGACTTCTGAATTTCTTTTTAATTGCTTGTTGCTATAATATTTACTTAGTTCATGTTTGTCATTTTGGCTCTCTGTATTTTGTAGGCAGAGGGTTCCAGTGTCTCATTAGATGGTAACTTGGTAACTTCGGTATTGGGTAGATACTTTCCGCAGTTAACACTGTAACTCGTTAAGCCTAGTTGGGGTCTGACCTGCGCAGTTGCTGGCTGTGAACAGTGGGGCTGTGAAGGGAATCGGGCTGGGGCGATTTTGTTGTTCATCTGGTGAGGGCAGAAGGGAAGACCTGGCCGTTGAAGGGAGGAGTCGCAAGATGTGATGTGGAAATGGCCCAAGTGTGCAGGCACATGTGGAACTGCTGCTATCATTTTGAAAGACAGTGGGGAGGGCAAAGAGGAAATCTTCATTTGCTTGGCTGCCGAAGAGTTGTGGGAGAATTTTTTATCCACAGAACGTTAAGAAAAGAGGGTACTTACAGGAAGTGAATGTGCTGACGAAATGAGGAAGCGAAGATAGAAGCAAATGGCAACAGAGTACATAATGCACAAAATGCATGTAGATGAGCACTGAAGTAATTAATCCCCTCAAATGTATAGTTTTTGCATTTGCTGTAATAATTAGCTGTTTTAAATGAAGACTTTTCCTTGAAAAGCTCCTTTAAAATTCCTAAGTTCGGTTTGCTTTTGTTTGTCTGTTCTAGTGCAAGCAGAGATAGATATATTGGGATATAATTCCTGGGTACTGTGTCATAGTAACATAGAAATGAATGTTTAAGCAGTGGCAACAATTAGATTTTCTTATATGACACAGCTTTAACTCTTTTATTTGGACATTGATACTACTTTTTGGTTGCTTTGTAGGAATTCATTGCAAATGCCTGTGTTAAATCCTGTTAAATTTGCTTATATCACAGTGAACTGAAGATGTCCATCACATACCAGTTTGCTTAAAGTAGGAGTTTAGCTCAAATTCGCTTGGTCAGCAGATAGTTGCCTGTTATCTGTGTTCGGATGGGGGTGAAGGGAAGTGCAGCATTATTTTGTAAAATATACTTTGTCTCTTAAGTAGGTCAGGACTTCTAATGAGCTGTAGGAAAGCTGTTAGAAACAGACATACAACTTCAGTGATTTTACATTCTCATAATGTTTTGGCTTTGCTTGAGAGATGCTAAAATATTTGCAGTGAGTACAAAAGTTATTTAGCAAATGAAAATAGTCCTCCTTTGCGAAGATTATAGCTAACTTCAGATAGGATCTCAATCAGCTGCTGTCACCAAATGTGGCATTGAAATATTTCACTTTTCATAAAAGGCCAAATGTAAAAAATTGAAAAGGGGAAAAAAGGTGTTACTTGATTGGCAGAGAGAAGCTTGCAGAAGCTCTTGGTCATCCTAAAGTCATGCACCCTGCTTGAAGAAGGTGCAATTCTATTAATGCTTAGGTAGAATTTTTGTGTTTGCAAGATTGATATGTAAATCTGCATTTTTGGAGACTACAAAAACCTGTTCAGCTTTTATAAAAGTTGTCGGTCTCATTCTGTTTAATTTATAAACTTCTGCATGTAAATTTTAGTGTGGTTTGTGTCAAAGTCCTAGCCTGTGTGATGTGTACTTTATATATTTATACAGGAAATCACAAATCCTGAAATAAACTGTTACCTGTAGTTTCCTAGAAAGGATTGTAATCTTAATGTAATTTGTGCTTTTTTTAGAAGAAAAAGTCAGCACTTTTTGAAGTGTCTGAAGTGATACCAGTCATGACCAATAACTATGAAGAAAATATCCTGAAAGGTGTGCGAGATTCCAGCTATTCTTTGGAAAGTTCCTTAGAGCTTCTGCAGAAGGATGTAGTACAGCTCCACGCACCCCGCTATCAGTCTATGCGCAGGGTAAGGCTCCTTTCTACACTTGCTGAATTACACTTCTTCAACACTTGTGCTTTTCCTTGTGAATCTTGAAGCTAATCCTGCCTTTTTTTTGTTTTCTCATTTGCTGCATGAGGGCTCTGCGGGCCTGTGTTTATGGGGTCTAGTTTGGAGGGTAGCAATGGGGTAGTAACAGTTCTGAAACTGTTTAAATATATAGTTCTTAAGCTTTATCTTTCATTTGTCTCATTCAGCGATGCCTTGGGAATTGTATCTTCTTGCCATCTTTGTCCTTTCAAGGGCATGTGTTAATAATTCTTGCAACAACTCCTGCTGTACAACCAAGTGATTTTGCTTTATGAATATTGCAAGAGAGACAGTCTTTGCTAATATTTTCTTAAAGTTGTAGTTTATATTAAGTGGGTACTGATACTAAAATGCAGTGGAAAGCAAGGAAGACTTCAGTTGTGGTATGAGTAATACAAATGGAAAATCAAACAAATGTTGTATAAGTATCACCTCTAAAGTATGTGCCTGTATAGATAAGTTGCTTATCGGTGTCTTTGGCTTCTGGAGGGAATGTAAGTACAGAACTTTACTGTTCACAGGATGTGATCGGCTGTACCCAGGAGATGGATTTCATTCTATGGCCTCGTAATGATATTGAGAAGATAGTCTGTCTCCTGTTCTCTCGGTGGAAGGGATCTGATGAACCCTTTAGGCCTGTTCAGGTATTTGGTTTTGGGTTTTGACTTCAGTAACTAACTTATTCCTGGAGGGAGTGTTCTCCTTAACTAGTATACTGATAAGGTATGCAAGTTCTGTGGATGTTAGAAAAATATGCTGTCTGGTTTTATTTATAAAGCAGTCAGTGTTTTGAATGCCAAATTCTGCCTCTTGTCTTTATGCGCTGTTGTATTAGCCCTTCCAAAATGTAACTTTCCAAAGGGCCTTTGCAAATGACACGTATGTATAAATGCACACAATGTGTTTGTATTTGTAGAAGTGGATTAGATGTGCCTCTTAGTACAATTGAATCTTTGTCTAAATGTGATGGTGTTGTTAAGGTTCTGTCAGTATTCCAAATTGCTGTATTTGATTAGATGGAAGAGGGAGATGGATGGAACCTTTGTATTATAATTTTGCCTAGAAATTGTTGCACAAAGATCTTCTGCTCAAGAAGGTAAATTGGGTTTTATATATGCTGCAGGTAAAGTTGTACCTTTGAGTTGTTAATATGTTGTTGCAATGGCTGATGTCAGTGTTTGCAGAATGAAACTAGGGGATTCTTTAAATTGCTTCAAGACACTGCAGTGGTCCCCAGTTTCTGCTTTTCAGAATAGATCAGAAAAGGAAAGAACAAAAGTGGCTGTAAAGACTGAAGGAAATTAATGGGTTACATGTGAGCTTTATCTTAATAAATATTTTATTCCCCTCCCTCACACCATGTAGGCCAAGTTTGAATTTCATCATGGTGACTATGAAAAACAGTTTCTGCATGTTCTGAGCCGAAAGGACAAGACTGGAATTGTAGTCAACAACCCTAACCAGTCAGTGTTTCTCTTCATTGACAGACAGCACTTGCAGGTAAGCTTCTTTTGTCCTTGTCTTAACAGGTGTATTTTAATCACAAAAAGCTTTTTCTTCTCGGGAACATCAGTGATTTTTTTGCAAGGTACTCAAGTAGAAAAACTGATCATGCATTCGTGATGGCATTTTGGCAGTTTCAGGCGAAGCTTTGCGCTATAAATAGGGTTCATAGATGCAAAAACTAACTATAGGACACACATGTGTTCACATAGAATTAATGTTCTTGTATAAAAAATTAAATAAGTTCTAAAATAGGCCTAACAGTTTTTAGGAAAAATTAAAACATTGGTTTGGGTGACAATACAGAAGTAATTCAACTGAAGAGTGAACAAAATAGTGAAAACATTTTATGCATTAGAGTTTGCAAACTAATTTTAAGTTCGGGCTGTTTATATGTATGAAGTAGCAAATTTTAAATGTCTGTGGGGGTCTGCCTATTAGCCCTGAGTTAACTTTAGGCTTAATACCTTTTCTTTGCATTTTCTTTGCCTCTAGACTCCAAAAAACAAAGCTACAATCTTCAAGTTATGCAGCATCTGCCTGTACCTGCCACAGGAGCAGCTCACTCACTGGACGGTTGGTACCATAGAGGATCACCTCCGTCCTTACATGCCAGAGTAAGGTACTGGCCAGCAAAATGGGGAAGATCACAGAATGCAGCAGTGGATTTTCACTTTCCTCACCACTTTATTCTTTCAGAATTTAGAAGAAAATGGACTCATGTTCAGAACACTATACATTGTGAAACTTGATCATCCTGGATTTTTTTAATCATTTGTATCTCAGAACTTTGCAATTTTTTTTAGATGTTTTCTGCATGGACCTTGTGAAAGAGAGGATGCTCTGCACACTTCTGCACTGCATCAGCATCTTACTAAAATGTGAAATGAAGGGACTGTACATTGAAACAAATGTATCCGATAGCACAAGGTGATCATTTGTGGTGGTGTTCCCATTTGTGCTGGTCATGCCCCCTAACATCTCTAATGTTAACCATCAGTATTTTGAGGGTGAGAAGTGAATGTAACGGGTATAAAAGCCTTACAGCTTTGCTGTTAATGATTGTATTGAAGAGCACTATCATTCATTCTAATGAACGAAGAAGTGGCTATTACAATAGTAAATGTGGGAAAGAAATCTTTCTTTAAAAAAAAGGCATCTCATTTAATGTATAGGCATTTTTTGCCTCTTTTATTTTGCTGGGCCATGTCTAAGTTTACTGGCACTTTCGTTTTGGATCTCTTTCCCCAAGTTGCTGTATAACTGTATGAAGGTATTCTTTTGAGTTGGATGCATTTATACAGATGAGGCAGACCTGGAGTCTGAAGTTGCTAAAGCAGCTCAAAAAAAGGTAAAATAATAGCTGCAGAAACAATGTTGGTAGAGGATTATTTTTTCTTGAGAGTTGAGACTTGTAAACTTGCAGGTGAACTGTGCAGGAAATACTGGTTTCTAAAACATTTCTTATGGAAAACCCATCGAGGTTTTTTTTTTTTTTTTCTTTTGGAATAGACATTATAAACCAATGTAAAATAGTGTTTGGAGTGTCAAAAGTTGGTTCTGACAGAACATTTTAAGATTGTGCAATGATAAAAGGAAGACTACTGTATAGTTTTGATGACAAAGAAGGCTCTGCTTAAGGGTTGAGTACTTTACTGGAGTAAAACTGCATAAGCCTACTCCCTTTGGATAAAACTAGTGCTTACCTGTTTAAAACTTGTATTTAGCTTTTGTTTGAAATCGGAAAAAATTGGAAATAAAATAGGTGAAAGATGGCTGGTTTTGTTTATGGAAATCCTATTAATTGAATTTTAGTAGCATCTTGCATCTTAACAGTGTCACCCACTACAAACACTGAAAGTATGCAGACTGTAAAATGTTAAGATCAGCAAAGATCAGTGGCAAAGGTGTTCTTGCAAATGTGGGCCATATGTTGTGAAAAGTGCCTGTCAGAAATAATGGCATTACTAGTATCATACTGTATTGGTACATAAATGTTTTTACTTCCTTGGTTATAAGTTCCTACAGGTTAATATGAAACACCCTAGAAAAATACCTGAAAGCTCCAACTTCACTTTCAAAGAAATATCTTGAAAATGCTGCTCTTCAGAATGCTAAGACTTTGTAAAATATTTAGTAACCATCATACCTGCTAATAGTACTGAAAATTTCTCAGCTTTAGGTGCCTCTTCTTTGAATGATGTGTAAGACATAATACAAAGTGTCCACATGAAGCTTGAGCTAAGTTTCGTAGAGTCTGGAACGCTCAAGTTTCAGGAGTTTGGAATTTGCTTCCTAAGTGCCATCCTTTGTTCTTTATTTGTCATCTCACCGCAGTGAGGATAGGGCCGTAATTACCTTGATTAGCAAACAAATGACAGTTCTTGCATTAGGAGTTTTGGTTTTCTTCAATCCGGTTCTCCTAGAAGAAGCCTCAAGATGTTGGCCTGAATGGCTGTGTACAGTGCTTTCCAAGTGTCAGTAATCATACGGATTTTAACTTTAATTCTCTGTATTACAGGAAACAACCTCTTCCGTTTATTTTTTTAGTTTTGTACAGGGTGCGTAAGACAGGCTGCTCGTTTGTTCCTCATGACAAACCATACCATGCTTTCTTGGGAGAACACAGTTAGGATTAGAGGAAACAAAAAATTGGAGAACTAATTTTGTTAAATGTGGTCTCCTCTACCCAGCCAGCAAACCTTATGCTTCTGCTGTGCTGTCGGAGTGAGTTGAGAACCATCTGCATTGTCTAAGTAGTGGGGAAAAAAGATAAAGGGGACCAACAGGTTTCAGAGCATGGCAGCCTTGGGGAATATATATATATGAGAGTTCGTTCTTGTATCATTTGGCATCTTTGAAGAGTTTCTCTCTCCTTAAACAGGATGGCTTTTGAGGGAAGGGATTAAATTCTTGTTCCACTCTTTCTCAATGGAACTTCCAGTTCAATCTCAGAGTATTCTTCTGTTAACGTACTTCAGCAAAATGGCCTTCAGAAGTGAATAGAAGTAATTCATAATATCTAGCTTTTGGTTTCAGGCCCTCTTTATGTCAGGTTAATGGTTTTTTGCTAGTCTTTTTTCAAAATGTGGGTTTTACCTCACGAAACCAATTTTTCCAAAGCACAGTTTGTGATGGTGTGCGCCTCATTTTTGGAGCTGTTTGTAAATACAGAAAGGCTCTCTAATAAGAATTTTAGTTATTACCTACTGTCAACTGCTTGTGTGGCTCGTTTGGACATGCTAATACCAAGGATTGAAATACACTCAATATTGCACCTGAAAATGGGAGTTTAACCAGGCTGCTGCTTAAGGATTTGTCATGAGACCTTGGTAAGTGCCAAGGGGGCAGGAATAAGTTAAGTAGACAGAAGGCCGTTAAATGCATCTCAGTGAATTGTCTGGTGAAGGGAAGCTTGTGTCAGGTGCTTCCTGGATGATGAGAAGCTTCTTAAGTGTTACAGTCTGTACATGACTATGGAGCTTCTCTTCACTTCTCAATCTTCTTCAGCTGTGCAAGAGTTACGAAAATACGGTAAGATGGACAGAACTGCTGTACAAGTACTGCCGAAATGTAACGGGCCTGTAGTTAGTATGCAGTTGATGCCCTTTGCATGTCTGTCTCAAAGGACAAATTCCCTCTCAAAAGCTACTTTATAGCTTTAGTGTTTATTTTATAAACATGAAGATTTATCTGTTAAGTGATACACCAGGTAGTAGAAACACATTGGGATTAGCCAGTGCTTCTCTTTAAAAAAGGTAAAAAATTGGTTACTCGATTGGTTACTAATCTCTGAACATCGAAAGTTTTCAATTAAAGGTACTGATCTCTCCCTGCAAGTTCTTTTTTTTCATCACAAAATGTTAAGTCTGTTAGAAAAACAGCAGGTGGAAAGATGAAAATCGGAACTTATAAAATTACCTAGGCTTTTAAAAAATTGACATTTCTGAAAGACCTACTTGACTGTACTTTGAAAATACAAACCGTGCACGACGGTAGGTGGCTCTGGTCTTCGGGAATGACCACATCCTTTCCTTGACACATAAGGTGCAATTTATTAGCTTTGAAATTACTTTAAAACATCGTACAAGTACCATAAACCCTTGGTGCTTGCACATACTTGCAGCTTGTGAGCTCTGCAGGCATCCTTCCCTTCCCACCCCTGTTCTGCTGCCAGGAGAACACTGCTTTTTCTTGCACTCGTCGTGTGCTGAGTCATTTAGGTTACTTGCAGTTACTGAACACCAGCTTATGTCGAAGCAGGATCTGGAGGGTTGAATGGTGAGAAGAGTCACTGAAGCGTTTTTTGCCTCTGAATAGTGAGATTACTCTAATGGACTGTTGGAGGCTTCATTTAAGATTACATTAAGGTTCCTGCCATTGAGCATGATAGTTGAAGTCGAGAGTGAGTAGAGTACATTTACATTCACTAAGCAGATAGACATGCCATGTGAGTTTACTTAATTGCTATTTACTTTTATTAGCCTGGAAAATCATCTCTGATTTTTCATTTTGCATTTACTGCAGCAGTAAATTCACAAGCTGTGTAAGCGTACAGAGTCTGGAACAGCTTTCTGGAGTGAAGTAATGAGACAAAACATTATTAAAACCCTTTAGGTCTGCAGCAGTAGGTGCTGCTTTCTGCTTTGTGCACCGCAGCTGGGAGGGAGCTCACGAGGCTCACTGGGTAGTGCAGTGCAACAGCTCTACAGGTTAACTGGAGCTAAGTGTAATTACTCTTCTGCTTGGGTGACTGAAATGCTTTTTAGGGCTGAAGATATCCGTGGCCTACTTCTGCTTGGAAAGGATTTACATATGGAAAGGTCCCTTAATTTAAGCACAATTACTATATGCTAGAGCACCCACTAAGCAAATTGCTCTTCTGGACTCCTGTAATCTATTCAAGCAGCTACTGCTTTTAAGCAAAAGAAATCAAAGATCCAGAATTTTACTGCAGTGATACAAGCCCCAGGTACTGTCTTAGCAAACAAAAATAGGGGTCTTTTTGCTTGGTGGAGTTCATTTATTTTTGGTTTTATTTCCTGAAGGATAGCAAATGTGTCTTGTTTGATAAAAGCCGGCAGCTAATTTACTCTCTTTCAAGTGAGAACTGCATATGCTGCTGTGTCCCACAACCCTGGTAGCTTGGGATCCTGGTCTGGTGGTAGCAGTCGTTCAGTGAATGCATGACAGAATCACAAAGGTGGTAACTGTCATCATGTTGTCCCTGAACTCAAGTAGCAAAATAGGCATCTAAGGGGTTTTTTTCATTACCATGGACAATGAGGTAAGGGAGAGGTTTGGCGGGTTCTGGCTAAATGCGTTTTTTTTTGCAGATGGAAATTTCTAAAATTGTGCATGATATAATGCAGTTGGAAATTCTTCCGTATGCCCTGGCAGTGGCTCAGAGCCAGTCAACGAAGCTGAACAGATTTGAACTGCTGTTCAGAACAGTTACTTAACAGCCTAATTCACCTCACATCCCTGCCCTCCCTGCCCCATCCCCGTTAGGTGGTGATGTTTGTGAATCTGAGGATTGTAAACCAGCAGCTCAGCCATGAGACCCTGTGATGGGTGGCTCGACCTAAAAGACTAACAAAGAGTTCTGATAGTTCAACACTTGTTTCAGCAGGGACACCCTTCCTTACCTTCTCCCTAGTTTATCACTGACGAGTCTTCCCAAGAGCTGGAATCCTTAATGACTTAATCCCTTCTCACTGCATCTTAACCCGTGATCTGTATCTGCCCTGATTAGCATCTGGACCCCTGGTTTCAAATGCCAGTGGGAACAAGTCTGTTCTGATTCCTTATTTTCTCAAGGCATCTGTAAAGCACAGCTGTATGTGGTGCAAGCCCGTGGGAGGCAGTCTGAATGCATTTGTGCAATAGCAGTGATGTGAAGCCAGCATGAAACACTTGTCTGGCCAGGGAACTGCATGAAGCGGGACACTGAAGTTACTTTCACTGAGAGAGACAAACTGTTCCTCAACATGTTTCATACCACTGTGTGGCCTCCATAAGAACAGAGATCTAGACATAAGTATAATTTGGGTGTTTGGTATATTTAAAAGAAAAACCCCAAAACACAACAAACTGCAATATGAGAGGGCTGGTCTCAGTTTTAGAGGTATGGAATTTGCAGTTGCCTGTCACTTAACTGGATATGTAATCTGGTATACTCCTAAGACTCACAAGATGAGCTCATGAAATCACTTTATTTCCTTGCTTGTAAGGAAATTATGCCTAAATCTGCAGTGATGGAACCAGGTCAACCCCACAGGAGGTCTGTTTGTTCTGATGCCAGGTGGAGCCATGTACCATTTGTCCTTATTATGGTAATTTGTTTCCATTACTTCGGCATTCAGCTAAGGTAAGATACAGATTTTTCACCATGTAGGTTAGAGTGAAATCAGTAAAGAACACTTCCAAGTACCAAGTCTGATGCTTGACAGGTAACTCGCAAAGCTGGCAAGCTAAATGGTGACAATTCCTTCTAATATCATCTCTGCGACTGAGTTCAGTTGTGAAATAAATTACAAGGTCAACATACTGCTGCTGCTGAGGGATAACAGACAAGGTTGTCTTAAAATAATCCATTTAATTAACTTCTTCTGAAATAACTGGCCTGCATATTAATGATGTCCCTCTTACTAATTAGGCAGTACTAAAATACTGTATTGAATAGTCTCTTGTAAGGGAGAAGAGAATTCACTTGTTATTTCAGGAAGGTTTATTTCCGTTTCCCTCTCAGCCTGAAACAGTCCTTGCCGGGCTTGAATGGGAACAGGAGGATACTGTTGTTTCCATGTTGAGGTTTGCCACTCTCAATTGGCCTGGACGCTTTTCAGTTGTAATTATGTAGATATGATGAATGCTAAGTGATAGAATGGGACCACTTAACTCTGATAGGTTCCTGAGGCAGCCAGCGCTGATTGAGGGAAGTCGTGCTAAGTTGCAATGGGACAGTTACACAAGGACAGAGTGGCCCCAGCACGCAGAGCAGAGAGTGTTCTCAATATTTTGGCACATATTGAATCTGGCACCTCCTTCATTCTCACCCTCTGCCTTTTATTTCAGGTGATAGTCAAAATCACTCTTGTGTTCCAGTGAGGGTTTATAGCAATTAGAGGGGAGCAGTTTTAATGTTCGCTTCTATTTTCCTGCACTCTACTACATGAGTAACCCACGTAAGAAAACTGGTAAACTTAAGAATGAGAAAAAAGATGACTGGAGATGCCAGAACATGCCAATAGGAGGATAACCAGAGCAGCAAGTGCCAAAGTCAGTAAGTGCGTCCGGTTGCTTTGGTGGATCCTCTCTGCTCATCCAAGTAACTGCAGAGGAACTGGAGATGCTTAAGACTGGATGCTCATAACAGTGCTCCAGTCTGAGGGAGCTGTAACGTGAGAATTTAGTACAGTGAAGCATCTAGTTCTGATGAGCAAAGATTTAAAACAAAGAAGGTTACTGCTGTAGTAAGCACCTTTGCAGAACTGTTTCAGCAAACCACTGTATTTCTTTAAATGGGATTCAGGGATGATTTCTAAGTATGAGTGAGTGCAAGTACTGCGGGAAAACCAATTATCAATCTACTGCTAAAGAGAGGATGCTACTGTTAAAAGTTAGCTAGCCACAGGCATATAAGCCATGTATGCTTCTGAGACAACCCCAGAGAAAAGCTTTTTTGAGAATGTATATACCATGAAAAACTGTTCTAAACTTGCAGCAAAAATACATGCTGGTAGCCTGAGCCCACTGTAGGTATTTTTTAGAGAACTTCCACTGAAGGGTTAGTTATCTGCTCATATTAGCTGTTCAAAAGTCATTTTGGAAAGATTAAGGACACATTAGTAAACTTGTACAATTTTGTATTGAAAATCAGTCTGCATGAACAGGTCACCTAATTAATTGAAAATTACTTCTTTAGGTTTAGGAATGCACAGAAAAAACCCTAACTGCACATTTCATCACATGACTGAAGACAATGAGGCAACTTCCACAACAAAAAGGAGTTACACATACCCTTTACTAGCATAGATTAGCTTTTTGCTAGTGGAGAAAAACATGCATTGCATATGCAGCATTGTTGTTTTTATTACAGCTTGACAGCCTTGCCATGAATCATTTGTCAACACTCTGAAGAAAGCAGTTAAGCCTGTCCACAATAGTGCAAGAGGAGACCAGTCTTCAGCTGATGAACAGCAGCTGATGAACTCTACCACATTCAGCCCAGGTCAGATAATCTACAGCCTTACCCTGAAGGAAAGCTCACCAAAATTATTTTTTTTTACATCTGTAACATGCAGCTAATGATTTTTAAACAAATATAACCACAACCTCAGGTAGGTAGAGGTGAAAAGCCCGCGTGATATAACTGCATTTTCACATTCAGGGATCAGAAGGAGATGACGACATCTCAGGTGAATTTGTGTGCAAAGGTTTCACCACATCCTCTCTCAACCACTCCATGCTGGCAAGCTTTTACTTACTGCAAAGAGGCTACAAAACTATGAAACAATCTTTGAAAAGGTGGTTTCAGAAAGCTTTATTGAGTACATTTTGATTTGTTACAGCATCAGTAAATTACATTTTGCATTAGCCTGCTTTACACTTTCAAACCAGTTTTGCTCAATGGTACAAGAACTCTGTACTCCCATCTCAGGGAACCAGTACAGTTTGTAAGAACTTCTAGTGGTGTTTCAGTGTGACCGTGACAGGCCTGAAGACAGGGCTGCTTTGCCACATGACACCACAGGTAAAGAAAGCAGATCTCTTAAAATACTCTCATGCTGGTAAACCATATGGCTGGTCCAAAGGCTCTTCCCTCCTGCTATCTTGACCAAAAAAAGCCAGGTGCATCCCTATGCTGTCACACTCCATTGTTCATCCCAAACCCAGGCTTGTAGCAATTCTGGTGGTAATTAAGAAATCTGCTCGTTTGTAATAGAAGTGAGACAAATTCACTTGATAGAGACTATCAAAACTTTGTGCAGATGATATTGCAGAAGTGACAGAATAATTCTATACGGGATTCTGAAGTCCAACATCATTATTTAAAATACTTTTTCATATTAATTTCCTATGAACTTTGTATGCCTACCCTGTGCAATTAACTTTCCTGTTGCCTTATTCGTTAAATCCACGGTGGCAAATGCGAGAGTTCTTCCTTGCTTCAAAATCTGAGCTGTAATCAGTATCTCTTCTCCAATCTTAGCAGCAGAAGTGTATCTTCAAGGAAGAAAAAAAGGAACAGGTAAGAAGAGACTGTACAGAGGATAAATGCAAGAATATTCCTGAATTTTATATTATAATGAAGGAATTAGCAGAAGTGGGTAATAAAGACACATCTCTGTCTGTCTGCCTGCCTGCCTACTTGCAAGCCCCCACTTCTTAATGGATTTGAGCTCCTCTAACTACTGGCAGTGGTAAGTAAGTATAAGAGTTGTCTGAGAAAATGGAGGCTAGAAAGAAACCCACCGGCTTGGTTCTGAGGAAAAGTCCCTTTTGGAATTGAAACAATGAGGTATCCAAGACTTCAGTTAAAAGTCCAGCTCCAAGTCCTGTTCCAACCATTGCTGGCTCCCCACAGCCTTTCTAAACTAGTCTGGCTGCTTCAGCTGCAAAATGTCATTGTTACAAAGGCTCCAGAAGGTCATTTCTGTATGAAACTGTAAGCATAGGTTAACTGTTTCCCATACCCTGTTTAGAGGAAAGTCATGGAAATCTGGGCAGCCCTCAAATGTTGTTTCCATTCATTAGACAATTCTTTGTTTTTATTTACATGAGCAGGAGGGTGTGCTTTTAAAACATGCTCTTCGGGGAATAGGAAGAAATTTCCCCACTAAGAATTCCCCTGGAAAGAATTAGGAGGAACATGATCCAACCATGATCTGAGGTAAGGGAACAATATTCAAATGTTAGAGCTGCAGAGGAAAATGAAAAATTGCTGGATGTTAATCTTGTTGAGATAAATTTCATCAACAGTCCATTTTTATACACGACACCATGTCACAAGAATGTCAGTCACGCCTAACGCTGATGTAGCACCAGCTCCATTGGTTGACAAGGGCAGGATTTCAGCCTTGTCTCATTTCCAGAAGCTGCTGCTGATCCTCTTGTGGTTACCAAAAAAAAATTTCTCTGTTTCTCTCTGTTCTTTCCATTACTGAAATAGCTTCCTCATGACAACTTTTTAAAAAGCTCCTTCCCAAAAAGGAAAAAAGTTCTTGTAACAATATTTGATATCCAATCTCACTTGTTCAATGAACGCAGTAGTCCAAGTTAAAAAAAGCTATTAATATTGCTTCATGTAACATTGCCTAAAGGTAATTTTGGATCACCTCCAGAGACAGCACTTTCTTCAGATTTCAGCCCGTATGTATAATTGGGTGGACATAACTGATAATGTCAATAATTCAGATGCTGGTCACTTGTTATACTACTGCAGGAAAAAACTGATAATCACAGAAGAATTTGAGGTTTTAATTTCCAGTAAGATCCCAGTCCTCACAGTGCTAGTATGAAGCTTAAAGAGATGTTTAATCCCATCTACACAGTGGAGAAATGAGGAGGTGGTGGGAGAGAAAGGAGGGAACCTGGTAAAGATACAGATCACTCCCCACACACTTTTAAAGCTTTTTTCTTTTTTTTTAAAGACAGTTTTGATGAGGGGTTACTTTTCTAAGATTTTTAATGCTCTGTGTTAATTATTCCAAGTAGGCTTACTTTAGTTCCAATTGGTCATAATCTCTTCATTAAAAGTAATGAAGCAAAGCTGACAAGCTACAATAGCATGATCAAAGAAAATTTCAGAACAATTGGTGCTTTGAATTTTCATTACAGGAAGAACTATTCTCAGTATAAAACTACCTTTAAATGACCTAGAGCAAAGGACTCTTCTTCCACTGAGAAATTTTGATTCAATCTGTAATTCACCCTCTATCTGAGCACACAACAGAGGTAAACTCTTTCCTGCTTTAATATTTTTCTCTGGTTTATGGACTAATACTAAAAAAAGGGCTTATAGAAAGCTGCTTACCCTAGAGCTTGGCTTTTGAGGAGACATTAACATACAAGCAAAAACTGAAACCAAACCAATTTCTTAAGACTAAAATTGACCACATATTAACATCCCTTTACATTCTATGAAGGAATGGGCACTGTCTCTTAAACATATGTAACAAATAAAAGCTTAAGAAGGTCCAACTCAAAATTTGAAACCAAATTGCAGTCTCCAAAAACACACACGCAATGCCTTTAATTTATCAAAACAGGACTTCTGAAACCAAAGAAAACACCCATTTTTAGTGAGTGACGCAGCAGAGAAAAGATGTATAATGGAGTCAACAGGAGAAGATAAGTTAGTGTGTTTTAGTAAACATAGTGGATGATACCTACGTGATGTTCATGTCCACACTGACACCAGGCATTGCTCTTTCTGTGTACAGCAATGCTGCTGTTGACACCACATCCACAAGTGTGGCCGTCAAACCTCCGTGTAATGTGCCACCTCTGTTTGTATGCTCCTCCTCTACTTTCATTTCACAAACAACTCTTCCAGGAGTTGCAGATTGAAGTTTCATCTGTATAACCAAAAAAGGAATAAAAAGCTTAGTGACAGTAGTACCAACACCTAATATTGCCCTCAATCAAATTGAAAGTAAATTTTGTCTGACTCTGGACTCATGAGACAAATTAAAAGATGGAAAGTGCAGTAATTCAACTGTCCTGTTAGACATTTCCATAAATTTTGAGCAGAAGACTGTTGCCTTAGAAAAATCTGTACTTCTAATGCAGATAAATATTTAAACTGACAGCTTAACAAAACTTCAATACTCGCTATGCTATCAGAAATTCCTTGGGAGGAAACTCTCTTCAGTTTTCCTTTTGCTTTAATCTGTGAGTGAAAGGCCAGACTAGAGGGAACACAAAACTGCTCTGAGTATCTGTGTGTACCGTAGTTGTGAAGGCATATTTGTTAGCTCAAGATTAAAATGAGACCACCAGTAATTCATTAATCATTATATTAGGGCAACCTCAATAAAAATCAGTATTTTGAAATGAGCATTGGAAATACTAACCAGATTGGCCTCCCTGATTGGAAATTTGTATTTGTGAGCAGAAGTATCCAAGGCTCTGTCACAGTGTTACAGCATCATTATTTGCATATACGGTTTTATTTCAGCCCATAGGTGGTAAATACAGAATTACAGTTCACCTATGGTACCATGCTTCCCCTATAACCAGCAAAAGCTGGAATTTTGAGACCAAGAAGTTACTGCAATTCAGTATTTTAAAATCTCTATTTAAATTTCTTCAGTTAGTAGCACTATATTCAAAATCTGAAAGCAGATGCAAAACTGGGGTAAGTTCCACATATATATTTACATGTATAACTAAGACTTTGAAGTGCCTTTAGACTACTAAAAGTGAAATGTGGACATATTTATTATATTTATTCCTACTTATTTTCAGGTTTTTTACAAGGGCTTTTTTTAACTTGAATGTTTCCATTCTGTTACCAGCTGAGTTGATTTAAATCTTCTTTGATCTTAAAAGGTATTAGGATTGAAATGTTTCCAGTTTCATTGTTCCTTATTTATAATGCAATGCAAGAGCTGAGTTTTACCCTTTCTGAGAAGCCACAGTTTGTTCAAACTTTGCAGACAAATGATACTAAGATCAATGATGATGTAGTACAGAGTCTTTTAATGGAAAAAGCTGGGATTAAACAGAGAGGAAATTACTGAGGCAACGTCCTAATACAGAAATAGCACCTATATAAATGAAAACCCCATGTCTTAAATCAGGCGTGCTGCACTGCACTGGAGGCCTAAGCTTCTGACAGAATTTCTAAGGAGGACTTTACCGATGCTCAATCCTGGGAGCAGATGGCTTCCACTCCCGTCAGGGACTGGTGCTCCAACCCACCAGCGAGGCGAGGAAAGCATCTGGTCCCATTTGTCATTGCTCTGATCTGGCACTACATGCCTGCTCTCCTTGACAAAAATAGTTCAGCACTTGAACGCTTCCAGGACCTACTCAGCTAGAGCTGCTGGTCTGTGCTTCTCCCAGCCCTGCTGTGCTTGTCCTCCCACGCGTCTGCCTCGGGGAACAGCACACTGCTTCAGCTTCCAGGCTTTAAACACACAGTCATTGAACCGCGGGTAGATACCACACTGGAGTTAAGCCAGAAACTAAGTCAGGCTGGAGGTGAAAGGTTTCAGACTAAAATGTATCTTCTCCAGAATAAGAAAAACCTTGAGTCATTTAGTGATGGTAAGAGAGAGATTTCAGGTATCTCCTAGAAAACCAGCAGTTACTTTTAATTCAAACACAACTGTACTTTTATTGTTATTATCATCAGGTTCCTAGCATCCTAATTGTAGAAGGCTGCAGGAAGAATCTGAAAGTATTCCAGAGCAAGATAAGAAGCCTGTCTCCCAAGGCTCGCTTCCAGCCAGTTACCTTTACAAGCTGAAATGCTAATATTTGTTCACCACTTATCAGGATTTAAAAGGTGTGTAAATTTATCGCAGTGAAGTGGTGACTAAGAACTAAAGGGACTCTATAAATATAACAATCTTCTTAAAACTTTATACATTTCTAGAAAAGTTTATACTCACCAACATGTCTTGGAAAAACATGACTGTAAGAATTACTTTGCAAACAGTTGATTTCTACTAAATGTATCAGATGATGGAGCTGTCAACAAAAGCACTACTTCCGTTATAACATTTTCTCCTCTACAATGCAACGCATATGAATTTTTACATGGCTGGTTTTCTTAGATATATCTACTCCCTCACTCCATGTCACAATTTCACAAACAAATAAAAATTAAAGGGAAAATTTAATGAGAACACTGAAACTGCTTCACAGAACTTTCCCACACAGCAGCTATGCTACCGCATACTACACAATTTACAGTGTAAATGAACAGTAACTTCAACTTTCTTTTGAGCATAACGTAGCATGACACTGCAGCAGTACCAGTTAATTACATTTCTTTACACCAGAAGGTATAGTGAAGGTATAGTGTAAGACCTTGTGTAGAAATTCAGAGAGCACTGGGGTGCGCGTTGTGCTTTCAGTCTGCCTTCAGGCTGAGGCGTGAGATGTCATGACGAGCTACCTTTTTAATTTTAAACAAGGGAGAGTTTATTTCACAATTTCACGGCCCTGGAAATTAGCTGCTTTGCATGTACTGCGAAGGAAAGAATGCCACCTGCTGAACGACTCCTGAAGGTTATGCAGTACAATCACCTTCAGAGACCTCCTGGATGGCAGCTGGAGTATTTAAGGGGAGTTACAGAGGAACAATTGCGTTATTATTCTAATTACAACAACTGTGTTTTCTGCCCCGTGTCAGCAGCACGGCCACGGGCCCCCGTTCCGAGGCCTGGAACGCGGGGAGACACCGGCGGGCCGGCACCACCGGGCTCCTGCCGCGCCCGCAGCCCCGCCGGGGCTCGGCCCTCTGCACCCCGGCGGACTGCCCCCCCGATGCCGGTTCAGCCTGTGATCCCGGGCTCAGGCCACCTAAAGGCCGTATAAACCAGCTGCCCCGGCGGGGCCGCGCTCCCGGAGCCCTGCCCTCCAAGCGCCCGTACCTTGCGGAGCACGCGGTCGAAGCCCTGCGACTCCAGCATGTACTTCATGGCCTCCTTCAGGCTCTCCACCGTGAACCCCATGCTGCCGCCCGGCTGACCGCCGCCCGCCCCCGCCCCGGAACGGCAACCCCGGCGGGCGGTGCTTCCCGCCGCCTTCC
>VZTG01003865.1:606794-790243 GCA_013397845.1 Melanocharis versteri
GGTGGAGATAGGTTCCCCTCCCCGGGTGGAGGCAGGTACCCCTCGGCGGGGAGGCGCTGGGGCCCCCGCAGCCGGGGAGAGCCATCGCCAGGCCGAGGCGTAACCCGGGAGCAGCGCTCCCCTGCCGCCTGGCATCGCACCTCGGCTGACCTGTACCGAGGCGGGTGGTTCCTGTTCCTTTCCTGCACCCCTTCTCGTCCTTTCCCGGCGTTTCTCTCCCTTGGAGAGCCTGTCAGGCTTTTGGGCTGCATTTTCCCTCTGTGGGTCCTCTGGGCTGGTGGATTGTGAGCCTTTTGGAGAGGGCACAGGCACGTTTTCTTCTCATTGCCTTGTCTTGTGCAGCAATACACACGCAGATTTTACTGTACGCACGTTTGTATATGTGTAAATTATGCATATTTATATTATACCAGATGTATGCATATTTTTATTTCTGTAAATAAAATTGGCATGTACATGCACATCTTGTTAAATGTACCTGCGGAAGTTAAGATGTGAGATCTGTGTCTTACATACACTGTCTCACAGCACACCTGGAGGGCATTCTGAGTGTATTGATCTGCATGTGGAATTGAACTTTTCCAGATCCCTGCCTGCCGTGGTTTAACCCCAGATACCAACTAAGTAGCATGCACCCACTCACACACCACCACCCTCTCAGTGGGGTGGGAAAGAGAGCTGGAAAAAAAAGATAAAACCTGTGGGTTGAGGTAAAAACAGTTTTATAGTAGAAATAAAGTAAATAATAATAATAATATA
Source organism: Melanocharis versteri (assembly GCA_013397845.1). NCBI lineage: Eukaryota > Metazoa > Chordata > Aves > Passeriformes > Melanocharitidae > Melanocharis > Melanocharis versteri. Next base: position 607,554 of record VZTG01003865.1, read on the forward strand.
AAATTAATAGTAATTGAAATGGAGATAACAAAAAGAGAGAGAGAAATGGAAGCCAAGAAAGGTAAGTGATGTACGATACAATTGCTCACCGCCCACTGACTGGTGCCCAGCCCATCTCTAAGCAGCAGTTGGCTCCTCCTGGCCGGTTCCCTCCAAGTTCATTCACTGAACATGATGATCTGTGGTATAGAATATCCCTTTTGCCAGTTCAGGTCAGCTCTCCTGGCCATGTTTCTTCCCAGCTTCTTACACACCTGGCAGAGCATGGGAAGCTGAAAAGTCCTTGTGTTGGGGTAAGCACTAGTTAGCAACAGCAAAAACATCAGTGTGTTATCAACGCCTCTGACCAGGTTTGCTTGGCCAGGTTTTGATAGCGAGGGGCTACAGGGGTGGCTCCTGTGAGAAGCTGCCAGCAGCTTCCTCTGTGTCTGACAGAGCCAAGGTCAGCCGGCTTCAAGACAGACACACTGTGGAACAAGGCTGCGCCCATCAACAGTGGTGGTAGCGCCTCTGGGATAATGTACCTAAGGTTGAAAAGTTGCTGCACAACGGTGTCTGCAGCAGAAGCGAGAATGGAAAACAGCCCTGCAGACACCAAGGTCAATGGAGAAGGAGGTGCAGGAGGTGCACGAGGTGCAGGAGCAGAGATTCCCCTGCAGCCTATGTGCAGGGCACGGTGAGGCAGCTGTGCCCCTGCAAGCCCATGGGGGACCACAGTGGAGCAGAGATCCGCCTGCAGCCCGGGGAGGACTCTACACTGCAGCAGGTGGGTGCCTGAAGAAGGCTGATCCCATGGGAAGCCCACGCTGGAGCAGGCTCCTGGCAGAACCTGTGGGCACGTGGACAGAGGAGCCCATGTTGGAACAGGTTTGCTGGCAGGACTTGTGACCCCGTGGGGAATCCACTCGGAAGCAGCCTGTTCCTAAAGGACATGGATGAAGAGTGGGACTGTGGGGAAAGAGCTGAACTACTCAAGTGCTTTGGATTACGTTGGTCACCATCTGATTAACTTACATCAGAATGGTGTTATCTCACGTCTATAAAGAGGAGGAAAAACCACTCACTTCACCTGTGTACCACAGCTCTGTATGACTGGGGCCTCTATGTTTTAGTTACTGTGCTTTTAAATGATGATCAATAGTAGAGATCAATAGCAGATAAGTGAGGCAGTCACAGATGATAGATTAATATTATGCAGGTTAACCAAAAAATACACTCTCTCTTTAGCATTGACCTCACTGCAGATGCAACTACGAGTAATGCTGGTGTCAATAGTGCAGACTCGCAGCAAAAAGAAGATGACAGCAACTTCTCGCTGATCACCTGGAACATTGATGGGCTGGATATGGGAAATCTGAAAGATCGAGCTAGAGGAATCTGTACATACCTGGCACTGTAAGTGTAGCCTCCTCTTTGTGTTGTCATGTACCTGGATTCAACAGGAAAAAAAAAAAGCTTTTTGATTTAAGTATTTACAAATCTTCCTGCCCCAGTTGTCTTAATGTTAGATGCAACAGTCCAATCACCTTATAAATCCTAAATAGCTGAGAGTTGTTATACTGACTGTAGGAGATGGGAACCTATGCAGGATCCCAGAGGTTAAGTATTTTGAGATGGCTACTTTAAAAATCTAATAATAAACAATATTGTTCAAGTTGCAATCGTACATCACAAACATACTTCATACTTGTATCCTGTACATGAAAAGGGTAAAACTGCAAGAAACTTGCAGTAGTGTGAGTAACTTCATGCTAGAGCAAACTGAAACATCAACAAAGATTTTTTTAGTGCATTTTTTCTCTTGCTGTTACTGTTAGTTGTCTATCAAAAAAAAGTGCAAGATAAAAGCAATAGAATCTGTGCTTATCCTTTATTTTTCTAGCAGTGGAAGCCTGCCTTGAATAGATTTATGAGGAATTTAACCATTACATATCAGATTTATCTGAATACAGTAACATATCGCTGTAGATTAAGTTATTTAAACAAGTGATACTTCCCTGTCAAAACAGCAGAAACCCCTTAACTAAATCAAATTTCACTTCTTTTTGCTAACATGGGGTGATTGGAATCTTCTGGAGAACATGTCCCAAAGCTACCTTGCAGCTGCTTAAGCTGAATTCCTCATGTATGTGGTATATGAAACCTGCAAGGTTGTAGTGTAAGGAAGTCATGCATTTCATTACCATGTCAGTTTCATGTTCATAATAACAGTTGTTTCCTCCCTTTCAGTAATGGTGGTGTCTACGTGCTGCCAAATACAGTGCAGATAGCTTTTTCTTTTCTAAAGAGCAGATTCTTAGAAAACCTAGGAAAATGAGGGCAAGGTGCACCTGAAATCTCTGACTTTTTTCCATTTGGTCTTGGAGTGTTGCAGTAGTACTTCTCAGTAATTAATTGAAATTTTTCTTGGCTTGCTGATTTCAGATACAGTCCAGATGTTGTGTTTTTACAGGAGGTCATCCCACCACATCTTCCTCTTCTCCAGATAAAAGCAGGCAATTACACTATTATTCCGGGTAAGAAAAAGCCCTCAGGTGCTAAAGACAAAAAGCCAGAAAATAAAGTTTGGGTGTATTCTGTCTCCCTTGCCAAAACCTACAATCATTTAAAGAATATAAAGAGTAAAGTGAAGAAGGAAGCACTCGATGTTCCTGTGTATTGGTATCAGCATATAGCTCGATGCAAATTATGCATGTGAAAAGCTTGCTTTTCTGGTGTTTTCCTTTGTATTTTTTTCTGCATTTTGAAAGACTGGTAGCAAAGGTAGTCAAAAAGTACCATGGATAAGTAACTCTTTAAGCTTTTGCATTTAAAAAATCTGAAAAATTCAGACCGTTGTGCAACTTCTCACTCATCACTTAAAAATTAACGTATTCTCACAGGTTGTGGTAAGAAGGTCTCTTTCAGAACCTTAACTGTTTTATGGCAGTTCTGCTGTGGTACAGCAGAAGATGTCCTCAAACATTTCTTTGCTTGGTCCTCTCTAGGTAACATAGATGAGTATTTTACTGTCATAATGTTAAAGAAATCGAGAGTGAAGCTGCTGAAACATGAGATAATACCTTTTCCAACAACTGCCATGAAGAGGAACCTTTTGGTAGTGCATGTGAGTGAGTCAGGATGTACTAAGCAGCTGTACCTCTGCCTTCCAAAGAAAAAATCCCAGGAAAGGCTGAACTGCCTTTTTCTCTATGACAGTCTCAAAGAGCAGAAAAACTTCTCCTCCAAGCATACAAACCCAGTTGCATTTGATACTGACAGACTTAAATCTTTTATGCAAGTTACTTACCATACTTTGTTTTCAAGTCTCATAACCTCTGAAAGCAAAACTAAAAGCCTGTTATCCTTCTGTAAGCCCCTTTTCTTCAATGTAAAACTAATATTAACCAGAGGTCTGTCATTGAGTAATTTGTTTTGTGATTAGATTTTGTCTTTGAGCTTGTTACCGTGATGTGGATTGTAATGTTGCCTCTTTGTTTCACACACAGGTGAGCATATCTGGTATTGAACTTTGCCTTATGACCTCTCATCTGGAGAGCACCAAAGACCACGCTAAGGAACGTGTAAAGCAGCTGCAAATAGTGTTAAAGGAGATGCAGAAGGAGTCTGAGTCCACCACTGTTATATTTGGAGGGGATACAAACCTCAGAGACAGCGAGGTAAATAGAAATAAGCAACTTTGTTATTTAGAGAAGGTATTTTGACAAATCCTTCTCAGGCTTTTCTGTTGTCTTTATGAGAAATTACCTGCTTAGGCAGAACAGAGATATTCAACACTTATTCTTAAAATGTGGAACTGTGACTAAATAGAAGTAAGCGTTGTTATGGCTGAGCTGATTTATATGGAGACCCCTTCCCACTAACAAAATGCTTTATTAAAAATATTAGTATCTGAGCAGATGCAGGCCGATTTGATGGAAGTTTTGACTTCAAAAACATCTTCTCGTTTTGAGAACCTGCTCTTGTTCGACTTCCCAATTCTCAGAGCTTATAGAATCAATGAAAGAAGAAGGTGTTCTGGAGAAATAGATCTTAATCCCCTGTGATCAAGACATTCAAAATTAGAATTAGTTTTTGGCTTCTGTTACTAAAAGGGAAATTTGTGCATTATTACTAGAAAGTCAGAGTTTCACCTCTCCCTATCCTGAAATTCCATTGCAGTGAACTGGAACGACATTGGTTTAGGAAACATGGTGTTGACCCCTATACCTCAACATTTCAGAGCTGAACATTTATTTTGGAACGTGTTTGGGATTTAGAAAATGCTACAGGAATTGGTTGTGCTTTAGAGTATCTGGAGAAATACCATAGTTTAGAAACATCTCCAAGATATTTGATTTTTAACAACTTACGTTTTGCAGAAGAAAAAGCAATGCTGTGACAGCTCAGTTCTATTTTTTGAAGGTAGAATCTGTGAATTCACTGTATTGTGGAGTTTTTTTCCTCCTTCTACCTTCAGGTTACTAAACTTGGTGATTTACCTGGCAACATTAAGGATGTCTGGGAGTTTTTGGATAAACCTCAACACTGCCGCTACACTTGGGACACCCAGTCCAACACCAACCTGAATGCAGCCTACAAATGCAAGATGAGGTTTGACCGTGTTTACTTTCGGCCTGCAGCGGAAGGGGGGCATTTCATTCCACGAAGCATGGACTTAATTGGTTTGGAAAAACTAGAATGTGGCAGATTTCCTAGTGATCACTGGGGTATTCTGTGTAATTTTGATGTTATATTATAAAAAAAAAAGAGTAGGCTTGCATTGTTAGTTTTTAGGTGATTTATTCTTGTTTTTACAAAATGTTACCCTCTCAGTTTAAGGTAGGGCATATTTGAGTTTTCAACCTCAATACGTTCTTTGCTCTTGGCTTCTGCAGGAATGGCTTCATTTCTAGCCAGGTTTCCCTCTTCCTGTTGTATGCCTCTTTTCTCGGATCACGTTTTAAAATATTTATTTTTAACAATATCCGCAAAACCAAACAAATTCCAGTTTTAAAATGGCAGGAAAATCCTGTAAATACAATTCCTAAACATACTCAGTGATTTAAAAGACACTTTTATTTTGGCATGTATTATGATCTCATAATAAAGGCTGCTTTTTTTGTATTTTAAGACTACTTTTATTGTGCCTTCATTGTTTATTTTATAACCATGCCCATCATCCTTTACAACCATGTGTTTTGTAGGGTGTTTTGTATTGGCTTCTGAAGTTTATGTTGAATGTGCACACCCCTTCAGGGAAGACAGTAAAGGAGCTGAGGAAAGAATGACTGGATTCTCACAAAATAAGGATTTCTTAAGGAGAAATTGAACTACTATTGAACAGATTTATGAACAATATGCCTTCTATTTGGCGAGAAAAGGATATAGGCAGATGTATGGAAGTTCACTTGGGATGGTGTATACCTTAATTTGTGTTTATTAGCCTGGATACGAGGTGCAGATTAAGATGTGTTTTGTTTCAGTGAGCTTCTAGAAGCTCTTATAAACTGCTGGGCAAAGCCTGAACAGCTCAAGGCCTTGCTGTCTTTGCAGAAGATCAACCAGACCTTGTTACTCTGAGAACTGATCAATCTCATAGCAGCTGTTCTATAGATGTGCAACGCACTAAGCTGATTTGAAAGGGAAAGCTAACTAACTTTCTGATGTGAAGTTCAGTGCACAGAAATGGAGAAGGACAGATAACCCGTCAGTGACGTGAAGCGAACATGGCTTGGCAGCCTAAATTCTTTTACTTCTTTTTGTTGTTGTCATTTGTCTTCATTCTTGAGCCCAGAGCTTACAAACAACTTGTACTTTGCTGCACTACTGTGGTGGCTTGGTTCCACCTGGTAGCCAGTCTGCCACCCAGCCACTGTCTCATTGCCCGTCCCCGACGAAGTGGGAGGAGGAAATCAGAAAAAAAAAAAGAAATAAGAAAGCTCATGAGTTGAGACAAAGACGCTTCCCAATCACCCTCATGGGCAAAACAGACTTGGTTTGGGGAACTTGATTTGTTTCCGAAACACAGGAAGTTCAAGTGGAACATGAAGAAGAACTTCTTTGTTGTGCAGATGGTTGAGCACTGGATCAGGCTGCCCAGAGAGGGGGTGGAGTTTCCCTCACTGGGGATGTTCAGAAGCCTTCTGGACACAATCCTTACTAATGTGCTCCAGTGGACTGACTGTACTTGAGCCAGCAGGTTGGGCTAGATGACGGCCAGTGTTCACTTCCAGCCTCACCCATTATCACATTCTGGGACATTTATTTACAGCCAGTAAAAGTGTTTGACCACTGTTTCAGTAAAGATATCCATCCTGATGTCCAGTCTAAACCTCTCCTGAATAAGTTAACCAGCTCTTTGTCTTGTCGCAGGAACAGGGAGGTAGGTGTGGTTTTCCTTTCATTCAGCAGGAGGCCCAGGTGACCTTACTAAACAAGCAAATAAACCTCAGGATGTTAATTCATTTCCACAGAAATCAGCTGCAGAAGTCTCCTGTTCTGCTTTCGCTTCTATAAACATTAAACAGCAAATTCCTTTTATTAAAGGTGAAAGAGAGCAGCCTGTTTTGGGAAGGATGTCCAATCCTTGATTGCTTTCAAAATATCCTATTATTTTATAATAGCTCAGCTGCAAAAACAAGGAGGGAGAAATCACTGATACATTTTTAGACTTATGTTGAGCCCATAATCTCTTCTTTCTATTCCCAAATGAATAGGTCTGTAAGAAAATGAAAAATAGGTTCAACTGCCAGGCTTTTCCTTCTGGGCTTAAAATGGGACTGGCACAGACCACACATTATGACTCGCTCCATGATGATCTTGTTCCTTACCAAGAGCCTTTGAAGAAATGTCATGGGGTTTGTTGTCAGGGCTTACACCTCCTCCCCCTCTCTGGTAGTTCCAGCCAAAGGATTTATGGGGAAGGTGAAAGCAGTTTGACTTTTCTAAAAGTGTTTGAGAAGAGGAAAGTACAATAAACTCATGTTTCATCACCAAGAAATACCAGATTATGTGGCCTTCTGTATTATGGCTGCTTTTGTTTATGTGGCTGCAGCTTCTGGACTATTTTGGAAGACATGAAAGAGGCTGACTTCTGTTTTCTGGAATAGGTTTTTAAATTGAGAAAAAAAGAACAGGAAAAAAAAGTATTTGGAGTAGTGCGTGATCTAGCTCGATTCCTAAACTCCAGATCCATTTCTAGCATTGACTGATCCCTCTGATCAGCAGTCTTTCTTAACCTTTGGGATAAACAGTGAGGGGGGACATAAGAGCAAGCAAAGACATAGCATTTGTATGGGCCAATTCATTTTTATAATTATAAACAGTCGGTAAGAGGAAGACTCAATTCAGTGCAATTAGTGGTTAGTCATTCCTTTAGAATGAAGAAATTATGCATACATCCTTTGAAAGCATTCTTGAACTACAGAAGAAGTGGTAATAAATAAATGTAAGAAGACATAAACACTAAATGTTTCACTGACTACTGGATGTGAAGCAATACATCTTTAATTAAATGTACTTTAAACCACTTAATAAGCATCCAAATTGCTGACAATCAAGAGCAGTCAGAGCCTTTAAATTAATTTGCCTCTTAATTTAATCAGTGATGTAAAAGGTAAAATATCTGCTGAATACAGCAACTAAAACTTAAAGGGGTAGAAACAGCTGAGTTAAACCAAACAAAACATTTCTTGGCCTGCAATTTGTGATTTGATTTATTTTCTTGATTCGGTAGCATAATGTGGCATCTATACATCCCAAAGGATATATACAAACGTGTGAGAAAAATGCAATAATCCTCCATATTAATTATCAACAGTAACCTGTACTTGTGGAAATCATGTAAAATTGGAGGCATTATTTTATTAATTCTTTGATTCAGTTGTCAAGAGAAGCAATTTCTTCTGAGAATCCAGCCAGTTTTAAACACTTCTACATCAAAAGAGCTTGAACTTACTAAAAGAGAAAATATATACCTGGAATGAAATAATGTTAAACTTATGGGGAGGTAAATAATAGATAAATAATAGATGGATTTAAAAAGAAAAAAAAAGGGGGGGAAATAGTAGCAGGTAAATTTCCCAGGGTTTTGTTCACTCAGAGTATAATAAATATTCATTAATGAAGATGCATAGATTGCATCTTCTTATTTCTTGGAGACAAAGCTTGTTGTGTAACATCAGCTCAGAGCAAAGAGACTCCCAGTGACTGAGAAGTCTTCAGTGTAACACTGGCATTTGAGAGAGGAGGAGGCTTAAACAGGAGGTGCAGTAGGCAGAAATGCTGCTTAATTACTACAATTGAAATGAAAGTTATACTGTTTATGCAGTGATAACACTTAAACGAAAGACAAAAAGGAAGGACTACACCATGCCATTATGACATTTTGTGCTATTATATTTCCTGATACTGTTACTGGCAGGACAGAGGAGCTAATGAAAGCCTAGTCAGAAATCATTTGTTGAGGCAGAAACTTTCCCTGAACCTGAGAGTAGATACTGCATGCAAGTACAGCTGGCAAGGCTGGACAAATATGTCCAAGAAAGGGAACTCACTTCCTCGTGGCTTTCAAAAATTCTCCCAAGTATTGAAAAATCAAAAAAAATCTATCTCAGATGCCCCGGAGGTGAGTGCAATCATCCTTTTCAGTGCTGGCAGACACTTCCTTGAACTGAAACAGGCCAGAATTTTTTCCATTTTGGATGGAAGGTGGGGAAAAGGGGTCTTTCTGCAAAAGCACTACCCTATCTCACCAAGGTTTGGTAACCAAACTAGTGCGTGTTCCACACCTCCAAGCAGATTGGTGGCTTGTGAACAAGGCAGATAGGCAGGGGAGAGCAGGGTTTGGGGTGCCCAGAGGGCTGCACCGACCCCCTGCAATGGGAGAAACCTACCAGTAACGCTATGCCTCGAGTCAGGGCTTCCCTGCCACCCGCACCAGTGGCAGAAGGGCCATTCGATGCTGATGGGGTGGGTGCTTGCCAGGTCTTCAAACTACCTATGGGTGTCTGGCAGTGATTTAAATCTGACCTTTAAATCTGACCTGTCCTGGTTGATGGCAGCTTTACAAAGCTTTTGTCTGCCCAGCAGAGTGCAGCTACTGTGGAAAGGAGCTGGAGGTGAATCAATGTTGACCTACTAGGCTATGTTTTAAATCTTCTGTGGTCTTGAGATAGCTTACATCACACTCAGCCTATTATTTCATCAGTGTTAAACTTACTAGCTCATCAGTGTTATGAAAGGCAAGAATTGGCTCAGCTGGAAAATACCATCTTGGCCTCAGCCCTCTGCAGTAATCCACTTTCTCACACTGCTCCTCGGTTTCGTAGCATTTCTGGAGTTCACAGACAGCGGGCAACAGGAGCTGCTGCTGGGGTTCTTGGTTGGGAGCTGTTTGCTCTGATGGCTTTGTGTTTGCGTGGGGCTGGCTGCATCCTGTTTGTTCAAAGGGGAAGGAAAGTCTGCCTGTGGCAAAGCCAAGGGCACCGGACCAGCAGCTGCCGTGCAGGGAAAGCAAAGAGAGGCGTTTGCTGCCTTCATCCTTTCCCCCACTTTCACTAGGGTGGTGGGAGGTACCTCCCGGCAGGACGAGAAGAGGGCTTATCTCCCTCAGCCTGCACTGCACCAAGGAGCCCTTTGCATACTTGCACAGATGGTTCAAAAAGCTCTGGCTTTGGGAATCCAAGTGAGTGTTTTTTCCCGCAGAAGAATCTGCAGCTATATCTGGTGCTTTTCCAGTCGGTAAAATTAGGAACTCACAAGCATGCAAAGCTTTGGAGGACAATCATCTTCCCCCTGCTCTGTAAATCAGCCCTGGGTGCTGACAGGAAGGCTGCAAGACATGAGGAGCAGGGCTGCCTCGCAAAGGACAGATAGCCAGGCTTCCTCTCTCCACACACACTTCCTTTTCAAAGCCGACCAGTCTCGGTCAACATAAAAATATACACAACATTCTCATTGATCTTTTTTCTGTTGTTATTATTAGAACAATTATTTTTACATCAAATAAGCAGACTTCAGCCTCCCTAACTGTGGCCTAAACATGAAAATCAGAGAAAATGAGGAATCAAAATTGACATAACAACGTAGCATGAAAAATATTTTAAATGCAGTCAGACAATTTCAGAGTTACAGTTCAGAGATTAAAATTCTCTCTTTACAGAGCTTGCACCAAGGGAGATTTGACTATCTTCAAGAAAAGTCATGCAGCCTACTGTTAAAAAATATTGGTAAGGTGGGAATCAGAGGGGAAGTAAAAAGACAAGGCAAAAGAGTTGTATACTGAAGAGACATTTCTCTTTGCCTTTTTGACTAGTGATGAGAATCACTCCCATATTGCCTTAAAGCTAAACTAGTCCAGCACTGCAGAGAAGCTTGCGGCTATCCTTGCATGATGACACCATCGTGGACTGTACCATGTCCTTGTTTTGGTCTATCACGTAAAAGCTCATCTGATGGGTCATGAGCCAGAAAAGAGCCAGGGAGAAAATTCTTTAGGCTGTCCCCTTTCTGGTGTTTGGAGAGTGTAGGAACCAGTATTTTAATATTTCCTTATTTCACAGAAAAGTAGCTGGTAAAGCAACAAGGGTCATTCACGCTGTAAGTGCGGTGTGTTTTCCACAGACCACCTGCTCCACTGGTTTGCAGTCTGGGATAGAAGATTGAAACGTTCTCATCTATCTAAAACATCCCCCCCATGTCTGTGTGGCTTAGCTGAGCACTGGACATGCTCCATATTGCAGCATTATCTGCCATTACAAAACATTCTGAGGAGAACAAGGGCACTGAGTGAAGTGTAACGTTTTTGATTAGATTGCAAGGAAGCGGAGTGTATTAGGGCTGGCTGGCAAAGAAAACTCTCTGTGTTAGGCTTCTGTTAATAAACTTTGCATGCTTTCTGCTTTCTGAGCATGAAGCAAAGGAAAAAGAGGGGTTCTTTTTGTTGCAGTTATTTGCAGTCTAATTTTTCAGGCTAAAAGATAGTCTGAAAGGTCTTAATTATAAATATACAACAGAACCAAGGTGAAGCACAAATCATAGAGGATCCAGTAACTGTTTTCAATGGATCAGCTTCTCAGACACTATCCTTTGGTTGAGGCTTTTCAGATTAGTTAACTAGGTTGAAAACAAAATGTTCTTTCACAATGTATTTTTGGTTTGAAAGGGGATTGGTAGCTTTCTTCTGTCTGCTTGAAGCCTGCTGAGCTGCATGTTCTGTACTCTCTCAAAGCTTGGTTCTTTGCAACTTTGAGAATAAAATACTGCACTTGCTCCCATTGACTGCCTGAAATAAAATAATCTATGATGCCTGAACAAGTCTAAATGAAATAATAATATCCTTATTAGTGAAAACCAGATTGTTGATACAATAATTGAGCAGATTTATTGTCATCTCCTTGGACTAGTCTGCTGAAACAGCCTGCTGTTTTATTTAATCTCTTATCAGAGAAATTGCAGGCTGGTAATCCATCATTAAACAACATCTAGAATGATGGATGAAAATGTCAGCTTTCCCAACATAATCAATCCATATCTCATTAAAACATATTATTTATGTTTCTTATAATGGAACTTGCAGGGGTTTCCAGAGGAAAATGGAGCCATCAGCTGTTGCTGAAAGGTGAGATGAGATATACTGTAGTTTATGAATTAATAAATGCATATGAAAAATACTTACCCACACTATCAATTGTCCTTTACCATTTTACAAATAAATCGAGTGCCTTGGCTTTCGTCTTGCTGTGTATGGCAGAGCTTTGCTATGTTCATTTTGCTGGTAATAATTCAGTGAGAAAAGTATTAAAAAGCATATAGGAAAGACCATTTTGCAAGTTATTCCCAAGACATGGTTTGGGGAAAAGCCCTTGAATGCGAATTAGTAAGAAAGACTTTACTGCTCTGTTGCTGTTTGCTGAGGACAACTTTTGTCCCTGTTAGTCCTCATGCAGACAAATCAATGCATTTCTTCAACTACAACAGAGTTCCATTTTAAGGGTACTTTCTACTGTATGCTGGCTCAAAGATGAATGAAACCTTGATTCATGTGGTTGTGGTGCTGCTGTAGTAGTCGTCACAATGGCAGCTGTTGCCTCACTTTAATTACATTTCAGGATCACTTTATGCTTCAACTCCTAAACATCAATAAAGGAAAATGAGTAGTAAATGACTGCCTGGTGTACAACAGACCAACTCGTATTTCAGATGAAAATGAAGACAAAATGTAGCTTTGATTTGCCTATAGAATTACCATTATCTGCATCACTGGCAAAGGGGGATGGCTACGGTAAAGAGTTTCTATCTGTTCAGCAGCCAATGCAAAAGAAGAACTGTCATAGTGTGGTCTTTTTAAGGTCATCTTCATTGCACCAGACCAGTGATAAATGTATATGATGATCAGCTAGAGGTGCTTTGGATTCCTGATCCTATATGGGCTCTGGGCACAATGCACTTCCGAAATTTGCTTCTGAGTTTATTTTATGAAGGACAACTGCTGGCTGTGATGGGAAAACAAACACTCTCCATAAGCCTTTCGCTTTCCAGATGACAGCCTGTGTGTATGGCAAACAAGATATAAGACATAAAGATCTTGTATTTTTCTCCACCTTAGACCTGCAGAGCAGAGATATTTTACTTCTTTTCAACTTTCTTTAATTCATATAGTTTCACTTTTTAGTGTGTGTGAGGTGAGGATCTGTATACGCAGGACAGCAATTTTGGCTTGGTTGGTGCATTGGCTCTTGGAAGAAAAGGTTTTCAGAGCACAGCACAGATTTAAAAAATGTTACTACTTGTATATCTGAAAGAAAGAGAAAAAAAATCACTTCTTCATGCAATGATGACAAATTACATTATCAAATCGCCTAGCCCAATCCTAAAAACAATCACAGTATTTTCACACTTAGTCAGAAATCTATCAGTGAACTACGACAAAACTGGTTATGCAGATTCTATGTCTTCTGAAATTACAATGCTACTGTCGTCAGATTAAATAAAGGCACATTTTCTGGTAGCTGGAGGAGTAACTGGAAGGCAGAAAAGATGTCCAAATCTCAGCAGTGAAGTCCAGAGCAGAAAGGTGAATATATTATAAAAAAATGACGGAAATGAGAGAACATAGTTGGTTTCTGTCAATAACCCAGGAAATGCACATGTATCTCATTTAGTGCTTATCTTTGATGGGCACACATGCATCACAAAACATCTGAAAGTCACATTTGGGGAATTTTTCTTATTTGTTCTTCTCAGGGGAGGGAAGAGAGAATGAAAGGTTGTATTTTATATTACGTTCTCTCCCACAAAACCACAGTTTTCTGGGAAAAAAATCTTTAATCCCTAAGGAATTGTTCAATTGGCTTTATGGTAACAATGAGACTGATACTGCCCTCAGAAACCTGTATGAGATGGCTGTGAAAACATTGGATGAGGCCATCTTGCGTAGCCAGCCCTTTTCAGTAAGGCTATCACCACGTTCTCTTTCATCACATAAGAAATGTATCAGCAAGAGGAGACACACAGTCTACCTTTTCTAGCCATCAGAATAATTTTCCACAAACACTCGGATTTTTTGGAAAAGGAATGTTTATCTTTCCTCCAAGCTTCATTTTGACAATTTTGTTAAGACTTCTAAGCGATCTGATGATTCAGTTAAGTTGTTCCTGTCTCTTTAGCTGTATTGTGCTTTGCCAGAAAATGAGTCACTTTCAATAAATATGCCATTCAACTTCAAAAAAATGTGGAATAATGTTAGTCTGATCCTTTTAGCTGGATTTTGTTTATTTGTCTCAGCACAGGACAAATAAAAAAGCACTAGCAGTGTGTGGGCTTTGGAAAGAAAAATCTGGTAAAATTGAGACAATCAGTGAAGCCAAATTTCATTCTGCTGCAAAGAGAGGCAAGGTTTTAAATAAGTACAAATTGAAAACATATGGCAATCAAAACCTATATCAGAAATGAAAAGAAAAATGTTGAGAATCAAAAGGTATCAATGGCCCTTTTAATATGTTAATATTTCAATTTTATTGAGTGAAAATTATCTGTTTAGTTGACCACAATGCATTCTTCAGAAAAGTTGGCACAGAGAAAGAGAAGTTTTCGTGTTTATTGTTATTAAACTAGGTATAAGCTCCAAATGGAGGCCCCAGATAGGGGTGTTTTTTTTTTTTGATTGTTGAGGGTTTTTTGCTCTTTGTTTGTTTTGTTTTTTAACAGCTCTTGTTTGTTTTTTAATAATAAGGAGATTAAATGTCAGAACTTAAATGGGACACTGAATAAAAGCAAAGAGGAAGTGGGACAGTGGATCCAAGGAGCAGAGAGGTTGCAAGTTGTTCGGGGTGAGAGCTCTGCCAGATGCAATTAGATAATGTCTTATTCCTCTGTGGGATGTTATTTGGTGATAAATACTTCAGGGTATTGCTATTTTTCATAATTTGCTAAATGGCTTATAATTAAAGGTAGGTTACTACTTTATCATTAGACTACAGAAGTAAAGACATGGCCTTCTTCTTTAACAGCAAGGAGCGATGTTTTAATTAACTTTTGAAAGAGTGGGTGGTAAAAGAAGGAAGAATTGGATGGTGAGCTTTGAGACTACTCAGGAGCTGCCACCAACATATTCAGGGCACAACTATGATACAGGTGGGTTTTGTTTTAAGGCACAGTTAATGTGGTAAAAAGCTTCCATGAATATTTTACAAGTTGTTGGAGAATTCAGTAGTCTTGGACTAAATATTTGTGCCAAAGTATTTCTGCAGCAAGATAAAGAAACAAGATAGCACCAACTCTGATACTTATATTCATTGCATGTATTATCTGAACGAGCCCACAATATTCCAGATCTGGTGTCTTTTTTATAATGTGTCTTTTCGTAATCAATTTTACGAAGTAGTATTCTAAGTAAAAATGTATTATCTGTATAAGCCTATAATGCTAGACCTACAATGTCTTTTTTATGAATGTCTTTTTTACATAATGAGTGTCTTTTGAATGGTTGATTCTACAAATAAGCATTTTAAGTAAAAATATTAGAATATAAGTATTTACTACTCTATACTATCTCTATAAATCAGTTTCTGACTTATTTTGCTACGAAGAAACCATCCCTTTTTGCACTTAGTGACTATGTAGTCTGCAATATTGAATGAAAGCACCAGTATGCACTATTTTATGCTGGAAGCTATCAGTAATATGTACCGAATATATTGTATTGAATGAAAGACTACATAAATCAGTTATACAAGGGATCGTACAGTGCTTTTAGTGAATTTCCAGAGAGTCATAAAACCAATAAATCAGTGTGGTTTTGATCAATTCACAGTGTCAGTGGATTTAATTAATTCTATTTGCCTGAATAAGATTAATGATGTGTTTTTAATATTTGGATTTTTAAAAGAAATATTCAGAATTGCATCTTTTATGTTTATAATGTTAAAAGATAACACTGATACTGTGCATCCACAATGTGCCAAGCTAGTTTGATTCAAAGCTGAAGTCTCTAGAATTGGATTGTGAGCTTAAGAGAAGATTAAGACGCCAGAGTGCACTGAAGAATGATTTCCACAGAGTAGCTGGGTAGACTTTTCAGGTCATCACCAGTGACAACTTGAGGAATACGATTTTTAACTGTGATGGGTGACTTTGGCTGGATGCCAGGCACCCATCATACTGCACTATCCCTCTCCTCCTCAGCGGGACAATGCATGGGGGGAGAAAGTAAGACGGAAGGAAGCTTGTGAGATAACATAAAGGTAATTTAATAAAGTAAAAGTCACACAGAAGCAAAGGAAAACAAAAGATTTATTCTCTGCTTCCCATCAGCAGGTTATGCCTACCTGCTTCTGAGGGAGTAGGGCTTTAGCACTCAGAGTGATTGCTCTGAAAAACAAATGTTGTAATAACAAATGTCCCTCCCTTCTCCCCTCCACCCCCCACCCTTTGTTTTATTTGCAGACCATATGAATGTGGTATGGAATATCCTTTCGGTCAGCTTGGGTCAGCTGTCCTGGCTCTGTCCCCTCCCAAGGTCTTGCCCATCCCCAGCCCACTGGTGAGTGGGGAATATTGAGACGATGCTGTTGCTGTTTCAGCCCCGCTCAGCAGGACCCAAGGTGACTTATCAACACCTTCCCAGCCACCAGCACCGAGCAGAGCACGGTGAGGGCTGCTGTGGGAAAATGGACTCCAGCTCAGACAGACCCAGTACACCAACAAATCTGGTGCTCTTCAGCTCGGACCGGCCATTCGGAAGTGGAAAGCAATTCTGTGGTGGGATCATTGGGAAAGAGCCTCCAGACATGCAAAGATGCTCTAATTTATGCTCCATCAGAGGACACAGCTCCCTGGCTGGAGTATTTCAAATGACAGAATCCAGTAGCTCTGAACAAACTTCCAGTTGGGTACAACTGTCAGTAATTATTAATCTCATTGCAGATGTGAAACACCATGGACTCAGTAACCTGCATTTCTGTCTCAGAGAGGTAGAAGTTGTTCTAACTCTAGAATGAATTGCTGTGGTCTTATCTTCTCCTGTACTGATTTGTTCTGTTCCTCTTGATAAAATACAACACACAGTGCAAGGGGGCAGAACACAGTATCATTTTCATGTGGAATAGTACTTTCAAATCCCATGCAAGTGCTTTAATATTATACTGTTCAGGTGAAAGTTACAAAATATTTATCTTCACTACTAGTTTGGCATAATTGCTAAGGTTAGCGCCTGGTTTATGGTGTTGATGACAAAAAATTAAAGGCAGCGTAGCCTACGGATTTCAAGGAAGACAGCTCAAAAATATGGGAGGATAACATGCTTTCTCTGAGCCTCACTGAAAGGAAAAGCTATTTTAGTACTAAAACCAGCTGCCCATGAGCTTCACAGAATATAAAAACATTTGACAGCAAATGTGATATTTCTTCACATGTCTCCAAGCAAAACTTTAAACTGAAAATCAAAGAAATGCTTCAAATGCAAGGATAGTAGGATCTGCCTCTTGATTTTATGGAAACCGCTAGCAAGTGATGGCACATGTTGTGGGACTGATACAGAGAAATCGTCATTCTGATTAAGACATGTTTCCTAGCTCCAGACTCACAGTCAGTAAGCAAGTGGTTTTCCTTGCGTGTGTATTTTGCTAAGATCAAGGCATAATGAGGGTTTTTAATCTGACCTGGCTTGATTTGATAGAACCTTCATGCTCATTACAGAGAATCTGGAGAAAAGCCAGTTCGAGAGAAAGAGAAGAATTGTTCCATCACCAGCATATTTATATTAGGCACACTGTAAACATATCAACTGAAAGTATTCAATACATTTTTTTATTATACTGCCTACAAGAAAACAGCATTGAAACCTGAATTTTTAAAATAAGATATTGTCTAGTCATGCCATATATTGAAGGTCGTTAGTATTGCCTGTGCTTTGGAACTCCGTGGAGATATCAGAAAAGCTGAAGCCCATAGAGATCTGAGATGCTTCCACTTGAAATTCTATCCAGCTAATGACTGATTACTGGTTATTTGAATAGTGAGAACAACATACTTATGACTTAATAAATGTTTATGAGTAAAGATGATGTTTTAACACTGGTTAGTTTAACATTGAGCTAGTGATTAACATATACCACTTGTGCTCCATTATCACAATCACTAGAAAAGACCCTTTTCATGAAATAAAAATATCAATTTTATCATAATAGTAAGTCCATGCTTTATTCACGGTATCTCAGATATTTTCATTTGTTTGTATTATTTCACACTGAACAAAACAGTTCCATCTGTTCATGTTGTGTTTCCTGGGAACGCGTTCTCGACCATTTGTCAGCTGGTTGTTGTTTTTTTAGAGAAAAATGTAGAAAATTCCACTATCAGGTTGCAAAGGCCTTGGGTGCAGCTCTGCTCCCCTGTGCCAGCCCGATACTTCTCCACCTGAAAATATTCTGGATGTTAGGACCACAATATTTATAAACCTGGTAACACATAACAGAAGCCTTGCTACTGGCATAGACCTCGAGGGAATTTAACCCAAGAAATCCTTCTCATATCCAAGCACTTGCAGGAACAGGATACCGGGTAAGAACTGTGTTACTCTCTCTTGCAGTAATGTGGAATCCATACTTTTGTTCTCAGCCTTAATCTTGAATGTAAGTAAGTCTAATGGGAACACTGTATGCTTCCAGTCCTCCAGACACTCAAACTAAGTACTGTTTTTCCGTTCTTGCCTTTCAGAACCTGCTTGATAGTTACCAGATGCAAAGACACTGCTAGCACAGTCTTGTGGAATTTATAAGATATTAGGAAAAAAACTTGTAATTGTAGCAGTTTAAAAGCCTTGACTGTTACTATAAGCACCACTTCTGGATTAAATTTGGTACCACTTTTTCAAAATAAATATTTTCAGCAGGCCCTGCAGTTAAGTGCATCATTATGTTTAATTTATGCAGAATGAAACAGCCTTTTTAATTGATAATGATTAGTGAACTTTCTAAATCTGCAGAACTTCAGTAGGCTTAAGCTTCCAATAAATAGCACCGTCTATTTTTACACCACAAGCTTCCACTTAACAGAACAGGAAACATCTCATCCTGAAACTGCTGATGCTGCAAGCTCCAAAAAAAATGGCTTTTACTTCACCTACAGTGCAGCAGGAGTGTCAGCCCATATCAGTTTTTATTTGACCAGAAAGCAAAACCTAAGAATTTTTATCACAGCATTATCTAGAAACGAACAAAAACTTTGTTGCTACAACCTTGACCCAAACTTACCTTGAGATCAGTGATCAAACAGACAAGAAATGAGGGTGGGTAGAAGTAACTTTATCTTTTTGTTTTGTACCATCTAATTATGACCACTGCCTATTTTGTACTTACATTTGATTAAACACTTCTTGTGGAAGGTAGAGTAATTGGCCCAGTTTCTTCAGCTTTGGAAATTTGGAAGGTAAATATGTACAAATTGTGTGGCACCACTATGGGCTCAGCTGGAGCTCTTGTGTAGGCCAAGTGTAAATGCACTGGAATGCTCAGGGGAAACTTTTACACTGTGACAGCAGCGTAAAAGG
Source organism: Melanocharis versteri (assembly GCA_013397845.1). NCBI lineage: Eukaryota > Metazoa > Chordata > Aves > Passeriformes > Melanocharitidae > Melanocharis > Melanocharis versteri. Next base: position 626,584 of record VZTG01003865.1, read on the forward strand.
CAGGAGAATTACAGCTTTTTGGTGAAGTGCTTTCATATTCTCACCATAGCCTTGTCTCCTCATACTTGTTCTGCATCATTTCTTTTTCTGAGCACACGTGGGTCAGCTTGGAAGGAAAGCTGTCACCTGAAGTTTACATGCATATGGGAGAGTAAAATAACACCCTCCTGCAATGTTGTGAGACTTCAAAACCATGTTTTCCTGTGCTGAGTTTTGTGAGCTGCAGACCCTTTATGTGCTATGACTGGATAAGCTGAACTCAAGAACTCTTTTCTTATCAACTGCTCAGAATCAACTGGTGCTGTTACAGCTACTTTTCAGGTTTCCCATCGCAGCAGGGAAGCTGCATGGGGAGGTCGGTGCCACAGCCCCTTCACAAGGCAGTTGTCAAAGAAGAATCTGAAATACCTGTTTGTGTCCTTAAAGAATATTACTCTTGGTTTAATGACAACTTCACTTTCACCCACAATGTTGACCTCATAATCATCTATAAATGTAGTTCACTGTGCCAAATATATATATAATTTTCTTCTTTTTTAGTTTGTGAGAAGAGAACAAACTTATGTCCTGTATAAAACACCTGAAGTCCATCTAAGTCCATCTAGGAAAAGATACTGTGGGTACTAGTTCATCTCTGTATTGTTCCTAGAGCTTTTAATAGGAGTAAACACAAAGTCATAAAAACTTACATCTGAGTTACTTCTATGCCTTTTGCCCTTTAGTGCCTAGGATAAGAAAAAACACGAACCTGTGAGGTGCTTCATGAGCTGATTGCTTATATCTGAAGCATTAATGTCCCCAGAACAGCTACTTAAAAAACCATATTGCCAAATTGTGATTTGCACATGACTTACTATAATTTGAAGGGGAAGCTGCTAGTTGGGGGGGGGGGTGTAGAAGTAGCAAGCAATAAGGACAATGTTTCCATTTTACTTTTTTTAGTGCGAAAGATGTAAAATGACAACAACATTCAAACTCTATTTGGGCAGAAAGCCCAATCCAAGGGTATTTTATCTCTCACAGGTTAACTCCTTTAGTCTGTTTTGGTAAGATGCTACAGGGAAACATTTATTTTTGTCTTTCTCTAGCAATGTTTGTTCTCACAAGGTCAGAGTTATCAGCAGGACACCATTATCCACAAAAGCGCACTAACGAGGCAAGCATGGACTTAGTGTCATTGAGTTCCTCCCCTGTTGTCTCAAACGGCACTTTTATGTGGGTGAATACGATGTGAAGTGACAATTACATCCTGAATTGCTGTATTCTGGAATGAAAGTGAGGCAGACCTTATGCAGTCTATTTGTGAAACGACTCCTGCTTGTGCAAATTCAGGTGCAAAAGGAGCTATTTGGTCGAAGTGGTCCTGCTGTGTAAGATACCTGCAAGTAAAAGGAATGAAGACAGGATTGCATTTTTACCAATTACTGAGCATTAATAGAAAGTCTACTTGATTAGAAGTGGGACTATTTCATTAAACATGATCATCAGAGTTTAAAGGTTTTTTTCAGTTCCTTTCTTCAGCTTGATTTCTCCAGCTGCTCCATGAGAGTTACCTTTCTCCCAGTCATTTCTCTTGTCCGACCTTGACCTACAGATATTCTTCGGCATTTAATGATATTGTGGATTGTGGCAGCAGAAACTGCAAAACAGGATCTTCCCAGTGGCCTCAAGACAGAGTGTTAGTTGTTGGCTAATGTTTAGAACGGAATGGTGACAGCAATGAGTGAAAGAAATCTGACGTTTTCCATTTCTGTAAGCCTGGAATCTGAACAAAAAATTGCAGTGCAAAATCCATATCCTTGCCAAAATTTTTTGATTCTTCAAAGAATCAAATGCCTTTGCAAGAGTGCAGTAAAATTTCATTCATATATTTTTGTTCTCATACCTTAACATCCACTTGTGTCTCAATTGTGTAAATAAGGAAAGCATGCTTTCTAGGAAAAAACCCCACAACCTAATCATAAAATCAGATTTTTCCTTACCTCAACATAATTTCACTTAAAGAAATCTTTTAGGCAAGGCAGGGAGTCAGCATTTGCCATAGATGTAATCATCCATTGAAGCAGATAGTCAGAGACGGAAAGACTAAGGACAAACTTTGACCAGTAAGTAAAACAGCTTTTCTTCTAGCAAGTCAATAAAGTGAAATATATAGTTAGTTAATGTCAAGTACATCCTTCACTCTGCTTAATACCTTGCATAATTTCTCAGGTTAGAAAAGACACTGAGCTCTGCTACACATCATTTTGACCATGCAAACTTTAATTGTTGGTATAATGATGCAACTTTATGCTTTCATTAAGCTTTTGGTGCCTGACTGTAGTAACCTCACTTTCCACATCGAAGTTTATGATCTGCTCCTAATTTTCCAGTCAAAAAATTCTCATCACTTACGCACAGCTGGCACACAGATGATTCCAGCCTTGGGCCTTTGTCACTTGAATGAGATGCATCACTGTTTTAACACACTGGAAATAATGATGACAAGACAGGTGTGTTAAAGCATGAGTCTGCCTGGAAGGAGGGGTGAACCCATTCTCAGCCAGTGCACTGCTCCTGCATTTGGTCTTGGAGGCTCTGACCTACCCCGAGGGTGTCTTCTGGACTCAGGTCTTTCGTGAATACACAAAATTGCACTGGCAATCTGCTAGTGCTGCACATGGCTGTAGGTCTTTTTTAAGAGAATATGTTTGCTAGCTGAGAATGACAAGAAATTTTGTGGGAGGAGGACATCTAGTGATCTGATACGTATTTACATGAGCTGTATCCTTGCGCAGTTGAGTCAGCCAGCTAACCAGCTACAGGATTTTCAGAAGAATAGCGAGGAGGGGGGCAGGTATGCTTTGCTATAAAGCTTAGGGTTTTGCTGAGACAGCCTCCAAAACAACAGCAGCCTTTTAACTGCTTTAATTTCAAATAAAGCCTCTTTATATTAAATGTTGCACAGAAGTAGTGATTGTGGCTACACTTCTCTACAGCCACGCCATCTCCCAGCCTGTATTTTGCTGATGCTAATGACCGCTTACACATTTCTAGCAGAATGACCATTTAGACCCTGGTATATTTACTTTTAAAGCTTCCCATTGAACTACACAACTGGTCAGCATAGCAGCATCTCTGAAATACACTGACGGCTCTTTTATATATATTTAATTAAAAAAAATTCTTCTGAAAACACGGTTTTTTTCATCTCTGAGTGATGAATATTAGTTATTCAGCATTGTAACTGCAATGGGAAAATATCTCCTTCGTTCATGCTCTTAGCCCTTGACAGATTGGATTTCTTCTGCCATATTTCAACTTTGAAAAAACCCTGCTAATAAGATGCAGCTTTTTGTGTTGCTTTTGTACCACACTAATAACTGGTGGAGTTGAAGCTCTGTGTGTGTGTGTGTTACAGGCAAGCAACAGGAGTGATTCTCAGAGTCACAGGGAATATCCAGAAGGGTTAAGAAAACTTCTTCAAACCGTATTAAGAGATCGCATCCCTGATTCAGGACTGAAACCCACCCATTCATATCAGAACAAAACACAAACAGAGAATCAATTTTTTAAAGAATAGCTTATACTCATAAATCCATTACAGTATGAAAATTCTAAATCTGCTTTGAGTTTGAGAGGGATCAGTCCTGCCCTACATAGTCTTAGACTTGTTATGCTGTGTGATGCTTGTAGGTGGCATCCTCTCACCTTCCTAACACAAATATTCCTCTGAATATCTGATTTTTCTGGGAAGGTTACAGCAGATGATAGATGATAGCACTAATACTGGTGTATGAATCATACAACCATTTTATACAGAGAGACAATTACCTAATCTTTTTTTTTTTCATTTTAGCCAACATAGCCCTTGGAAGTTGGCAGCAGCAAGAACTTTTTAAGAAACAATAATCCTGTGTGTTTTATCATAACTTTTTCTTAAACTCCTTTGGTATTGAACAAGGAATTCAAATACACTGTATATGGACAATTTCTCTCAGAGCTAGGGGAGGTTTCTTTGTCATGCAGAATATTTTAATTCCAAAGTCTGATAAACAAAGTTGGCATTGACCTTGCTGTGGTTATTAGTCAAACTTCTGCTTTCTAATATTTTCAACATGACAGATATTTTGTCTTCTTAAATAAAGAAAAATCCTTCTCAGAACAAAAATACATCAAAATATATTGCTTCCTTTTATTTCCTGATTCTGAAAATTACCAGGTGCCAAGCTGTGAACATAAATAGAATTGATCCTTGAGGGTGGCCTAAAGAATCACAATGGTGAAGAATTGAGATATAGTGGTTTAGCTAATTTTGTGGCAGCTGCTTGACACTAGAAAAATGAGAAATTAGTTTTCTGTTGCTAAATATAATGAATTCCTTTTCTGTCCTGTCATAAGTTGTCAAACTTGGTTTTTGAAAACAAAGATGTGGTGCATGCAGATATAAAGATTAATATGAGTATACATATTTTAAATGGAGAAATGCTGCATATTGCCACAGGAGGATTTTTTTTTTGCATCAGATATTGCATAATTCTTCTAAATACAGTATTTTAAAATTAGCAGATTGATGTAACACAACTTCCATATCTTCAGAGCAATTTTCTATTATTTGCAAAAATGGCTACATATTCAAGAGCATAAATACAGCTGAGTGACTTCATTTCAGGATAATTTTTAAGCCCCATTTACTTTTTTTACTACAATCTGTGAGTACGCAATAGAACAAGGCAGGCACTTTTAGTTAGAATTAGATTTAAATACCTTTCTGAATCAGACCGTGAAGTGCCTGGTCATTTATTAGTAACATGACTTACTCCTTCAGTTGTATTTGCAATTGTATTAAATTCTGTGTGGCTCACCTTGATTTTGAAGACAGCAATAGGTGTCATTTATTGTTTTATGCCACAAATGAATAAATGTACCATCAATAAGAGGTGGTCAGATTTCTCTTGATGATCACTCTAAAATGCTCATAATTACAATTTCATTCAGTTATGTCAATATTAAAACTGGAGATTTGCCACCTTGGGCAAATTTCAATTTAACCCCAGCCTCTAGCCTAAGCTTTTGCTGGTCAGATTGATCTGGGGATACAGTGGCAGTCACTGGAATCCCCCAGGACCTAACACCCGCACATTCCATAGAGCTCCTTCAACCCAGCAGATGTCCCAAGGGATGTTATGAGTCCATGCTCAGGACGAGCTCCCCAAAAGCCTTTCTGGCACAAGACTCAAGTTGCATTTCCCAACTCTAGTGATAACAAATTATACTTAAACTTTCCAGAATGTGTAAATAATATTTATCCATTTAGTAAAGGTAAGACTTCTGCAATTACAGAAATTATGTGTAATTTTCTTTTACAGTCCTTGTTGGCAAGTGAAGCACAATGGATTTCTTCTGTACAAAACTGAAGGGGTCCTGGAAGTCGAGCAAGTCGCACAAGTGAATGCAGTTGCACAGGTCAAGAAAGGGAGGTGTCCCAGTAAATCCTGGCTTGCGTCACCAATAACTTCACTGAAATTAACAAGATTCAAAAGGACTGCAACCAAGATCTGCTAATAGTAGAGAATGTGTTCTTGGTGTCTCCCGGTGCACCCTGCAGAACTGCGGTGTAGAAAGAGCAGCATGGCTTCAGTGTCTTTGGAAGCCACAAAACTGAATTTAATTTGTTAAACCAATCTGGTAACCAATCTGTGCTCTAAACAGGTCACATACAATGGTTTCAAGAGGTCAGTGAAGGAGATTAAGAGCAGACTGTGCTGATCAGGCACAGGGCATGGCTACTCAGCTACTGATGCACAACTGGCCCTTTCAAATCCCTTACCCCTCTGCTTCCCACACTTGTTTCTCCACAAATCTCCTAAATGCCCCCTTTCTCCCCACTTTAGTTTCTCCCTTGAACTTCCCTTATGCACATGCTCCTACGAAACGCTCTTCCCCTGCATCCCACCCACTGTCCCTCATTCCTGTGTGCCTTGTGCCCCGTGCTCCTCTGGGCTTGTGGGGCAGAGTGAGGGTCTCTGCCCTGGGCCTGGGAGCAGCCAGGGCAAGTTATTATTCAGGCTCCCCCTGCTGCCATTGCTTCTCCACGCTCCTTTGTGGATGTGCAATGGAGATTTTGCCACCTTACCTAAAGGGTAATGCATCTATATTTTGATCATTTTTTAGAGTGGCTTATGAATATGATCTCTCATTAAGGTTTTTTCCCCCCAGAAGTATCAAATTAGATGTTGTCAAAATTTCCTTCACTTAAAAAAATATACTACATTGAAGTTAAATTAAGGTTTATTTTTAATTTGTCAAAATATAAAAAAAACCTCTTTAGGTAATATTTTGCTAAAATATTCCCCATTTACTAAATAAATACCTTGGGCTGAAGCTTAACATGTATGCAAGTCTGGAAAAATGCCACTATATCCATTCCCCGCGCCACTTTGCTTAGGTTTAGTTTTTGGGTTTTTTTTGTGTTTTTTTTTTTGTTTTTGGGTTTTTTTTAAAGCAAGTAAACCAAGTGTAGTATTGTTTACAGAACACTGCCTTCAATATCTGGTTGGTGAAGACTTTGAAGAGCTCCCTGAGCGTGACCCATCTTGGATGCACAATAGTGACAGTGGGGGTCTCTGTTGGGAAACACTGCTGGAAGAGCAGTCCAGGCTCCATCACATGGATCATCCCCGTCAAGTAAAGCTGCTTTTGTAGGGCAGCAGACAACCAGAGGCTGGCACCCTGAGGATTTGCTGCTTCTGGGCTACTCCTAGTTATTCAGTAAATTTTAATTATTGGCTTGCCAGTTCCAGTATTTTTTCCAGTTATACAAAAGCGAATAAAAGGGAGACCACACACATTTCTCTGCTAGTGCACTAAATGTGCATCTCAGCATTTTTGGGAACATAGAAGGCTTTCTAGGACCTGGCATATTTTCATGCATACTTGTGCTGAGCACTGTACGCCTGTGAACAGCTCAAAGGTCATGCATGATCTGATTGACTGCACAGCTTCGATTTGGAAACAGAGGCACAGTGAGAAATAACTTTGCTTTGCAAAGGCAAGAGAAGCCTGAAGCAATAAATCCCCCACCTCCCTGCAAGTAGTATTGGTGCCAACATCGTAGTAGCTGTTCAAAATATTAATACTACAACGTAGAGAACAGTTTTGCATAAGATCCAAGGGTAACAAGTCAATAACTAATTTACACTGTCATGCTTATTTAAGTACTATTTTGTGTTTCCTAGGGACACAACATAAATTGGATAACACTTACTGACAGATGACAGATTGTCTCCATAGCTTTATGCAACCTATGCTCTGCAAAATACTGTTCGCTACCAGCAAAATCAGTACTTACGATAAAAACTGATGAAAACATTTCTTTCCTCTTTTGCCAAGGTTCTCATGTTAAAACACTCCGATTCAAGACAGCTAAAAATGGAGCAAGTAATATAAATTCAGTATTATAATATTAGACAAATTTTTACTCAATCAGGTGCCAAAAGACTGAACACAGAACTCATTTTCTTCTGGATTTTCATAGTAAATTAATGTTTAAATTCTTCTCATCAAGAATAATGTAACCCCAGAAAATTAAAAAAAAATGAGTTTCACATCATAAAAACAGTATTAGGTAATTAATAAACTCCCTCACTCAGAATTGCCTGGTTGTATCTCATTTTGGGCAGCATGATAAAATAAAGAAACCTATCAGGACTTTTTGCAGAATGGGATCTTAGTAACAGTTAAATGTTGCACAGATCTTGTTGCACAGGTCTTGTTGCACAGGTCTTGTCCAAGATTTTTTTAAAATTGTTGTTTAAGAGTGGTGTATTTCATTTATTATGAAATCACCTGCAGATTACCTGAAGACTCAGTAGCATATTTCCTCCGCCGTCTCACCTGAGCCTGAAGGACTTTTTCATGGCACGGGTTTATTTCTGCTGAGCCAACAGGCTGGTACTCTTAGCTGTGCCAAGAGCATAAAATTGTCTTTTATGAGTGAGAGGCAACGAGTGGGCAGTGGGTAAAGCAGTTTCTTTTCGGAGCAGCCAGCCTTGGGAGGAACAAGATTGATGGCTGGCATTAACAGCCGAGACAAACCCAAGGCAGGGTGCCAAGTGTTGCAGAACTCACACGACGGCGTTTGGCAGCCCTGTCCCAAAGGCCACCTGAGATCTCCCGTGCCTTGCTGGGCTGCAGGCAGGCGGCTGCAGTCTTGCTCCTGCCACACATCCCCAGCGGGCAGAGTTCTCAAACAGCTTTGTGTTTGTTTGCTTGTGTTTTTCTGTGGAAAAGCAGCCAGGGGTCAATTGTAATTCTGGGCTGGAAGACATCCAACGCAAAGTAAGACAGAGATTGGGAGAAACTGGTAAAACAGATGAAAACATCCCAAGATTAGTTATGACACAGGCTAACAATTCAGGGGTTAGAGAGATGTGTTATATTCCTTCAAATCAGGTGTATGCATTCGACAGTCTCATCTAGTAGGTGGCTATTCAAGATTTTAAGGTTGAGTAGGAGTCGCTGGTTTTTTGGAAAGGGAATGTTATACCACCACTCAGGGAGAATGAGGAGTCCAATTTATTTATCGATTTATTTATTTCCACTTTATTTTATTGTTTATTTATCATTAATTTTTTATTATCAGTGATCCTAAAGTCTAACCTGTCTCTGGGAAGTCTAATGCTATGTGATTAATCCAGCTCTTTCAGTGTTTTGTGTCCTTCCCAAAACAAAAAAAGCCTGAAATGTGCAAGAAAGTTACCACAAAATGCATCACACAAACATAGACCTACTGAATTATAGGTTAGTATAAAACACAATAACACATCAGTAAGCCCTAATAGTAAACCATGACATGTCAATCAGTATGATAAAAATGAAAAAATTTATACTATTCTCATGTGACCGCTCGGTGAAACTTCTCAGAAGCAGAATATAACAAATGCTTATATCTCTCTTCCTCACAACTTAAAGGAGTGTAACGTTGCTGTGCTTATAAAACAATATTTACCGGCTTTTTAGAAGTCAAATTTGTAAGTGGTGAAGAACTAGAATATAATATGTAAAAGAGACAATAGGCAAGTGAGTCATCCCTGAAGAATTTTTGCTTATTCTGTATCTCAAGCCCTAAACCTCGTTGGTTCACGGAAGTATTTAATTTAGTGTTCCTGTGTCCTTGTTTCGTTTTCCAGAAGATGGCAGTAGTCCCACAGTATCTTATGGATTTATAGCCGCTGTTTCATCTCTGTTTTTTTTCCAGCTGACTTTCCCTATTTTACTACTTAAGGAGTAAATATCCATCAGGATTACTTCAGTGCTAACATACAGTTTGTACCCGAATTTTTTAGCACCTATTCAGAATTTGCTTTAAAAAAAAATTCTAAATAAAACTAAAATGAAAAAAAAAAAAGCATTTGCATTAAAATGACTTATTTAAGGCCATATAAAAAGACATGCAATACTACGCATCTACTACTCCACTCTAGGGAGATATTAACGTCTGTTCTGTCTCAGGCTGGAGAGCAGAAAGGCATTATTAAGCTAATGATAGTTGAAACAGGTTTAATTGCAGCCCTGAGCAATCAGAAAACTTAAACATTTGAGCAAATATTATCAGTGCCTGCTGATGCGTAAACCGAGGTACAGAGAAAAGCTTTTCTATTCTCATGTTTGAGTTGCTAATTTTCCATTTCATCAGAAATCTCATATTTGGCATTCTCTTAGGCTCCACGGGGTCAAACAATAACACAGTAAAAGCATTAGGTCCTCTTTTTGAAAAAAAGAAGTGTATTATACTGCAGTTGCAGCTGAAACTGAAGATATAAATCTTCAGAACCTGATGCCAGGTGGTAACTGCAAAAGACGGTATCTCTAAATCTCTGTCGGCAGCAGCATCGTATTTTGGAGATCACTGGTATGGCTTGAGGTTTAGTGTGAATACAAATCCCATCAGACAGAGCACGAGAGCATGGATGGAGTGTTTCCAGTGACACTGCCTGCTGCATTTATGGTCTCTTGCTTGCTGCAGGAGTTCCTGAGTTGCATGTGCATCACTTAGCTCACAATACTGTGGTGCACCAAAACCCCAACGAGAGCTACCTGTGTGTGCTCCACTGAGACTATGCCCTGTCTCTTTGTCTGCATTTTCTCAGTGCTTTACACAAAAAAGACTTGAGTTTGATTGGAACATTTGGATCTTACTTGATTAAATGTAATATATTACTTTAATACCATCTTCAGTATTCTGAAGGTCAGCTCCTTCCTGGGTGTTTTTCAGAGTCAGTAGTTTCCATTTCTCTTAATCTAGGAGCCAGCAATCCATTCCATTGTGATTAATGCATTTTTGCCCCGCTTGCTGTGTGAACTGCGGAATACATGGAAGTTATTTTGGGGACAATAGATGGATTGTAAAGCAGCAATTGTGAAATTACATGGTGAAATCCTAGCAAGTTTTTCTCCTCTCTTCTTGTTTCTCCTCCTCTTTCTCTGTTCTCTGAGCTCAGCTAATGAATCAAATCATGATGACTTGAGACTGCTTCAAAGATGGGTAAAGAATGATTTAATCAATCAGTAATCTCTCTTGACCTTGTTTCTGAAAGAAAAAGGAAAATGCGTTCAGAGCAATGTCAAATCCTTCTCCTGTAACTTCAGTTGTCCGGAGCTGAATACATCTTCATTATCTTTGGAAAAATGACTGAAAAGCCCAATTTCCCTCTTCAAATCCTCTTGAATGCCCACCACAGCACTGAACTGCAATTAGGAGGATACAAGGTATTAGAAACTTGTGCAAAGCCATGAGGAGAAAGATGAGCCCAGTTTCAAAAGTCTAACAGCTTCAGGTCCCTAAACTATTACCAACAGATGAGGATGATCTGGTGGGAGATGAATTTACACCCTGTGCCTATGACAAGCTGTAATTTACTTCACTAATCACCATTTTTGAAGAAAGGACAAACCTAAGTGCTTCAGGGTCAGAAGCTAACGGTGACTGATTTAAGCTAGACTTGAAACCACTTCTGATGCAACTGAATGTGGCCCAGTGGCTCTGGCAGGAAGAGCTGCTGCATGTGTAAGGTGGCAGTTTCAGAGACAGGAAAGGCGTTGTGTTCTTTGACAAAGCTGTTAAAGAAAAAATTGAGAACGACAAGACAGCAGCAAGGGAAAAAATATTAGCATTCACCCATATATTTAGAGGAACTAATGAAGGCTCTGCAGCAGCACAAGGCTGTCTGGTCTCTAACCATTTTCATTTAGAGTGGCTGTGCACGAGGTGAGACTGCCACAGTCCAGGTTCACACCTGCCAGGCTGACACCAGGCAGAGCCAAGCTCAGCTCCAACAGGCTGCAAAACAGAGCCAGAGCATTAAGCCCTTGCTCCTAGGGGTGAACATACACACACACGTTACCACCACACTGCACCTCGGTGCAGAGGAGGTGCAGCAAGTGGTACCATAGAACCACAGAATGGTTTGGGTTGGAAGGGACCTTAAAGATCATCTAGTTCCAATGCCTCTGCCAAGGGCAGGGACACCTTTGCTAGACCAGGCTTCTCAGAACCCCATTTCTGATGCGTTTGTTGCTGGTGTGATGGGTGAATAACTGCTGAAGTTTCCTTTACTTCCTTAGGAGCAGGAAAAGGACTCTATCCTTTTGTGAGAATGCAGGGAGCTACAGAGCAGTTCTGGTCACCAGAAAGGTTACAGAGAAAATCTTCCTGGAGGTCAAGTACAAGAAGAAAAAGAAAGTGATTGGGAACATCCTAGTTTCCTTAACTAAAGGCGAGTTTGATCTGACCAACCTGATGACCTCCTGTGAGGAAGGGACGGGTTCTGGTGGCTAGAGGACGGGAGTGGCTGTTTTCCCACCTTGACCCTATCAAGATTTTTTTACACTTTCACACAATTAATTTGCAACCAAATTGCCAAAGTATGGTTTTTGATAGGTGGATGGAAAATCAGCTGGCTTGCCAGGCTCCAAGGGCTGCAGCCTGTGGCATGAATTCCTACTGGCAGCCAGCCCCTAGTGGTGTCCCTCATGGGTTAATACTGGCACCAGATCTAAATCTAAAGATTTAGACATCTTTGTTGAGGGCCTGGACAGTGGGATGAAGCACAACCTCAGCATGTTCACAGCTACCAAACTGCAGGTAGCAGTAGATAGGCAGGACAGCAAGGCTGGTGTGAATAGAGACAAATCTCGTAAGAAATCTCAAAAGCAAATGGAAGGTCCTGCATCTAGAATAGGCCAATCCCATGCAAGAGAACGGGCTGGGGGCAGCTGGCTGGAAAGCAATTCTACAGAAGAGGCCCTGGTCAGCAGCAAGATGAGCATGAGCCAAGTGTGCTCTTGCTGCAATGGAAGCCAGCTTCATCCTGGGATGTGCGAGCATAAGCACGGACCTTGTTGCTTGCCAGCTCACTGCTATCCTCTGCTATCACTTCCCAAGTGGAGAAGTGGCTCTTCCCTTCTATTAGGCACTTGAGATCCCCTCTAAACTATTGCCTCCAGTTCCCCAGACCAAGAAAAACCGATGTACTGAAGCCAGTCTAGTAGATATGTGCGTTTGATATGACTCCTGTGCAACTTCCTTTTTCTCTAAAATAAATGGCTTATGTGGAAGTGCAGCAGAAGGAATTTTGAAACACTTTAAGAATTAACCACTAACATCTATATTTGATTCTAGTTGCATTATATTGATCTTCCCTTCTATAATAAGGGAAGAATTCTCAGCTGTTTTTAACCAACCTGCAACAGCTAGAAATGCCACCATTCTCTGTTAAACACCTAGGTCTTATTCTTTTTATTGAAAATTCAAATACAGTCAAGAATGCACCAGCCTGGTCAGTAAAGGAATGTGGGGATTCTTAGTTCTTCCTCCAGGGCAGGAGTTTAGGGTTTGAAGGTGAAGGCCCAAGCACTAATATGAGCACAGCACAAGGAAAAAGGGACAGAGAGGCACATCATGAAAGTGAGGTGCTTCCAGCAGCAGCAAGCTGGAGGGCACACCCTAGCTGATAGGTAGAGTCCAACAAATACCACATCACTTCCTGAAGAGTGATGCCATGGCACAGTCATAACTAAAACCAGAGTGGTTTTGATACATGCTTGGAAAGAAATTATAGGTATTTATGGTGTTTACTATAATTAATTGGGTTAGTTCACATGAAATCATATTCTTCAAGTGCGTCTACAAGGACCCAGAGCTGTGTTTAGTACACGTGGCAGTTTGGTTGAATGGTTGCACGTGTAGAACCTTAGCTCACGAAGCTAGGGGAGGACTGATGCAGGCTTTGCGAATCTCCCATGGCAAACTAACCCTACAAGCACATGTTGGTTCACGTTGCTCATCTTACGCTTATGTTCTCTTCCTATAATACCTCCTAGGGCTTTTCTGAGATAACTGAATCCTAAAATCCATACTGGGGATAAGGAACAATAAATACTAATGTTATTTCCTTCCTAGCGCTCTATTCTTTCCCTTAAATGAGCTGGCATTGGTGATGACTGACAAAACATAATCTGTGTAAAACACATTGACAATAATGTTACAAGAAGTTAAAAAAACCTCTTTTCCCTTTTCACTTTTGGCAATCTGTAATTAATTTAGAGGTGAAAAGGCCTAATATGAAACTCCATATTGTCCCATGCTGACTTGGATGCTTTCTTTTACCTTGTACAGTAGCCTTCATAAAGCAGCAGAACTAAAATAATGAAGTGATAAGAGTTGAATTTACACTTATTTTCTGATACATAAGCACATGCAGCTTTTTGACATTTCATACTTACTGGGCTTAAACATTGCAGTATTTTGTTTTTCCATAAACAAGAACCAGCCAAGGGAATGCTTCTTTCTTCTCGTTGAGCTGTCTGTCTGTACATATTTATAGCAATAAACCAAAAATTTTGTGGGAAGCCATGCCACGTATCTGAAGGGACTGAAGTTTTCTGCTCAACAGCTTCTCCAAACCACTAGAGCATGGACATTTTTACCAGGAAAAGATTTTTATTAAGGAAAGTACACACAAGTGTGTCTGAAATCCTTGATGTATGTCCTTCAAAATCGTTTCAATTTTTCCTGTCTGAAAGATATTTTCCCAGTGCATGCTAAATTGCTGCAGAGAAATATTTCTCTCAAGCCACTTAATTTTTATCTTTGCTTTCGCTCTGCTCAAGAAAATGAAGTAAGGCTGATTCATAGAATCCATATTCTCCCCACACAATTAAAGCAGCAAAGCAGATTTGGAGGTGAGGAAAAAGGGGGGAATTATCTGGGACTTCAGTCAAGGCAAGTTATCAAATAGTAGCTAGGACACGGGAAAAGGATAATTAGTAACATTAGGCAGCTGTTCCCTTTTTGCCAATTTAATGCCACCTGTGGCTTTCAATTTTCTTAACATTGCATCTGTGGCTCGAGGAAAATGCAGCATAGGACTGCATCCAGCAAAACAAACCTTGCAATACTTATTTTCCTGTGAAGTGACATCAAAGCTAATTGGTGTTTTCAGAAACCCATGAGGTTATATTATCTGTATAATACATGCTCAAAGCAAAAACTTAAGTGTTAATAGTCAACTAATACTTGGAGTTTGCCAGACTAGGAAGCAAAATGTCCTCTAAAGAATAAATCACAAAGGGAGCCGTGTGAGACTGCTGCAGGATGGTGCTGTTGTGAAAGGGGAAAGGAAAGCAAACACATCATTGCACAGGACCTCAGACCTGGGTTGTTACCTCCTTCTAATCCTGACCTGACTACGTGTGTCTTCACAAATCATTTCACCTCCATTCCTGACGCTCTGCTCACAATGCCTACAGAGGCTGTAAATTTTCTTTTTAGGGAAGGAGCTTATTGGAAGGAAGACGTACATTTTCTGTAAATTTTTATAGAAAGACAAGTAGCTGATGAAGCTGTCACCACTGATGGGAAATAACTATTTTATGGTGACAAAAAACAGAGGGGGTGAAGCGAGAACAGAGCCAGGGGAAGACCTGAAAGGGATGACAAGTGCTTTATATTTGACACCGTGCCTTTGATTTAATGAGTCTGCTTACAAGCTTCTGTTTCGAAGAGCACTCTTGTGAATTACAGGAGTGACGCTGCAGTTTCAGGTTGGATCAGTTACGGAGCAATGTTGATCAAAACACAAGAAAATGGCGGGAGCTGGATACTCTGTGAGCCTGGTATTCATCAAAGCTCACAGCAGTCTTTCTTGCTTATCATCAGCTCTGCTCCTTCTGACTATCTTCTAGCTTGCAAGTTTCACAAATGGGAATCCTGGACTTGTAACCAGAATCCTCAGACACACTCATTTTTGCTATCTTTTATTTTCCTTTTTTTTCCTCCTAATTGTTTTTTATCAAGCAACCATTTTTGCCTGCAGTTACAACTGTAGATACAAACCTATGAGAAATTTCTCTGTATTTGGGCGTTTCAACACAGTGTGCAATTCTAATATTCTCCCCTTTATTGATCCAAGCTGAGTCATTAGAGAGATAGACTTAAAATTGTATAAAATACAAGCTCCTGGTACAACAGATTTCAGAAGAGCTCAAAAAATGAATAGTTTTGTTGTTTAAATGCATGTAGCAGT
This sequence comes from Melanocharis versteri, assembly GCA_013397845.1. Taxonomy (NCBI): domain Eukaryota; kingdom Metazoa; phylum Chordata; class Aves; order Passeriformes; family Melanocharitidae; genus Melanocharis; species Melanocharis versteri. Next base: position 642,150 of record VZTG01003865.1, read on the forward strand.
ACGAACATAGTTTCCTTGGTGTCTTACTTCTCCCTAGTCAGATGTAAGCACAGTGGAATATGATGGGTGCACTAAGGGCTGTAGGTGCACTCCAAGGGAGCACTAGGACAAATAAAGGAGGGGATCACAGGTTATTGGGTGGTATTCTTCAATATTTTCACTGACAGCTCAGCTAACAAATCAAAGGTCACTTTTACTCAGCTAGTAAGCAATATTTTGGGTTTTTTGTGGTAAGCGGTATCAAACTGGGAAAAAATCCCTGGAATTGAAAACATCCCTGACTAACTGGAGCTGAAATAAAATTCAATCCATCATAACTAAAAAGAATGACCAAGAGTTAAAAATGAGCAAAATGTAAATGTATATGTGAAAACTGTTGTGTTATATGCAAAAGATACTATTGACATCACTGTCTTTACAACCCTCAAATTACCAACCTACTATATGAAGAATTAACACTAAGTCAGTGATGATTCTGTGTTTCTATATCGTACTTTTGTATGCTGCTACATCAATAGGGTGGCAATACTTTCCTAAGGATCCTGACATGAATCTAACTTCCAGCAGGTGAAACTAACCACTGGCTTCTGAGATATATTTAGGGTGCAGGTCCTTAAACTTATCTGTCCCTGAGGCTCTCCTGTTGTCTCCTCAGTATTGACAATGCCAGCTATCCAGAAACTGTGACTACAAGCTCGTCCAGTTGCAGATGTTTAGATGTAAAAATGTACACTGCACTAATTTTATTTAAAATCATTTTATTAATAAATAAATGGGGTTTCATTTCAAAGAAGTTAAAAAGAAAAAGCCATTGAGTTTGTATGACAGCCAAGCAGCTGTTGATATGTTTGGTACAACTCCAGCAATATTCTTAAACTTCAAATAAAACCTGCTAAATCCTACTTTTAGTGCTCATGGACTTTGAAATCTGAGAAATTCTAGCAAGATACATAATGTTTCAAGTCTTGCTCACTCATTACTATTAAGGCAATGTGGGGTGCAGAAATCTCTTCGTAGCAACACGTCCTAGTAGTCCAGCTAAAAATATGATTTCTGCTTCAACTACTGTGTAAGATTTAATCTCCATCAGCAGATTTATGGTTATAAATCCATATTTCTTGGAGGTTGTGGATCAAAATGACAGGCACGAGGAGCAGTACCTGCTCCTGTGGTGACATTAACATCAACATGCCTGCTTTTGCTATTTCTTCCTCCACTTTTAAAGCATGCATCTTCCTTGTAAAATGACCTGAAAGCTTACTGTTTCTCCTTAATTTTTATAATTTTTTTTTCTATAAGAAGTGTTCAGTCTTCCATGTCTGAGTCACTCTTAATACTCAGTGATTTTTGGGGATCCCTTTACACTCAGGATATTCTATGGATCTATAATTTTAGACAAAATATTTAAATGATCCCAGGACTCTCTCAGAAAGCTACACAGCAGAGCTGGGTGTCCTTATACATTTACCCAATATATGATCTGTGTTTTCTTTCAGTTACTGAGGTAGGAAAAGTTTGAAAGGAGTGGTGATATCTTGAATAAATTTTAGTCATACAGGTTGGAAGAAGCAGAGGAGCTTTCAGCATACCAACCTTTCTCCTAGCCTGAAAAAAAATGTTTCCTGCTTCTGTTTTAGACCAGAATAACAACTTGTACCTCATCCTCAGACATCATCTGTGTTTGGGGCTTTTTCCAAGCTACAATAGTTTAATTTAATAAGCACTTTTCTTATATCCTTAGATCATCGTAGTAACCACAGCATTGTTACCAGTGCTGTAAGAGAAGTAGAAAGAGGTTCTGACTCCAAAATAACTGCAGAGGGCAGCATTAATTCGTTATTTAAACCCCGCAGTGACAGGGAAGATCAATGTCCCTTGAAAATCCCAAATAATATTTTATATGTAAATAACTCAGGGCTTTGATAAGCAACTTCAGCATGTATTGCCAAGAGCAAATATGAGAGGATTTTGTGATACACTATTTCTTGAAAAAGTACGTAGCTACATTACATTAAAATTTTCAGATTCTGAGTAGATTGAATAGTGTGTTCTGTAAGAACCTGTTTTGCTTACACTTTATTATAGTATGTTACAATAAAGTGGCATTCACCAACAATTTTTTCCTATATGAGTAAAACCACAAATGAAAGATTGGCAGGAAAACAAATTGGACACTGTTCTTGTTTGTTCCTGGTGAATTTCAAGTTAATAAGACTTATTACAACTAAATACTAATGCTTTTTAACTTGATGTTTATTTACACAGATATCCAGTCTTTAGTACTAGTGAAGTTATTGTTCTCTTTGCAATTCCTGGGACTACAAGACATTTTTTCAGGGCCCAGGGCAAACTTGAATCTTTGGTTACAGGTAGGTAGTCTTGTAAGCACACACTCCATGGGAAAGAGTTCAACATGAAATAAAATACATACTTTTTTCTCATCCTCTAGTGTTCATCCCAGAGCTCACTTATTTCCTTGCTTGCAAGTATCTGGTTTTACGGGTCTCAAAATATTATGGGAGCTCATCAGCAAACTTTCAGTGCAGAAAAGAAGGAATAATGTACCTTCCATTCAATAGGCACCTTTTGATGGATTTCTCAGTCTTGCTCAGTAAATCATTACTTTTCTAGGAGCCTTTCCGGAGTCCTTCTGTAGTTTGGAGAACTCACCCGACAAACATTCCTTTCCGGTCTTGTGGTACTGTTCATTTCGTTTAATCCGACTTTGACTTCTCCCTTTCGTTAATGTCTGACCCTGCATGCAGAGTAGGTATTCTCTTGTTATTAGCATTAGAATAGGTAGTTGCACATTTTTCTTTGCCATGCCTATGTGAATTTGATCTTCCTTTTCAGCAAAACAAAGTGTTTCTGTTTATGTATGTACAGTTCTTGGTGTGTGTGCATACACGTGAAATGCGTATGAAGCTGAAAATGCTCTCAAGCTCACTCCTCTGAATGCTCATCTCTGTGGATTCAGATTACAGAAGTCTGATGGGAAACCACTCTTTCTTCTCAGGATGCTTCAAAACAGCTACTTGCAGCTGCAATATCTGCTCCACTTTTAAATCTTTCACTGAGAAATTTCAATTTTAGTTTATGTCTTTCATTTGAAAAATCAGAAAGCAGACACTGAATCTTGCCATTAAACTGCAATTTTAAAAGCATGAACTGCACCAAGATAGAAAGGTCTTCCCATCGTAAGGAAGGACCCCAGTCTTCTCTGGAAGAGGAAGCACAAAATGGGCTGTCTTTAGCCTCTGACAATATTTGTTTAAAATGTATGGCCCTCACCCATCTGCATTTCATAGTTCATGGTGTGCCTGTATAGGGAGAGAGAGGGAAAGGGAGAGAGAGAGAGCAATCCATCCTAACTTTTATTTTAATAAAAAAGTTCCCTGTTTAAAATAGATGTTGATGCAGAGTTTTACTTAGAATTTACTTATAAAAAGACTCCACAGACGCAAACAGATGCTAACTGCCTGCTGTTATAATAATATGTCCTGCAGCCTAAATAATATGTCTAACCATGCCAGAACAGCCAGCAGCATATTGACTAAAACTACTTCATCCTGCACACTGTGTACAGGCTGATTGCATTGGGGCATGATGATAAGAATGGGAATGAGTTGAAATGGAAGCCAGAAACTTCCTATCACTGGGAAAGAAGATACAGCTTTTCTACTTTCTAGCCTTGTCACATATCAACTGCTTAAGTGTGGCCAACAAGGAAGTTAAAATAACATAAATAACAGTACTGTGATATTTGTTGTTGTTTTCAAAGCCTTTTGTCACAATGCATGTGGAAATAGATTTCAGGATTTGAGAGAATTAACTGTTTTTTTGCTAACAACATGTAAGACTCTTAGGAGCCTTGGATGTACGAGTTAGGGAAGTCCTTATCGATGTATGTAGACAATACATATGCAAAGAAAAGTTATGTGATTCATGTTAATAGCTTAACAGCAGCATCACACTGCTGAGTACTTGTGTTAGGTTCAAAACACATGTAAACCAAGTAATTAATCTATTTCAACACCAAGAGTCCTGATAGACATAAAAGTTGCCTTCATAGTTACTATTTGATGACAACAGTAATCCTGATGTCATTGCGAGGAAGATTTAAGTGAAACATTTTTTCAAGAAAAATACATATTCTGTGTTTCACTAGGTAACCCCAGTATTTGTACAGAGATAAGTGCTTCAATGGATTATGGATTAAAAACTGCAGCTTTGAGTTTCTTATTCTGATGAAGGAATGACTCTTTTGATAAAGGCAGGCAGCTACAGTTCATTCGTTCCATTCTCCACAAAGCCAGATAGACTCAAAGCATAATAACACACAGGATAATGTTATCAACACATGTTGTAACAAAATGATAGTTGCAATGTTATAAGAAGGGATGTTAAGATATGTCTTGTTATTTTTACTGTACAGTAATTTCTGAAATTGTTTTGCCCAGTTTCATGTGACTGCTTCAAAAGATGAACCTAATTAAGGATGAGCTGATTAAACAGCTGACATAACTTGTAGCCAGAAGGAATATCCCTCCACAGCTTCCCTGGCAATCAGCTCTGTGAAGAGTTGACCCTGGCTGGACTCCAGGTTCCCAGCAAAGCCACTCTACCACTTTCCCCCTCAGAAGGACAGGGCAGGGAAAATATAATGAAAGGCTCGTGGGTCGAGACAAGGACAGGGAGGGATCACTCACCAGTTACTGTCACAGGCAAAACAGACTTGACTTGGAGAAATTGGTTTAATTTATTACCAGTCAAATGAGAGTAGGATAATGAGGTAAAAAACCAAATCTTAAACCCCCTTAGTCCTACACCTCCCTCCTTTCCATTCCCAGCTTTGCTCCCGAATTCTATCCTTCCTTGATGTCAGTGGCAAAGGGGCACAGGGAGTGGGGGCTGCAGTCAATTCCTTACCCATTGTCTCTGCTATTCCTTCCTCCTCAGAGGGAGGACTCCTCACACTCCTCCCCTGCTCCAGTGGTGGGGTTCCTCCGGAGACAGTCCTCCACAGCTTCTCCAATGTGAGTCTTTCCCAAGGGCTGCAGTTCTTCCCAAACTTCTCCAGGTTGGATCCCTTCCATGCATTACAGTCCGCAGGAACTGGCTGCTCCAATGCAGCTCCTCGCTCCAAGGGGCCATGGGAAGCCTGCTACAGTGTAGGCTTCCAAGAGGGTCACAGCTTCCTTCAGGCTTCCACCTGCTCCAGAATGGGGTCCTCCACGTCCCCCTCCCTTCAGGGGCGCAGCTGCCTCAGCATGGTCTTCACCACAGGTTGCAGGGGAATCTCTGCTCCAGCACCTGGAGCACCTCCTGCCCCTCCCTCTTCAATGACCTTCATGTCTGCAGAGACGTTTCTCTCAAATATTCTCACTTCTGTCTCTGGTTGTGTTGTTATTTCACAGCAGCTATTTCCTCTTTCTTAAATCTGTTATCCCAAAGATGCCACCACTGTCGCTGATGGACTCAGCCTTGGACAATGGTGGGTCCATCTTGGAGCTGACTGGCATTGGCTCTATTGGACATGAGAAACCTTCTGGCAGCTTCTCACAAAAGCCACTCCTGTAGCTGGCCTGCTACCAAAACCTTCCCATGTAAACCAAATACAGGCTTGTACTTCAGAAATTTCCTAACACCTTCTCTATGAACTCCCCCTCCAGAGCTCGCCTGACCTGACCAGGCTGAGGCCACTGGGGCTGTGGGAGAACCACAGTGAAACATCTTTGGGCAAGACCTATTGTTCTTCAATGATTTTAGCAATGTTTAAGCCATTAACCATTTCAGACTTTCAGACCTCTCTGGGTGATATAGCATATGGAGCTATTCAGGATCTTGTTATGTGGGATGTATTGTCACAGTAACCCAGCTACAAGTGAAGGTGTGAAAGGCACCCCTGCATGCATCAAAAAGGAGGCAGAATTTTAAAGCAATTTCATCAGTAAATTAATCTGTAGCCAAGGTACTGATGGAGCGTGTGTCACACTGACAAGCAGCGGTGAAGCAGGAGCAGCGTGAGGGGTGATGGTCATGGTTAGCGAGTCAGTGGCAGAGGCAGAGCTGCAGCGTGGTGGCTGGGGGGACTCCGACTTCTCCACTGCTAGACGAGGAAAACACACACTATGTTCATATCAGACAACAAATATGAGCCTTGTTCTGCTCCAAAACCTACTTTGTGAGATAACAGAGTGAAGCCTGTAAGTAATTTCCCTTGTGGCATCACTGGATGCCTTGCTGTTACCATTGCAATGAGACAAAACTTTTTCCATGGGAGTACAGTCACACACGGCCCATTTTTGTGTTGTTGAATTCACGTCCCTCAGCTATATTGGCAAGATAAACCCAGAGGCTTTCAGGAATGCTGTAAGGTCTGCATACACCTTGGAGAGGAAATACTGTCATGGAATCATTTAGGTTGGAAAAGATCTCTAAGATAATCAAATCCAACCGTTAACCCAACACTGCAGTGTTCACTACTTAATCATGTCCCTAAGTGCTACATCTACACACCTTTTAAATACCACCAGGAGTGCTGACTCTACCCTAGGCAGCCTGTCCCAACACCCGACAACCCTTTCTATGAAGAATTTTTTCTTAATGTCCAACCTAAACCTCCCCTGATGCAACTTCAGGCTGTTTCCTCTTGTCCTATCTCTTGCTACTTTGGAGAAGAGGCCGACCCCCATCTGGCTGCAGCCTCCTTTCAGGCAGTTGAAGAGAGCAATAAGGTCCCCCTTGAACCCCCCTTTTCTCCAGGCTAAACACCCCCAGCTCCCTCAGCCACTCCTCATAAGATTTTGCAGATATCTATAATCTCTAAATGTTTTGCATACCTTACTTACCTGCTATGAAGTAACTATTTTCAATATGTTTCAGCTAATTTTTTCTGAGGTACAGCTGGTCTATTCAAAGATGTCAAAGAGCTCCTCTCTTTCCATGTGTATTTTAGCTATCAGGCTGGTCTTCTGTGGATAGAGTAGTCCCAGTTGTTTAAAGTGAACATCTATGACACCAAAAAACATCAGGATGGCATTTAAACCAGAAGATTTTTGAAAAATAAATATATACCAGAAAGTCAATTTAGTAATGGGTCATCAGCAATCTTCTGAAATGGACCCTCACAGTTTGCCATTTCATGTAGAAATTAGTGCTTTTTGAAATGCAAAACAGGTAATTTCCATCTGTTGTGTAACCCCAGAATTACTACGCAGAAAACAGAGGAATTAATATATTTGTAGTAAAGAGTGTTAGTACCTAATATTTCAAATTACAAGCATATACCACGACTGTATTGCTGCTGTTTAAATGCCATTGGTGTGTAGGGCTAGTTGGAAAAATGTTTGCAGGGACAATCTTGTTATGGAAAGATGGAATGGAAATATTTCGTGATTGGGAAGGTGAGATAAGAATGCTGCCACCTAGGAGTGCCAGGCGGCCCTACAGGCTCTGGTTTAAATGTTGGAGCTGTGTAGGGAAGGGAAGTAGAGCACCTGCCTTGACAGAAATCAATGAAAAACAAGCATCATTTGGAGAGGGGAGGAAGCAATCGCAACGACAACAAACTCAGATAAACACACCCAGCGTATTGAAACAACCCTCATGCAAGTGTTTTATGTCTTGTGGTTGTTTTGCTGGTGTGCTGTCAGGTCCAGCACGTTGCAGAAGGTCCCTTCAGAGGTGACACAGCCCTTCAGGGTGCGATGCAGCATCACAGACACAACAAGCCACAGCAGAGAGAGTGTAACAGCAACACTCGAACAGAAAAGTGCCCTCCAAAGTGACTCTGAATTTTAGGTGCTTCCTGTTCCTTCCTTTGAGCATAAACCGTGAGGGAAGGAGTAGAAAAATATTTTAGCTGTAGCTATCTCTTGCTAACACAAAATAATGTCTTTGCTACCAAAGGAGGAACTCCCGAAGGGTCTAGAGGCTGACCTGTGGGACTGGACAGCACCACAGATGGGAAACTCAGAGCATTCTGGCAGAGCCTAGCTCTGTAGGGCCAAGCACCAAAGACCCGAGATAAATTACTACCTCATCCAAGTTTTTATTTCCTGGTTCCAGGAAATTAACTTTGGAATTTTTTTATAGACACTGAAGGAGATTTTATTGCATGTATGCACATAATTGATAACAGGGGAAAATTTCCAGATTTTATAGCCCTTGAACAGTGCAATAGGCTATATTCAGGATCTTTACTGGTGGTTGATAGCTTTATCTGTCATCCTTCATCTACCTGATAAGCAGCCTACATTTGCTTGATCAGCTGGTATGGCAACAAAAGATGGCATTTATGTTCATTTTCTGTGCTTCTATGAAATATCCATACAACTGCAGTTGTCACTGGTTGGTTGCTGTCATCTGGGAGTAAAAACGTCCAGGGACACAAAGGACAAGCCAAATAATCTTCTTATTTTCATAATTTTCATTGCTAAAACAAGCAGTAGGATCCAATGAATTAGTTGTATTTCTTGAAAGAAAAACAAAATACACCAAAATGTAAAATAGGAAAAGTGAACTTAGTTAGTGTGTGTTCCCACTATGCCACAAATTAGGATTCTTGTTCTGGATGTTAATGATGATACTAAGACTTCAGGCATTAGGAAAGCACCACATCGCAATTTTTTATATTCTCCATGATGTGGATAATTCCCTTTATTAATGCATGCTTGATAATAATTATTTTAGCCAAGCTGTAGATGAATATAAGGACAAAGGACAACCTTTAATTAGGACTATTAATGGAATTTGACAGTAGAGGTAATCAGGGTAGGAGGAAGCACTGCAAGAGCAGAAGCAAGTCCAGTTGTCTAGCCAAGAGAGACAGGCGTGTGTGACATATGACAATGCCTGAGAGCTCTGAAAACTCCTCAGTAGATGTCACCCTCAGCAGGAATTTACAGCCCCCAAGCATCCCAAAGCCAACACAAACTGTTAAGGAAAAAATACCATCATTTCTCCACTCAGCATGCGCTGTGCTGAGCATTTCTTGGGAAATAGCAATGTGCAGATCACTGATCTGATTGATTACTCTGGGACCACACCATCAGCGTGGCAGTGGTCACTGTGGGAACATGATTTTCAAATTTGCAGCTTTGCTGGCTGCAGGAGTGCCAGTGCAAGGGGAAAGGAAAAGGTGCAACAGCTGTAACGCACGTGCACAAAAGCACACCATGGCTTGTCACAGTGATAGCAGCAGATCCACAGCAGCAGCAGGAGGTTGCCATTCACCCCTCTGGGCTCTCCAGGTTGCCGGTCACCCTGTCAGTGTCCAGCATTCCCCAGGAAGGATGGGGCATGGGGCAGGTGGGGCAACGGTGCTGCTGCAGCTGCTGCAGCTACTGCTGCCACCCTGGCGTCCTTGCATTTGCTTCTGCAGCAGCATCACGGGGAAATATCCTCGGCAGGCTAGCCTTGCCTTTGGATGATCTCCACTCTTCAGCAAATAAAGGATTCTCTCCATGATAATTTCACACATGGTTGATTGCCAGGTGCCTCGTGAGGACTAACTCTGGTAAGAGAGCTTCTGCTGGCTGGATAGAGCTGACATGGGACTGAAACCTCAGAATGCCTTCACTGCTGTCCTCAACACACCGCAGCACTCCAGAGAAACTTGGCACAGTTCTCAGCGTGCTGGCTGCTGCTGCTGGCTCTCCCAGGCTCCTCTTGCTGAGTGTGCTAAGAAACACACGGGCTACAGATGGTGGGTGTTTGCCTTTCCTAGGCTTCTTTTGGAGATAACATCAACAAGGTCAAGCAACAACAGTCCCAGTTGCTTGGCGGTTATGATTTTTGAAGAAAAAAAAAAAGCAGGAAAGTAGTGACTGTCAATAGTCACAAACATAAAATTTGGATCTTTCTTAGCCAAAAAATGATGACGGTGAGCCACAAAATTCCAGTTCCAGTAGCTCTCCTAAACTGGCAGCTAATCCAGGTTGAACAATACACAGATTAGTTCATTTTACAGATCAGCTCCTGGTAGGTCTCTGAGCCAAGAAACATCTCATACAAAGGCCACAGGTGATAGGTCAGGTATTTATAAATGTTTGCACAATCTCAAGTAGTTTCTGGCTCTTTTCCTTAACTCCATTTATAATTTCAAACCTCTGAGTCCTCCAACAGAAACAAGCTGGCAATAGTGGGGGCAGAAGCCAGGATTTTTGTTTTTTTTAATTTCATGGATGACAACAACCCAAATGCAGTTACTGCTGAGATTTGGCTTAAAATAATCTCCTTAACCTACTCTACACTCTTGTTCTCTAGAGACTTTATTCCTCCTGAGGTTGCTTTAATCAAATTCAAACACAGTAATAACATGTGCAGAATAGCGTGGAGGGCGGCAGTGAGCCTGAGACAAACTGGCAGAATAGAGGTCTCTCTTTTTTGGAAGTCAAACAATAAATGTCTAAAGGCCAGGTTCTTTTCAACATTCAACGCTTAAAAATAACCACTAGTAGTGGGAACCAGGTCTTCTGAAAATCCCTTCTCTTTCTCAGTGCCTCTGAAATTTTAGTGCTTTCTAAAGACTTCTAAAATTGTTTGAAAATGATCATTTAGATGTCTAAAGTCAGGTACCAAGCAATGGAATCAACCTCCTGAAGAGGTCTCCTTTCATCCAACACAGAAGAATGAAGTACCACCATCTACTCCTGCAAACTAGTTTTAAACAAAAGCTGTAGCTCAACTGGTTGTGTTAGCTGCTCCTCTCCAGTTATCCCTTTTTTTGTGCTAGTGATAGAAAAAAAGGAGCACAAAATTCAATAAAATTTAACCTGAGGTGCTACTAGCCCTTGGAAAATATTTTTGTACAAATAAAACATACAGAAAATGTTAAAGAGCTCCCAAAGGTAAGTTACAAATTAATAACAAGCCCACAAAAGTTTCAGGCAGGAAAATTAATTTTTAGAGAATTTGGTCTCTGTGTAAACAAAACAGAAATTAAAAGAAAAACAGAATCAGAGCATATTGAAGTTCAAAAAACATCAAAATTATTAGCAGTGACTAAAAAGAATGAAATTAAAGATTATTCAAAAAGTTAATTAATGAGATACGTAAGGCAAACTGAGTTAATTATTGCAATACATTTGGTTTAATAAAAATAAAGCCATTGGATCGGGGCTTTCCCCATGTTCAGTTTTTCCTGTTCCAGATTGCAATTTATTTTTGATGAATTTGGAGACACATGTCTGGGAATAGGAATTGTTAACCTGCCACATGGCTGAAATTGCTTTTGCTGTTGCAATTTTATGGTGAATGCAAATGGGACAATAAGATTCTGTATATGTAATTGCTGAATTTATTATTTCATAGTACTGGGTTTTAAAATACACAGAGGAGATGATAAATTTGCACTCATTTATCTATTATCCGAGGGACCCAGATCCATTCACTTTGAAGACAGTCACAGAAACAAATAAGGAACAGCTATTTGCACAAAGTTTTGAATAAATAAATAGATTCAATTACTTTATTTGCGAGGGATTTGGGTCTTTGGGTCTGCTATCTATTCCTGTTATCTCATGGAGATACAGACTGCTGGTTGCCTGCCCCAGTTTTCACTTCCAACAATGCTTGTTCTGGTGCACCCAGTGAGGTTCTGGCCTAAGAGGCTCATCATCTCAGGCTCTCTAACCAAACCCAGATTGCAGCTCACAGGAAGGCTGAAGACATTGCCCAGCAGCAGACTACTCATGTGCTTTGGAAATCAATGTAATACTCTTTTTCAGATGAAAATACCCCTTGCTGTGAAATTAAAAATTTCTTTCTGTGTCCCCTGTGCATTACATTCTGAGTGTGAGCATGAAAGGCGTATTTTCAGACAGTCTAAGCTGGTCTAAAACCATGCTGCTACCAATGATTTCACACTTTCCCTGGCTATGACTCTATAATCCCATATGATGGCAGAGCCTTATGAGTTTGACCATTTAATTACTCTGACTGAACACAAATCCTTCTTTTGTGTATAAAATTTGCTTCCAGTCCTCGCACAGCTAAATCAAGGTCTTTAATTGAAATAAGAGCAAGTGAGGGGACACAAGACCAAAGTGTGGGTGGGAACATCAGCATCTCCTTCCCCCATTTTGGTGGTATCATGTCTTTAGATTGGCTGGAAGGGAGCAAGCCTCCTACTTCCAGTTATGGTTTATTTAGTAAAAGGCGTTACAATTTGTTTAGTACCTGATGTTTTGCAACTGCAGCTAACATTTAAACTGTATAAAATGAGGCTGGAAATCTGATGTCCAGTTAAAACATTTCGCTTGCATGAATTTACCCTTCCTTACTGCTGTTTGCTTCATCAAATTTCATTCCTTTCTTTCTCATCATGCCAGACTGTTTCTTCATCCCTTCCATCCCTCAGATTCCTTCCATCCTGGATCACATCAATGAAATCACATTAGGTTTACCTTAAAATGAATTAGTAGCATTTAACAGACTGTGGATTGAAATTCATGTCTCACATGGTTCTGGTTTTGCAGTGCAAATTATCCTGGAAAATATGGCAGAAAACTGCAGGAATTGAAAGACAAAGGCAGTTGTTACAGGAATCTGTGGTCAGTAATATCACAATAATGCGTGGAGGAACAACCAAGCTGAAAATAGAGAACTAATCTGTCCCATGGGCCGTTACCCAGCTGCAGTGCTTGTGCCACATGTCAGAACAAATGTCCTTCATAAGAACGTTGTTTGACAGGACTTTGGAGGGCAAACATGTTAGTGCTGCTCTAATGCCAGTAAATTCTCTCCAGACTGTTCCTGACAAGTGTGTTGTTCATTCCCACCCACTCCACCTGAGAAACAGCCTTCTGGACAGGGTCACCACCTACTTGCTGTGAACCAGAGGACCAAGAACTGAATGCTCTGTGCCTGTCTGTGCTCAGACCCACTCAACCCCTCAGGATGATGTCTTAATGGAGACAAAAAAGAACTGGGAAAGGAGCCCTCTGTATGCTGTCTCTTACGGGAGATCAAAAAGAACTGGGGAAAATCTGCCCCTGACTAAACCACCTGTGTACATGGCAGGTGGTTGCTTCTGGATGAACACTTACAAGATGAGAACAAAGTTCCTGGGTAAAGGCCAGGAGGGCAGCAAGGAAGGTTGATGCAGTTTAAGTGCAGGAGGCTGTTTGAGGGGAGCAGTGTGAGCAACAGGGCTTCTGGCTGACCTCTCCAGTATTTCTTCTTGTTACTGGGAGATCATCCGATTGATATTAATGACTGAGCTGGCCCCATCCATGTCATTTTGCCTGTCTCTGCCAACAGATGTGAACAAAATTAGCAGCTGGTATTATTCTCTCCTGTTGCCCCAGCTCTCATTAATGAGGCAGCCTGAGTGCAGCCCTTTATTTCTGCTTCCCTGCCAGTCAACCCCTGGGCCGGGATAACAACCCTTGCCTTTCTCTGGGCCTCATGCTGTAGTCCTCAGTAATTTTGTTCCAAGGTGTTTAGAGGCTAGGACTATTTAATTTGCTCCCTCACCATTTTAGTTTGAGTCCTGCTAAGGAGTTTTTGTTCATGTGTCAAGCTTCAAGAGAACACTATTTAAAATGTGAAGTGTGAAAGCACCAGACAGCTGCAATGGCATAATATGTTATTCTCCTCCATGTAATCTGAATAATTTATTAGCTGAAAAGTCCAGGAGTGAGTTTCGAATTTGCCATTCCCCCCTTTTTTTGCAGAAACCACCTTTTTGGGCCCAGGCCAGTTAGTGGTTCGATGGCACTGAAGGTTGCTTTTTAGCTGAGGACTGAAGAGAAACTCCAGTTGTGCTGGGCTGCAGTTTAAATGACCAGATACCCAGTCAGATACAGGCAGCTTGGGTGCAAAGTCTGAACATCCACTTGATTCATCCAAACACATCCTAACTATGCAATTACCCCAGAGCTGTGGTGTATTTCAGTTATGTATTTCACACGTTGATTTCTCCAGCATGGGCTGATACTGCCAGAAATGGGAACTAGTGGGACGGTAGGTTTGTGACTATTGGTGAGTGAGAAAAACAGATCTATGTTTGTTTTATGTCATTTTTAGTAAGTGATATTTTTTATTCGAAGGGTTTAAGAACTAAAGAAATGACGTTGGGGCCAAAAAAAGTAAAAAAGACATCTCTTACATAGAAACTCCGTAAGGATTGGTGTGGTTAACATGTAGGAAGAGTAGGTAATTGTATTTTTACCTACAAGGTATTATAGTATTGTTCTGACAGCTACTTATGGAACATGTGGCAATCAGCCACTCTCTCAATTACATGGCAGACAAGAAACAAAGAAGGTAAACAGCATCAAAGGAAACTATCCCTGAATTTACGTCTCTCTGAAATGCCTGGATAAAGAGCCAGGGAATTCCTGTCTTCTGTGTAGCCATTTTTACAGCTTTGAAGATGTGTGGCTATAATCTGTGCAAGCACACACAGACAAAAGAAGAAGGCAAGGCAAGATCAGACTTGGCATTTCCTCTTTCAGGGCTAATGCATTGTTATCTCTTGAATTTAACCAGCTTTCTCTTAGTTGAAATTTTGTTTTCTTAAGCCTAATTGTAGGAGAAGGAGGCATGGATGTAAGAAGTTATACTAGTAGCTATGTTAGTATGGAACAAATACCAGGTTACCATTACTGTTCCTGTGACAAGAAAAAAAGATCAATTCATACTTCGAGTTTTTTTCTATAATATTGTTGATAAATGCTATTTATAAAAATTAATACAATGTCTCATTCATTTTCACATTAATAAATTAATTTATGCATTTGGAATGGGAAATACTACTTAACTGTTTCTGTTATAGTGACATAGTAGTCATCACAAAATGTTGTTGTTTGAAATCAAATTCTAAAGCTTTAGTTTCCTTTTTGTCACCACAAAAGATCAAGCTGGTGGTAGGAGGCATTTGTAATACCAGGGGGTTATGTTTATTGCTTGTATAACCAGCATGGTCCTGCTGTAAGTTCTCTGCTTTCATTTTTATGTCAAAGAATCATAGACTCTATCTGGTACAGACTTACAGTCACAGACTTCCACAAACATTCCTCTGGCAATAATCATTTCTACTTCATCTTTTTACTTCTTTTCAAATTAGCTCAATAAACATCAGAGGATTACTCACACCAGACAAAAAAAGCACTGTACAGCACAGCTGAACACCTACCATCTTGCCCTGGCCACACCGCAAATGTAAAATGTGGGCAGGAAGCTTTGAGCTTAGTTCCAGTAATCCAGAAAATAAACACAGATGCCAGGATGGCAAGTGTGACCTGCTCGCTGCCCAGCAGGCACCTTCTGGGGAGGGATGGGACCCCGAGGAGAGGAGAGGAGAGGAGAGGAGAGGAGAGGATCCTCTCAAAAGGATCAAGCTGGAAGTTTGGACCAGCCCCTCCCGTAAGTGACCTGTGGTAGCACAGTGCAGGACTTCAGGCAATGAGCCTTTCAGTCAGTATTTTCTACTTTAAAAAAGACTGTCCCACACTACTTAGGATCGGTTCTGAGTATTGTGGTTGATTTCTGAATAATAATTTTAAAAAGTCTATATAAAGAAGCAGAGAAAATTTAGGTACTATGATACTAAAAATTGCCCTGAGGTAAGCCATTGCTGTGTTCTGAAACTTTAAACTTTTTGAACACATTAAATATTAATTCTAACAATTCTCCCTTATCTCCCCAGTCACCATGGAGTTACCAAGGCAAGTCCAAAGGACAAGTGCCAAACAAACCTCTCTAAAACAAAAATTATCATCTCCTATCATTTGCTGAGAGAGGTTCAACTTTATTAAAAAAAGTTATTTATCTTTGAAGAAGATGCATGCCACTTAACTTCAGTCTTTCTCATTCAGAAAGCGTAAATATTTTGTCATTTCCTATGCAGTCAGCAAAATCTCCACACCTCTTTGTGAAGCCACCTAACATTAGATACATTTTCAAACACTTTTTCCAACACAGAGAAATATTTGCCAGTTAAACCATAGCAATCTTACTTCTTATCTTACTCTCTACTTCTATCTTAGTATCACTTAGATTAAAGTTTTGCTTCACTAACTGGTATAATTAAAATATCACAGTGAGAAGGCTTAATTTGAAATGTCTCTGTGAGCTGAATTAATTGTGTATTCTCAGACTGAAAGCCACACAGAAGAATTTATTCTGTACAGAGCTAGTCTGGTGCAATATTTTGTGGGATGCTTTGTCATTGGGACATTCTCCTCTAAAAGAACCACTCCTCAAAAGGCAAACTGCTATTTTTATGTAGGCTTTCCACCAACCTTCTGTCTGCTAAGGGACAGAGCTAGGACCACATTTCACACAATCTCTTTTCAAAGGGAATATCTCCAATGAAACCAACTGAGTAAAAATGAGATGAAAATGGAGAAATTTAAAACCAACAGGTGCTCTTTGCTTCTAAATAGAACCACAATCAAGTTCCTTCAGCTTAATTGTCTCAAGCTGTCCAGCTGTAGCCCTGCGCTAGGTTAAAAACCAGGCCCCCTGGGGCTGTCATGTCAGCGGGTTGTGACCTTGTGTGCCTGTGATGGGCCGTGACAGCTCTGCCCTTGGCCAACGCCGGCCAGCAGAGCTGCACAGCTGCAAACAGGGCAACAAATGCAGCCATGCTGCAGAAATTTCCAGCCACTGAAGGCTCCTCTTGGACCTTTGCTGTCATCTTCTAATAGACTGTGTTGTAGGACGTTTGTGACTTATTTCTATTGGCACTCCAGACTGAAACCACGCTCTCCAGTTTCCTCTCAAGTGAGAGCTAGGTTAGTTCTGCATGAATTTACTGCAAGCATTTATCCCCACAAGTAAGTCAAATAGAATTATGAGGTAATATAGTTCATGTTGTGGATACAGGTTTGAGGACCTTTCTGTGACAAGACAGTTTCACAGGACATGCTGGGCTTTTTGGTCACCATGGTCCTGCCCTCCCCAGCACCCATTTCCTCTGCCCAGCTTTCACCTTGCCCTCTTCGTTCTGGCCACAGCACTCATCAGCCTGCAGCGTGCTATTTCAGATAATTAACCATGCTGAAAACAATTAATTATTTTTTTGTAGCTGGATTTATAGCGCTTAAAAAGAATTTAAATGGGCTTCAGAGCTTCAAGCACAATACTCGTGGTTTCGTCTCAACCATACTAGAAATCTGATTTCAAACCATCCTTTATACATCTGCAGAGAGCAACCCACTGCTCTATCTGATTTTAGCTGTTGATAGACTGCATTCCACAGCACATGCAGAAACAGAGTTCTTGTGAATACATATTCCCTTCGTAATTCAACACCCTATAATTCAACACTTAATTTCCATCTTAACTGAGAACTTCATCACCAATACTTGGTTTTGTTTCAGCACACAGATAAAATCATTAAGCATTGAAGGCCAAAAATCTCTGCAGGGTATCACAAGAAGCACAAGCACTCAGTAATAATTCCTTATTTATAATTACTATTGGGACTTGTAATTTAATCTGTCCTAAATTCATTAGTGCCGTGCTGTTACTGTACTGCCCTGGATAATTAATCAAGATGTCATGCAACACAAAATCAAATGCCTTGCAGGAGCAAGTCTGCTACGTCAATAATACTATCTTTATCAACCAAACTTGCAATCTCATCAAGAAGTAACTGTGCTAGCAGCAGAGAAAAGAACATCTTTAAAACTGTGAAAGCACATGGAGGCTGTTCTTTATTTATGTTTACTTTGCTAGAAAAGTCAGCTTGTGAAGTTGATATTGAAGAGGAGTTCAGATGGTCTGTAAAGTGAAGGACACTTCCAGGAGTAACTGGAGCTTATGTAATATTTCTTCCTACATTTTTGCTCAGCTGTTTTGTGCTATTTTGATGATGAGCAGCTGGTTTTTTAAACCTTTCAAATCTTGTCTAGGTAACAACCTTATTTGGCTTTGGGATTTTGCCTAAGAAATGGTGGCCATTGACCCCACCTACAGGTATTCTAATTTAATATTTTTTACTGTACATGACCTCTGTGGAATCCCAAAATGGGCTGCTAGGTACATCAAGTTTCCAATATTCAATTGACCCTAGAAAGAATATGGACAGATATGATTTTTTTTAAAGATTATTACTGGATAAGGTCCCAGGAAGGAGCTTTACTGAGTCGGTAGATCTAAGATTTGCCTTCAGATACTTTCCTTCTCAGTCCTCTCAGCCCCATCTTTTCTAACAGCTGCAGGAGTAATTTCTTCACTTTGTCCAGGATCAATGCCATGGCTGATGGAATAATCAACTTGCACGTATCTTTTTCAATTTTGTTGACTAGTGGTGCAATGCTGGTCTTCTGTCAGCTCAAGGATCTTCCTGGACAGCTGCTGGTTTAGAAACCCTCTGGAGCTGCTGGTTTAGAAGCCTCTGTCTTTACTGATCACCCTGTTACAAGTGACAGCTTAATTAGCACATATTTATTAATCAGTCTTCTTCAACAGAAATTGTTTGTTTTCTCCTAAATTCAGAACATAAGCTTCACTGAATTACTACTGACGTCTCCACAATATCTACCTAATGATATGCTGATGTTACTAGTCCATTTTTTTAATCACTGAAAATTTCTTTTGACTGCCCTTAATCCTTCCTACTTATTTTTTGCTTCATTTATATATTTTATATCTTTCACTGCATAAAAATCACAGCTTTTGGTATCAGTGTGCAAATTTTTCCATTTGAGTAGTGTTGGAGGTCTTGTGGTTAAGATTATGATAGCTTCTAGTTAATATCAGCCTTACTTGAAGTTGAAAGTAGGCCAGCCAAAGCATTTTTAATTAGTGTGGCAGACAGAGAAGATTAAACGCTAGATTGTGGGTTTAGAGCATCTCATTTTTCTCAAAGAAGTAATTTTTTTATTTTTTTAGAATCATAGAATCATAGAATGTCCTGAGTTGGAAGAAACAAGAAAGATCATCTGGTTCCAACCCCCTCTGCCATGGGCAGGGACACCTTCCACTAGACCAGGTCACTCAGAGCTCCATCCAACCTGGCCTTGGACACTTACAGGGATCAGGCATTCACAACTTCTCTGGGCAACCTGTTCTGACACCTCACCACCCACTCTTTCAGTTGTTCCTCCTTGCTCTGTAACTACCTGCTCTTGTAAAGAGTCCCTCTCCATCTTTCTTATAGGATCCCTTCAGGTACCAGAAGGCCACAATCAAGTCATCCCAAAACCTTCTCTTTTCCAGCTGGAATAGACCCAATCCTACCAGCCTTTCCCTGTAGGAGACGTGCTGCACTCCTCTCAGCATGAGCTGTTATGAAAAGAAGGTTTCTGTGGTCATGACAAGCATTCGCGCGTGTGTGTGCGTGTACGTGCACATTTCCTTCTTCCATACCCCCACTAATATTTGAACCCATAGCTCAGTTTTTCCTCAGTTTGCCAGGGATAAGATAACCCCAAACGGGCAACAAAATAATGAAAATGCAGCAGCCGAGGTAAAGCAGAAAATCTACCTGCAGAGGTGAATGTCCCAGAAGATCAGTGTGGCATTATACCTGCCACATACGTGAGAAGTGCTGCAGCCAGTATTCATACGCTGTTGGCAGAGATCTGTGGGAAACCAGGCTGCCTCATTTCGTGTCATCACACGTGAAATCTACAGAGTTTGTTCAAAAATTACTTCTCCTCCTTGATCGTAATTGCTTTCGATGTTGTGAATTGGCCATGACCAGCGCTGACGATTTGTGTGGCCCCCTGCCATGTTCACTGTGAAGTTGCTTATTTAAACCCTAACAACCCAGTTACTAAGCTAAACCAACACGTGTGCAATAAGCACTTCTGTAAAATAAAGTAGATGAATCACTCTCCAGAAGTGCCTTTATCTCTGCTGAATACTAAGGACACTTGGACAGCCAGCTTAGGGATCAGCTATCTAGCTTTCAGACAGCTAAAATTAGTGAGGAGAATCTGGAAAAAAGGCCTGGACTGGGTCACTGCAAAGTCCATTGTGTGTGTCTGCTTATTTTAGTGTAATGACAAAACTGTCAGAGTCCTAAGCCAGGCCATTGTCTTATCTGTGGTCCTTTTCCCACTATCCTAACATTAGGTTTAGTAGTTTGGTAATTGTCAAACTTAGGCAGGAACATAATAGCATGATTTATGAAGTGGTAGCATCTTTGTACATACATATCTTTTTATAGATCTCCCTCTCTATATATATTATAATGTATGTAATATATCAGTATATATATTTATATGTATTTAAATAAATAAAAAATGAATTTATATATATATACACACACATATATATGCACACAAACACATATATAGACACACACACACATATATATATGTATATATATGTGTAGGGGAGCAGCCATTCAGAACTGGATATGTAGGGATACTGACTCATCTGGATCGTGTCCGAAATAAAAAGGTATTTCTTTTTGTAAACCCAGGAGACCAAATATTGGAGTTCCCAATTACATAAAACGGGCAGTCCGTGGCGTATTTGCCTTCTAGTGGTTCTTCTGGGTTTCCTGTTGAAAAATATGTCTTAGAGCATCACTGGGTGCCTGGGGAAATATTGTTTCTACTGTCATGTATTTTGCTGTGATTTGTTCATCTCTACCACCCAGGGATTATTATTGTTTGAAGTAGCACATTGATCAGCAAACAGCATATCTTCTAATTACTTGTTTATGCAAGCAATTAATAATGGAAAGTTTTAACTCTAATAAATATAACTCATAAGTAAAATGTCTAATTAATATTTTTCCTAAGTGACAGAATATTTTGACAGTAAAGAAGAAAGCAAAGTTTCAGAAAAAACAATCTGAAGCAATTCCTACTCAATATGTGGTTTGATAAGAATTTGCTAACATGAGCAAGACAGGATTCTGTGAAAGGCTCTCTAAAGTGGAAAAAGGAGTTAATGACCTTCTCCGAAATGTAAAAAATATTGCTCTACTTAATGTTTCTTCATCAAAATCTGCCACACAAAACTTGCACCTAGTCCAGTATCCCAGAAGAAACCAACAAAATTTTATCAAAAAATGTAACTAAAAATAGATATTAGAAGAAATATATGCACATTCAACATTCAATTGTTGAAACCATTTTTTTCATGCCTCCTTAATTAGTCATTGGCTTATTCCACAATGTCTGAGAGTCCTCATCCTTTTAATGTGGTGCTGACTAATATGATTGAATACACTTACTAGCCATAGCTGAAAACAATATTTCATTTACACTGAAGGCACTTGACATTATCCCAACATTACCTTAATGTGTGCGCCAATATAATTTACATCTGCTCTACAATCTCTTTCATGCTGCCATAGTGGCACTAAATGATCTAGTAGATATGAAAATCTGATTCTGCCTACTCTCAGCTATATTGTAGGAAAGAATAAGTAAGTAGTGCTATCCTAAAATTTCATATGTTTTTATCAGCCTTAAATATCTTCATGAAAATTAAGAAGGATGTCTAACGTATTCTACAAATTCGACATAGACCATTATTGATTGTTTTAAAAGAATGAGCCTTCTGCCCCTTCCCTCCCATGTGACTCAATGACATTCAAATTTGTTGGATTATTTCTCCACTGGGCTGTCTCAGCAGCCAGACAAGCGTAAGCAGGTTGTTTAGCTTGCTTGCTTTTCAACTCTCTCACTTCTTCTGCATTGACAAAGAGGGTCAGGACCGTACTTCCAAGACTTGGGCAAATCATGGATCCAGACAATGTTGTCGTGCCCTTTCTTTTGTTATCTGTTCTCTGCCTGAGAATTAGTAGCACTTGATTTGCCTCTCAAAGATCAGTTGACTCACGTAAGACTTCTCACATACTACGCTCTTAACACTGATGAATGTGAGAGTGCTTCTGACTTTGCAGACTCATGCAGAACTCCCTGTTTTATTCTAATCATTTAAGGAAAAAAAAAAAAAAAAAAGAAAAAAGACCTGAGATGCATGCTCCAGTCTGATCCACATCTTGGAGAAAGAGTAGGTCACACAGCTGCCCTCCTATTATTTGCTCTCCATGGTGTGGAAGCCTGAGCATTCAGGCTGCATGTGAAATGCAGGTCACTCAAATACAAAATACCTATAAAATAAGGGAGAGAAAAATATGGATTTCAGCATGTAAGTAAAAGTCACATCATTACCATTTAATTTTCTGCCTGATTCTGAACATGTAATATTTGTCTTGACTGACATGGAGATCCCCCTTCCCAGAGAAAACATTTTAAATCTCAGTGTTTCTGAGATGTAAGTTTAAAAAACATTTTACACACTCTACTTTTCCATCTGTTTGCTGATCTAATGCAAGATACTATTTCTTCTCACAGCTCTGTCTTGATTTCTAGATATTTATGGTACTCTGGTAAAAGCAAATAAATGTTTATCTTAGAACTACACAGTCAGAATAAAAGATAACATTGCCACTTTTGAATATAAACACATTTTTTTGAAAAGTCAGTGAAATCCACCTCCCCGAAATGAATGGCAATTTCATTTGGCAGTGACTTTGGTTTTTCAATGCTTACTGCTTATTTTCCATATTTATAGTATTTTATAGTCAGCATGGAGTCTCCTCTGAGGGAAGATCTGTTATTTATTTTCCTTGGCATACACAGTAATATATCTAGAAATTCAGATGACCTCAAAGAGCTGTCACATGTAGCTATCCTGGGTAACAACAGCAGCAAATGTAAACTTGTTAGGATTTTTTTTTTCAAGTTACTGTACAGTGATAACTGAGATTTGCCTGCCTCTGTGTGTGTGATGTAGTTCTCAAAAGATACCAGCTGCCTTTTAATTTGGCTACTTTTTGGACTATTTTTCCGTATAAGATTTGGCAGAAATTTGGTAAGTTTGATCATATAAATGAAAAATTTAAAAATCTGTCTGCTGTAAGAGAAACAGCATTTTGATGACTTTTTATTAAACATCAGTCAAAAAAAACCTGTATCCAAGAAATAGGTCTATTTGCCCCCCATGTACACACTATCATTAATAGTAATTGTCTTGATTGATGGAGGGCAAGAAAAAGGAGTAAGAACCGAAATGAGAATTTAAATTGAAGAAGCCTCAGGCTCTCACAGAAGAAAGGCAGAACTTAATTAGCTAGCAGAAAAGAACATTTGTGGTGAAACAAAAAGAATCAATTTAATAATATAATTTGTTTCTCTTAGGTAGTTAGAAGTTTATAAGTTAAAAAGAAACTCATCCTAAATAATGTTGAATTCCCAGATTCTCAAATTATGCAAGCTTGAATTTCCCAAAGTTG
Source organism: Melanocharis versteri (assembly GCA_013397845.1). Classification (NCBI taxonomy): domain Eukaryota; kingdom Metazoa; phylum Chordata; class Aves; order Passeriformes; family Melanocharitidae; genus Melanocharis; species Melanocharis versteri. The sequence continues at coordinate 665,374 of VZTG01003865.1, forward strand.
TCCTTTCATTCATCCTTTATATACATTCAGCCTTTATATACATCCTATTGATCTGAAACAAAGAAATACAGGAAAATAGACAAATTAGTGTCTTTTTCTTACTGTCTACAAATAAATAGAAGCAAAAGTAGTTATGGATATTATTTTTATTTCAAAGGCAGCCAAGAAATGTAACGTTATTGGAGTTTTGTATAGGACAACAAGTCAAGTAAGCTGACTAAATAAGCTATGTGAAAAACACCACTTTAAAGCATTGACTACTGGAAGATGAAGAGAAATCAGGAAATCAACAAAAGGACTCAGTAAGTGAAAATTAAATTACATATTTAGTGCCAAGAGTAGTAGAAGTTATATTGTTGCCACAAGGTGGTTTTTATTTTAACTTCCAGATGTTGACTAGAGCTGTGCTCTTTGTTGCCATAGTACAAATACATCTCCAGTAGCCTAAAAATACCCCGAAAATTTTAAAAATTTGATTTTCTTTTTTTTCTTTCCCAGTGTTTCATAGCAGGGCCACTTATCACACATCCAGAGAAAAAAAGGAGCTAAGGATATACCTGGTAAAGCTTTAAAAAGTTCTCCCAGCTCTTGATTCTGGTCACACACGGGAAAGGAGAGTTGCCCCACCATTGCCTCTGGCTTGCACTTCTCACACTCTTGTTTACTTGCTGCTCTGCTGGTGTATACAAGCCTGGGGTTTGTTTTCAGTTGTTTCCTTTACCTACTAAACAAAAATTGGAGACAAGATAATTCCTCTTTGTGATAAAACAGCGTTAGAGAGAGAGTGTAATTAAAAAAAAAAAAAAAAAAGACAGCCTTACAGCAATCCTGAAACGTTGGTAGGTATTTCAGTAACAGTGCCACAGAGCTGCACAAAAGCAAGTATGGACTCACTTCTCGTAACTGCGAGTCCCACTGGTTTGTTACGAGACGAACAAAATGAACTAAATGAAAGAATTGAGGTGTTATGCCTTGAATTCACCCTGTCGGCTCAATCACTGATTTTTCTAGTGTTCTCCCTTTTATAGGAAAGAGAACAAATTATTCCATTTTCAGGTGTTTTATGGACCTGTTTTAAGATATTAGTCTTTTCTTTTGGCTTCAGATCATATTGCACGTGTGCACGCACACACATACAAGACATTATGCTGAATCAAGTTTGAAAGTGATTTTTTAGGCTTAGAGTCTCTAGACTTCCACTGGCCTTGCTGTTATGGTAGCTCTTAACTGGGTGTACTACACTTACCAGAGAGGGCCAGGGAACAAAAGTGAGGACCATATCCTCTTGCTCCTGGGTCTGCTTTGTAATGTCCCCATAGCTTTTTTCTCAGAAAAGCCTGCAAACAGTTTTGAAGATACAGTTTATTCCATCAAGCTCTCACCTAGAGCATAGTGGATGTGAGTGCATCCTCCACTGCTCTTCTAGCAGCCTGTGCGCCTCCAAGCACCTTCAAGTGCCCTTTAGCAGCAGCACATGCAGTGCACAACCCGCTATAAAATTTCTACCAGTGAGACCCAAGGCAACCATCCAATGCTCTGAAATACTTTGAACTGAAGGGAAAAAAAGAAGTGAGAAACTAAGAGCAAAAGAAAGATATTGAGAAGTATCATCCTGAAGATTATAATATACATTTTCAAGGAACTTTTAGTGCATCCTAAATATGTGCTTTAGAGTTAAGTGTAGGTGTATTAGAGTTTTCTTGCTTTCTATTCAGTAATTTTAACTGAGCCTGTTCCACTGCTATTAATTATAGCAGGAACACAACCACGTTTTTCCATGATAAGATGTTGGTATACTGTCCAAAAGGCATATGCATTTATTTAAAATTGACATGAAAAATCAAGTGGCAGAACTGATAAGCAGTGGTTGGAGTTTCTACATTTCTTTTAAATCAAATGGCAGAAATGTCCCACCAGCTTTGTTTTAAATTTTAACAAGCAATTGCTGCAGCCTTGAAGTGCCAGGTTTCTTTTTTTGCACACACTAATGATCTGGTCCATTTCAAGGCCCCTGGTTCTACTTTCTGCTGTATGCTTTTGCCTGGGCAGGCACTGCATTTCCAGTGGCATGGTTTTCACTACTGTCCTGCCAGGAAAGAAGTCTGTACCCAAGTCAAATCAAACACAAGTTAATATGAGAGGGAGACAGCTCTCCTTGTAAGCTGCACTGAGAAGAAATTAGGCTGTGAAATCAGTACTGTGACTAACATAGAAATTTTCATCTAGAAGTATGTTTTCTACTCTAACCTTAAATCTAAAATACACTCTATTTCATCCAAGAATGAGTTTCAGACAAGAGAGATAAAAACAACCACTTCAAATTACTGGTCTTAGGAAAGAAAAGAAAACAAAAGAAAATAGAAGAAAATTAAAACCACAAAGGGAGCCCACACAGTTGAAATGTTTTCAATAACCCCAAATACCAAGGAAAAACAGACTCAAGCAAGAGTAAATAAGCCCCAGTTTGATCTCACTTTGGAAAGAGTGAGGCTGCACAGTTCAGGGGTCACAGACACCAGACTGGGCACAAGAAATTCTGACAGGTCCCTGTGGTCTGGAGTTGCTTTGCATTCTCCTCTGGAAGCCATGGGGTGTCCTGGCAAGTCTGAAGCAGGATTCATGTCAGGCTCTGATTCTGGGCACAACTTCACTTAGTCAAGGCTGATTTCTTTCCATTTTCTTAGACTGACAATGTAAATGAGGCAGAGGACTTGTCTTGGCACCGTATCATTAACCTTGAATGTGTATATTGCCTCACAGTCTTCTTGGTGCCATTCTAAGACAGTTACATATTAGTAGAACATTCATTGTTGTTCTTGACAAGCCCATCTGATGCATCTTCTCTGCTAGATTTTGTAATTTCAGATTTGCAATCTTTCATGCTTAAGTTTGGTCCCCATAATTATTCACTACAAAGTAACCATTAAGAGTTTAGACTCTCGAAATAACTTAATGTAAATTCAGGAACTTAGCATTGCACCTAATAAATATAAATTTATTTTGGAGTGTGTTTTGCAAAAAAATATAGGGGAGTTTCTCATCCCTCTCAGATGCATTACTCTCAGTGTCCTCTGATAAAGTTTCAGCAAGAGCAAGAGCACAGTCTTACTGACATAAAATGAAAAACATTTTCTCTGGTACTACCATCGTTTTTAGCAATGAGATCGCTTCACAACAGATTTTATCAGAATTATAAACTATATGCCAATGGCACAGATGGCAGAAAAGGATGTGATCATCATAAGAAACTCAAGGAATTACTAAAGTTTACTTCAATTTTTTGCTTGTGTATAAGTATCTAATAATTCGTCCCTCATAAGTAGCACAAGTTTTTCTTTAGTGCAAAACCATTTTAGCTTCTTCCCTTAAAGGAACTGAAATGTTTCATCTTTTACCTGTCAAAAGATAAAATGAGTCGTCCATTTGTTCCGTAAGTTACCTGAAGACAGTAAACGCAACTTAGTTTTAACATCTGGGACATTTTACATGCACGGAGGACAATGTTTGTGCATGACCATATGCTAAAAAATGTGCAAAGACCAAAGAAAGACCATCCCTCAGTCAGGAAATTACTGTCTTCAAACACCAGTGGGATAGGAGACGTGTAGGGTTAATAACTTGGAAAAATATTGCATCAAAAACACATCCACATCTGTCTTCTTCCTTTTGTGAGGCTCTTAAAACCACATTGCAGGCATTATTTTTCAGCATTGTGTGAAAACTCAAACATATGTAATTATCAGCAGCTGTCAGAGAAATTTGCTTATTTTTGTTTGTCCAGAATTATATTTCATCTGGGAAAGTTTGCTGGAAGTAGAGACGAAGATGTCATGACAAGTTCTTTGTGGAAATAAAAACTTGCTTTTCTTTGAACACATCTTTCTTTGGGGAGCTGGCAGGATACTGCAAAGCTTAGTAACTTCAATCCACCAACAATGGAGCATTATTTACCCAGAAGCTCTGAGTTCTCTGGATGAAATTAATCTTAGGAAATCCCAAGCCTATCTGACTTTGCTACTGCAATCGCTTTCGGGTACCATCCGTCCTTTTGTAATATGTTCAGTCTTCAAAAAGTGGTAGAAAAAACCACGCAGTGCAATAGCCAGAAACGAAGCAGGTGTGACAAGAGCATTTTCATCATGTTTCTAATTTGAAAGCCTATTGTTCTTTCCTGTTGAGGTCCACTGGCATTTTCACTGATTTTTGTTTGCGCCCAGATCCTCATCCCTTCAAAAGCAATGAGTCTTCTCTGTATCACACAAAACTGCAGCAGAAAATCTTTTGCCTTTCATTATCCTTTGGCAGTATTTGTGTCTGTCAGGTTCCTAAATGGAATGACCAAATTTTTGGGAACAAAGACACGAAATAAATTTCCTGTTATCTGTCTAATGCAGGGCTTACTCATAAAAGTAGAGTTTTTGAAATGCAGGAACCTGATGAGTATGCTAATTTTAATACCCTTTTATCTTCTGAATTTTAAGAGAAATTTACATAATTAAACCCTGAAAACCTAGAGTGCCTTTTGCTGTGTGCCATAAAAGATGTCTATTATAAAAGCTTGATTTTTGGCATGCTTTAAAGACTTCAAAAGATACAACACCATAAAATGCAGAGATTATGAAAATCTGTATTATAAAAGCTGTCAAGTTCATAATTGATAAAAGTTAATTATTGAATCTGTTAAGGAATGTAGTTCAGAAAAGTTCATTCACATAAAATGGTGTCTAAAAAAAGGCAGTTGAAAAAAGGTAGTCTTTTCATTAAAAAAAAAAAAAAAAAGAGAGAGAGAGAGAAGTGAAAAGAATCTCCTTTGGATTTTTAGGCCAGATCTGAAACACTGTAAAGCCTTGGATTGGGTCTCCAGACAGAAATCTTGCTTCAAGGACTATGTAAAAATGTAGTCTTTTTCATGTGGCTTGATCCTCTGTGTAGTCACACACTGCTGACTGTAATAAAGGAAATAAGTTCCTTATTTTTCTTACAGGCTGAGTGACCCCGCACATGTATGAGCATACTCATGTGTTTGACTGAAAAAGTAATAGAGGTTCCAAAGCTCTAATAGTGATAGATCAAAAAGAGAGGGTTTAGAATTTATTGATATAAAACATGGATACAAGATTTGAATTAATTCAGATGGCATGGAATTAATGGAAGATGACAGAGAGACAGCTCTACTGTCTTTTCCTCATATCAAGTCTAAGAAATGAACTTCATATAAAACTGTATTTCACTTTGATGAAAAAGAGCCATGCTTTTTAGCATTTCATTTTCCACGCTAGAAAATTAGTGGAAAATTTATATTGATCCACTAGAAAAATAAAGTATACTATTATGTAAATAGATATTCCTTATCCTTCACTGTCTGAACCCCCTACAGAAGAATAAAACTGAGGAGTCCTCTGTGTTAAATATGCTCTTGCAAAGCTGAGTGACACTAAAGATTCTGCTATTTTATTCCAAAGACTCAGTAAAGGAAGTTTGGGTATGTCAGAGACTCTTTTATTGCAAGTGTACTGCTTATCTGAGGCACTCTGGTATCCAGTTTCTAAAGAAAATGTGATTTAGTCGGGCTCATGTATCTAAAGATAAATGTAGGTCCAGCCTGAGTTATCCAAGTCTACATTTCACTACACTCTTCAAACAAGCTTTTTGTTCTCCTGAATAAAAAAACCAGATCTTCTCTTTCATTAAAAAAGAAAAAAGAGAAAAGGTTGGGTATTGGGTTTGGGTTTTTTTCTTTCTCAATTTTACTGTATTCTTTCTTCTTTAGTAGTTTCTCTGTGGCAAAACTGGATGATAAAAAACCCGGTTGTAAACCTACAGATGTCACAAAAAACGTGACAGATTGGTATTTTTGAGGATACCATTATAGATGGAACCACTTGGATAGCATTTGAACACAACAGGAACTGGCATGGTTTCCAGAAATAGGAGAAATAACCAACAGCACAGACATAAGTTGGGGAATAATCAGGCAGGCAGTATTTCTACAGAAATGAACGTGAAGGACATACTCACCACACCCTGATGTAGAAAGTTTCAATGATAAAAGGGGATAAGGGCAGTACCTGCAGGTTAGACTGCTACGACAAATGATGGGCGTATCAGAGGGGGTGGGGTAAAGTAGGTGGTCGCTCAGACTCCCATTCACTTCATTATCGATGCTTTCTGCAGAAGAATGCACTGACTAGGCCATTTATGAGTAGTTCTGCCCATTCCTTGCAGAGACCTTTCCAGGGAGTTGTTTCTGCACTCTACATCCCGGTTCTCTACAGCTGTGGCACCACGAGCTAAGGAAGCACCATCCTCCTGCTGCACTCCTCCAGAAAGGCAAAGCACTGGAGTAACACGAGATTCAACCAAACACTGAAAGGATTGTAGCGAATGTTGAGGTATATTCTTGGCCTATTTAAAATATTTTTTCTAATAAAGGTGAGAAAACACTTGAAATACGCAATAAGACATTAACAAAATGGAAGATCTTCATGGTTGTAGGAAAACATTTTAAGAACCAAAAAATATCTGAGAGGTTTGCTTGTCCGAACAACTGCCTCCAGCCAAGGAAAGTATTTACAAACTGAGTTTTATACTCTCTCCACAGATCTTGGATGTACCTATAAGATTATTTTTAAATGTGTGGTATTTAGCTCTTGTCTTTGCTATCCCTACTCCTATTCTTGTAGTCCTAAATTCTTCTTTTTACATTTCTGCACCTTGACATGTTGTTTGCAGCTTCTTATCATCGTTTATTCTGAATTTTTTCAACTTTTGGAAAAACAGCTTTTTTCCTTATACTTTTTAATTAATTGTGTTTCAAATGAAAATTTCTTTGGTTAAATTTTAATAGTTGATAGGGAAAGTTATCACAGGTAGAATACACTTTTTTTTCAAATAATCTATCCCTGCATAGAGCATATTCATATAATATAGCAGAAAAGGTAGTTAGCCCTGGAATTAAAATAAGTAATTAAGCTATACAATAGAGCCGGCAAAACAATTTTTAAAGAATGAAAATTATGCAGGATTTAAAAAAGTCATGAGAAGTACTGCAGTTTCATTTATTCCAGGACATAATTTTTCCCCTCTCACTTTATTTTGTTTTTATTTGCCTTTATATAAACTATGATAAACTATGATGCAAACCAACTTTGCATAGGCACTGTTACTTTGTAGTAGGAAGTTCTGCACTTTTTGATGCTGAGAAAGAGATTCCTAAAATTATGCAACTTGCTTCTACTAACATTTCCAAAATTTATATTGTGATTGTTTATGAAGGCAAATAAATTACCCGGAGATATCCCACAGAGTGCAGTAGTTTTTGAATTGGTGTGGAACTTCTTGAAAGTCTGTATTAGGATGTGAGCCATGACAGTCTCATATAAAGAGACTGTAAATAATTTTAAAAGTTATATATTCTTCCTTTATGTCTTCTGATGTATTTCTACGCAAAGTGTAAATTGTTGGAATTTTAGTAGAATTCCAGCAAACCGGACTGAAAGGAGATTTACGCGTGTTCACTATGTAATGCCTGAACCTCCTGGCCTACAAATAATTTTTTTTTAAAATACAGTATTATTCAATTCCTGCAGTTGGCCTCAGTGTAAGACAAGGATAAACAAACCAAATATGCGAGCTGCCAGCCATATGCTTTTCTATTGCTTTGCCACATCAAACAATCACATCTAGACTTAAGAATGCAATTCTTGCTCAAAAACGATTTTATTGCCAATTCCCTGGGGGTTTTTTATGAAGCTGTCACTGCCCACAGTGTTGTTCACAGTGAAGGCCTGAAGTATATCTGACTTATCACACAATCAGGCTCATGTCACTGCTGCCCTCAGGAGGGGATTTGAAGTGCCCAGCCTGAAACAGCAAATAGGGGGACAACCCAAGAATAACCAAGAAGCGCTACAGCTCTATGCTGTTTTCACAAAAGGCCCCCTCCCTATGCAACACATCACTTTGCAAATGTTTCACCAAGTCCCCGAGTGGTATTTGAAAACCAGCTGTCATTAAGGGAGCTGCTGGTTTCAACAGTGCAGTTGTGTTTACACATAAAAGGGATGGTATCTCCGTAGCTCTTGAGAATGCAACAATTAAAACCAGCTCCCTTCAGATTTATGTGAAGTCACAACAGAGAAAATTAGCAACTCATGACAATCATCTCATGTTCTAAAAACTAAAAATGTTGATGGACAAGAACATTGTGATTTAATTATTGTAACAATTAATAATAGGATTCAATAATCCCATCATATAAAACGTATCTGACTTGAAGATAGAGCCCTTTTTTTCTCTAAATTCATAGCTAAGCTAATCCATTTTAGTCACTGTTGTGCACAGAAATGCACATAGATATTATATTCAATGTATTCTAGCCTGAACTTGCACTGGCAGCAACAAAAATACTGTAAGAAACTGTTGCACAGAATAAATGTAAGAACTGTGCTGTGGTAAGAAAGAATTTTATAAAAATATTAATAAATAAATATAAACATGAACACAAACACAATCATACCTAAAAATATGTGGACACACCATTATTTAGACATATTTATATTATTTTTAATGTGCACGTTGTAAACGTATGTATTATATAACAAATAAACAGTTTAAAACTAACCTTTGTTTTTCTGTAAAATACAGGTATGGATTACATTGCAGCTCAAAATCTCCAAGTGCCTGAGGGTTATATTTGAAATCTGGATATGCATAGATTCACTGACAACCCATTCCAATTATGTTACTCTATGTGAAAATTTATTTATCAGAATTCATAGAACCCAACATAAAGAATAGTAAGAGATGTTATAAAAAATATTATTTTTATTTTCCGGTCCTCCTTGTAAAATTTTATGAATAATATTCTGATAGGTCTGAGTTTTATAGCACATGGGTTGTTCTGGAAAATGAGAAATTCAGAAAAGTGTTTTGATTCTTGCTTCAGCTCTACTTATGGAATCAATCTTATGATACACAATGGAAATTTCTGAATGGAAAATAAGGTTGAAGAAATGAGATAAGATAACACCGTCATCCAAAATGCAGGAAAAACGAGAAATGGAGGAAGTATGTTATTGTTTATGAATTTACTGACGGACCTGAGTGAGTTGTGGAGCACCAAGTCAGAAGTGAGATTTTTGCTTCATCTTTCATTAGGTCTAATAAGAACAACAAACCCATGCAGAAGTTCCAAGAAACTGCAAGGCAACAATTTTGTCAGAAAGAAAATTGCCTTTGTCAGAGAGAAATTTGCCTTCTCAAAACAGCTGAGTGAACAAGAGGAAGGAAAGCATTAGAAGTACTTCACTCCTACATACTCTTACGTCATCTAAAAAGCTGCCATTTGCTCACTCTGCGTCATTTCATGGCCATTGCCACGCAAATGTGTTTCCCACGACAATAACCCACCGGTTCTCGTGGCTGGGTGAGGTCATCTTGCAGAGTTCACCTGCTCCCATGAGCAGGCACTACACTGAGAGGTCAGTGAGTGTCCACTTGTCTGTGGAGCATGAGGCTTCTTGGCTCCTGTCCTCCATCATGCTGCTTTTACATTCTATGCCATATTTTCATAATTCAGGGTGTTTTTACTGCATAAGTTTCAGTGCGAATTGCATTCATACTCTATTGCAGTGGTCTGGGTTTGGGGTTTTTTTTTGCTTGGTAATTTGTTGAATTTGTTTTTCATAAATATTTGTTATCGGTTAGAACAATTAGCCATCTGTTTTTCTTCTACTCTTTTACATGAATAGTAGGTTTCGTCAGTTCCACCATTTAGAAAAGCAATTAATCACTACAGTAGTGATTATAGTCTTTCTCATTTTGAGAAGTTTTTTGTTTCAGCACCCACATGATGGAATTTCAAAAATGCCCAATATCAAAAAAGCAAAGCATTTTTCTTCGCAACACTTTTGGTTAGCATTGTTAGGTAGCAATGTTTCTTGATGAGACAGCAATAAAATGTCTATAATGTGGATAACAAAATGTTCATCCTGAGGTGTTTTCCAGTTGTTCAGCTACTACTGATTCATGGCCTGTTTTTCTCAACAACTTGAGGAGGGACAATTTTTTCTCTGTGCATATTAGGATAGGGAAAATACCAAGAAAAGTCTTACTCTGCTGATTTTGCAAGAAGAAAATCTGCTACAAAAGGAACTGAGAAGTGACAGGTCATGAGGAATGACTGTGAAAACTTCAGCAATTTTTCCATCTTGTTCTTCAATAAAAGAAATAAACAGAGAGCTAGCAGAATTAAAACCACCAAAATTGTTAGAGGAAGGGAAAAATGGTGGGAAATAAAAGAATAAAGTAGATAAAAGTAATGCTAGTAGAGCTTAAAGAATTGGATAAAGTGATCTCACAGAACTGAGAAGCATAATAATGCAGGGGATAAAATAATGGCTGTCTTATAAAGGGAATAAAGAAGAACCAGAAGATGCTATATATTGTGCTACACTGTCTGCAAAAATAATCCAGTTAACTATTTGTAAAGATATGGAAGAAAAAAATGAGGAGTAATGTCAAAATGTATGCACTTCACAGAACTTTCCAAATAACATTGAATCAATCACATCTCCTCCTGTGACAGGGCAAAAGGCCTGAGGATGGATTGGAAGCTGCAGATATGCATATCCAGACTCTGAATCAGGCCTTTAAAATCTAGTCAGGTCTTCTCTGATGGTGTCTTATAAGCAAGTTTTTAGATATCAAGAAGGTAGAAACGCAGGTGAGTGCAAAACTCAGAGCTGGAAAGTGCTGCAATCCCACTGATGTGCAGGATCAAGCAGATCTGTATGAACCAAAGCAATTATTGTGTACAGGCTTCTGCATTTAAGCAGGAGCAATCAACTGCACAAAGACAGTTGGTGAACAATTGTTTTGTGGAAGAGGGGTGGGACATGGTGGAATCTTGCAAGCTGAACATGCATCAGCATCATCCTCTTCTTCCAAGATCATACTGCCAAGAAGAAGATTTCTCCTCTAAAGCAAATCACACCAAGAAGATGGTGTGTTATATCCAACTGTGAGTACCACATTTCAAGTAACAGGTAGCAAAGGGATTTCAAAGAGACTGCAAAAAGAATAATCACAACTCCATAAGAAGGTTCCACAAAAGAAGGCCAAAACACAGCTGAGATTCTAGTTTAGAGCTGAGAAACTGAAGGACACTCCATGTTTGTTAAAAAGTCTCCCCCACATCAAAATGGAAAAGGGAAGAAGCAATGGACTTAAATTTAGAGAAGAGATATTTAGCTTAGACACTGATAAAAGGTTCATAACTTAAAATGTCCTATTTTGACATATATATATATATATATATATAAATGAGGTGGACATATTTAATAATGTAGGAAAAAAGCAATTCAACATGACAGATTATTTTCGTAACCCTGTTTTCCTTGTGCAATGCAAAACCAATTTAGGCTACGCAACCTAAAATTGCAGACAATATGGCAAAATGAGTTAAACACCTGAGAGGTGATTTTGAAACAAAAGACAAAGCCCTCTTTCCTCCTGCCAGCTATAAAGAGTTTTGGAGCAGTGGGTACACGGCTCAGCTCCCTGACAGTGCAGACTGCTCAGGGTAATGGATTTTAGTTAAGACATTTTTCAGTCTGATTGCCTCGTTTGGAGAATTTGCACGGAAGGACCTCGTTAATACCAGTTTGTTTGAACCACGCTCTTTATAACTCTCTAGAAATGTTACCTCTCTCTGTTGATCTCTGGGAACATCCTGACCAGCTTTTGCTCTAATGAGGAATCCTGGAAACCATTATCTGAGCACGAGTGGAGCCAAGAGGTGTGCTGTACAGATCATCAGGTACGGACATGACACAGTGCACAGCTGAAGGAAACCTCTGCACTGAAGTGTTGATGCAGGTGCACTCCTGGAGGTGACTGTTCCCAGAGGACACCCACCTCCTCCCACACCCGTGTGTCATCGAATCAGTGCTGGCCAATTAGAGCCTCTCCATAATCTCATGAGCGTTTTCTGCTGCCAGATGGCAAACATCTTAACCAGCTTTTGAGCCCTACTGTTAGGACTTAAAACGTCTTATATTTAACTGAATTCTAGACTAAAATATAAATGTTTGAGTTTGCTAGGGTAGTAAATCAAAAGCAAAAAAATTCTTTCCTGCTTCCAAACTTGCACAGTGCCGATCTCAGGTAGAGCACAATATTTGGTCAGAAGTGTCTGCCTACAACTCCATAGCTTTAAAGCAATTGAGAAGTTTATTCCTAAGGAAGATTAACCAGATACAGGAAATTCCTATCCCAGCAAAATGAGATATTAAAGCACTTAGCGTTCAGTCACTCTAGTATTCATTTCCCTTCTAAACTGCACTTTAATAACAGGGATTTTAGGAGGTTTCTCCCCTCACAAATTCGAGGTCACTGGTGTTGATTTTCATGATGCCCTCCCAAAACCAGAGGAAAGTTTCACTTTTTTATCTTGCAGGAGATTTTGATCATTATATTTTCCAAAAAGATAGAAAAGGGATGTTTAAACTAAAAGATGATGCTAGCAGTAGAACAATGGGCAGAAACTGGCTGTGACTGAATTTAGACTAGAGATTGGAAAGTACTTTCCAATCACCACACAGTGAGATCCTGAAACACTTTCCCAGTAGGAGGAAACACATTTCCCCTTTATTCTTAAAAATAATTTCAGTAAGTCAGTGAATTTTATTATACAACAAAATTGCAGTGTCAGTAGGATTTTTTGGTATGTTTTTCTTATTCTGATTATTCCAAAATGTGTACTCAGGAGGGATCGGAAACAGGGTTAAGCAAGGTGTGAGATACACAGGAGTCTGCAGATAAAAATGTCACTATACCCTCTCTGTCATCATTGTAACTCCAGCTCCTGTGGCTCTGTGATTTTTGGATTCCACTCACAGGTAAGTCTTTTGCAAAGAACTTCTGTGCGTGCCCAGGAAGAAGTGATGGGCTCTGCTAATCAAGAACTTTATTATGGAGTATGTAACTCTCAGGTTTTCAAAATAAGTTTATTTCAAAATCCCACATGGCCTTCACTCTTATTTTTTTATCAACATCAATACCATACCATTCTTCATAAGCCATGAACATGAATTTTATAATTATTGGTCTGAACTAGCTGGATTTCAGATTGCTTTTAAAATATATTTATGCTGCATAATGAAGTGAACACAGATATACCAAAGCTGAATCACAGGATAAATATGTGTGCTTCAATAAGACAATGGCTCTTCTCCAGATGTATTTAGAAATGCATTCTCTCAAACTCACTTATGTGATTTAAGAGTAATAATGATACAGAGGAAAACTATCCTGATTTAAATTTTTTCACCAGCTTAATACATTTGCATACGTTCAAACTATATCAGTGCTAATTTTTACAGAAAAACCTCAGGCAAGTCTTATATTATTTTAAGAGCAATAATATTGTACATATGAGTGCTTTAAATCAGCCATTTACTTATTTTGTATTACTGTTTAAATTTCTTTGATGCTTTACTTCATTGTGTTACAAAGATGTAGGTTTCCATGCTGAGCAAAATTTATGCATTTGAAGGCAAATACATTTCTTATTAAAAGAGAAACACACTTTGGTTTTGATTCTTAGTGTTCTTCAAGCAGTGAATGCTTGGCAGAGCTGATAAATATTACAGAGATACTTAAAAATGCATTTCATTTTCAGAACCAAAACTAAGAATTTCAGTAGACTGTCAAAATTTTCCTTTAATTGAAAATGCAAGAAAAATTACATTAGTAGACTAAGATAAATAAAGATTATATACTTCTTACTTAAAACAAGAAAATTAAAGACCAATAAATTCAGAATTTTACATGAAATATCACAAAGTAAACCACAATATTAACTGTGAAGCAGACTAAGTAGGTATACTGCAAGTCTGCCATGGTGCTGACCCTTTAAACCCCTGGGTTATTCTGTGCTGGCATAGCATGGTGATGAGAAAGAGGCAAGCAATTGCAACTTATTTTAATTTAGAGCAAGTGATTCAGGAAGTGAGTGCATACTGATTGTGCAGGTTGTTGAATTTGAAATTCTTATTTTCTCAGTGAGGAGGCAAGGCATATGGACACTGCTTGAAATTTATGTTACTGAATAAATAAAGCCTCAGTAAAAAAGCTGTCTTTCTATGAACCTGTTATTTTCCCCAGGTGGTAAGATGAGTTGCCAAGAGAATTACAAGTAGTTCAGTCATCAGATTAAGAGAAAATAGAATAAATGAAATGAAGCATGTTGTCTTATGCACTCTGAAACTTTGATAGATTTGGATAATGGAATGAACAAAAATTTCCACTTCTCAGAAGCATCGGAAGTACCCTAACATGACAAGGTTCTAAGTTCCAGATTTGTCTTCAAAAAATAAAAACAAGAACATAACTTACTAGCATCTCTATCCTGGTGCTGTGAACACAGCTTATGTCACAACGAAATAGGGATGTTTACACATTCATCTAGAACACATTTTTGACTGTTTTTCCCACAATAAATACTAGCAAGATCTGGCAAAGATAAAGCAGGTGGAAACTGTATTTACCAACAGAACACGTTGCAGATATGTTTTATAAAACATATTCTGTCTATTTTATATTTGGACTTTTTTTTATCTATTTCAAATCAGACCATGAATCCCATGAGATAGAATATAGATGGTGTAAAAAATAAATCAATGATATATAAAAAAGCAACAAAATAGGCTAGGCTGAAATTTGAAAAGCCACCAAAGGACCATGCAGATAGAGGGGAAGTCACACTCTGCAATGCACAAGAAGCAAATATCAAAATGTTGATAATTTGCAACCTAAACATATTTTGTTGCAGGCAGTTTTGTCTGCAATATTTCATGTTTTGAGACTTTGAGGAAGGAGGGCAGGTTGAAGAAATTTCTAGAAATTTCACAGAGCCGGTTTATCTGAGGGATTTGGGCTTTTTTTTCTTATGGAAAATCAAAAGCCAGTGGATTTCAGATATTGTTACCTCATGCATCCATCTTGCCTCACACTCTGATGTTGCCTCTAGCATTTCCTTTCACAGACTGCAATGCCATTTTTCACTTGGAACTATAATTTTCACCTCATTTTTTCAAGTGAGCATTAGCTCATTGGAGCTATCTGTAGCCTTGTTTCTCTTCAAAAATAAAGAGTTCTTCTTTCGAATTTCATGGCAGGAAAAAAGTGCACTTTGAAAAGAAATTAATGCTTATATATTTGTAAATTGTATCAGTTGCTATTATTCACAATTTCAAAATCTCATGATCTTAGCTCGAGTCATTCCCTGAAAATCCTTTTTGTTATTTAATATTTTGTTATTCATGTTAACATTTATCAGAAATTATATTCATCAGACACTTCAGAACACGGAGTACATGGAGCCACCAATCTTTATGCATTCAGTGGATTCATAAGCAGTTCTACATCACCACAATTGTATTTAGAGGACATTAATTTGTTATGAACCACCCTATGGCAGTATTCACGAATAAAATCCAAAAAAGATGGACAAATCCAACTTTAAAAAATTTAATTTGGAGTCTTCTTCGCCTCCCAAATGTTACAATAAGTATCAATTCTCCAAACTGTATGTTCCTACTCTTTGTACAACATACAATAGGTAAAGAAGGGCTTCAAGAAGTAATTAAACTCTCCCCTAGCAATCTTGCAGCATTTTTATCTGGAGATCTTCATCTGGGAAAATTTCTGATTTTAGATGGTCCTGTTCAGTTTTACTGAATTGAGTCAAATAAAGAATATTTCTTTTCAGCAATTTAAAATTAAGTACGCAGAATTTAAATTGATTTTGGATGAAAATATATTGAAGAAAATGTGTTTCTCTACTAGTGATTTTAAGGCTAATGTTGCTTGAAACCTTTTTTTGGCAGCTACAGTGCTGAGAAACAAAATATTGCAGGTCACCACTGATACTGATCTTTCTTAGGAATTACTTATATTCTTTTCTAATAAATCTTTTGACATGTAATTACAGAATAAAAAAAGAAAAAATCTATAGAGATAGTGCCACCTCCCATTTAAAAAATAATATAGTATTAATTACTTGCTTCTGATTACATGTATATGTTCTTTTAATTTTCATGCTAAACACAGGAATAGATTTTAAACATGAGGAATTTAAAACATCACTTTTGGAAAGAATCAATACAGAGGTGAAAGAATCCGTATAAATTAGAGACAAATTGTCGTTTATAATTAAAAATAGATAGACAGATAGGTAGGTAGGTGGGTAGATAGATAGATAGATACATAGATGGCAGGATAGATATCTCTGAAAGAGAAGTACTGTCTTCTCAGCTTTTTTTTTTTAGAGGGCATGTTGAATTTAAAAAAGATATTGAAGAATGCATGTCTTTCTGAGTCCTGACGAAGTGAGCATAGAAAGAACAGAAATCTACTTTTATGAGATTTTTATTTGCAATCAATGTAACAGGGTCACTGATCCTTGTCAAGCACTGCCACTTGTGCACGTAACCTTGAAATATATGTCTGGATATGATAGCAGCACAAATCTAAACAAAACCATTTGTTCAGACTTGAAGAGAAATACAATATTGAAGCAAAAACCAATCCAGAACTAAACTGCACATCTTTTTGGTTTTTTCTAATCTGCACTTCCCCAAAATCAAAATTTTTTTGCTCCCAAGAGCAACCAAGCTGAGACCTGTGTCACAGGTGCATAGATACCACACTGCCTTCTTATCTACCCTGCTGGATTATCTTTTCCCCCCTTGCATATCTAACCAAAATACCTGCAAGTTGGGAGAACTGGATAGTAGTCTCCAGGTTGATGACTGTGGAAGTGTTTTACAGACGTTCTTAAAATTTTAACCTAGCCTCTGTTGCTGCCAATCAAAGCCAAAAAAATAGTTGAATTAATATTTCAGTACTTTAACATTACTTTTAACTGCCTTTTCCCCCTCTTTCTCTATTTTCTCTTTTCTGGCTGGGTTCAACATCTTTCCCCATTGAAATTAATGATAAAGTTAAATTGATTTAATCTGTGCCATCTTAAACTCACAGTGAACATAAATAAAGTTTGGACTTCACACCTTCTCATCAGACTTTCCAGTATCATTCAGGAGAAACAATTATTTTATGGATTCAGAGAAGGTATAACTGAAGAATTTCTCTGTTAATTTGCCTGCTCAGTAACTTAGAGCTACGTACAGGAGAAGGAGCATATATGAAAGGCAGAAAGATTATGAACTTCTATGAAAGATCATGGAATTCACAAGTCTAGGATATAGTGAAATAATGATCTTAATACATGGTATTATCTATATTTGTGCTAGCCTGTGTTTTCTCAGTATTTATTTCATGAAAAAAAAAGAAAAGAGTCATAGTTTTGCAAAAATGAAACATGCCCATATGACAGATCAGTTACAGTCAGCAAAATTAAACTTCTCTGCCAAAACCAAGAAGGCCCAAAGAAACGGCTTTCAGGACTAGGATCTAGCAAAGGATAATGTTTCTCTGAGGGAAAAAGTCCAGTGCAAAATAAAAGAAAGTCCTAGGAATTTGGCCTGAAGAAATTCAGCCCAGACAAGAAGTTGTGATTGCACCGTATTTTAACACAAAGAGAAGTTTCTGCAGCTTTGAGCAGAAGATAAATACTCCTTGATGAATTGTACAAGGACAGGCTGAAGGATCTGGGCTCGTTCAGCCCTGAGAAAACACAACTGAGAGGGGAATTCATGGATGTCAGTATCTCAAGGGAGGGTGTTGGGAGGATGGAGCCAGGCTCTGCTCAGTGGTGCCAAGCAACAGGACAAGAGGCAACGGACACAAACTGATGCACAGGGAGTGACACTGGAACATGAAAATCTGTTCTACTCTGGGCGTGACTGAGCACTGAAACATATTGTCCAGAGATGTTGTGGAGTCTCCCTCACTGGAGATATTCAAGAACAGTCTGGACACAGTGCTGTGCCATGTGCTTTGGAATGACCCTGCTTGAGCAGGGAGGTTAGACCAGAAGACCCACTGTAGTCCCTTCCAAGATTATCCATTCTGTGATTCTGTGTTTATGTGAAATGTACAGAGCACTCCACTTACAACTCAAACTTACAAATATCAAATCAACTAGAGGTGCAAATCTGACATGCATTAAAGCATCATTTGTGTTCTTTTCTGCAGAAGTACAACGGCCGTGTTTCAGTAAAGAGAAGGCACAAGGTTTTTGTTTCTGTGGCCCTGTTCCAGGATGATCCACCAACATTTACTCTGTGCATACCACCCACAGTTCATCAGACCTCTTGGAAGGAAGCATTCTGATTTAGTAACTCAACTAGTCAAAATCTGTGAAATAAAAAGGTTTTAAATGAATAGAAACTTTAATATTAGTCCTAAAATATATAAAGAGTGCTGTAAATAAAAAACAGAGACTAATTCTATAAAATTCTAATGGATAGACACATAAAGTTACTGCATACTCCACCTAAGCCTCTTCATCAATGCAATTTACAGATAACTGATAATGACATGTTAAATTATTGCAAGGCTCTAAGAAAATGTGTAAAGTAAGAAAAAGGGAAGAAGGCAAAAAAGCATGCTAGCTTAGATGGAAAGAACCAAACCATCTTATCAAACCCCTCTAACTACTGACACAAGCTGTTAAATGTCAAGGTCTTTCGAGTTGGCTACCTGCTTCTCATTGTGATATTTGATGACTTCACCAAATTCCAGCTCCCTGCTGCTTTCCCTGTTGGAAAACTACAATCCAGAAAATAAATCAGTCAAGTCTTGAAAGCCAAGATTTGAGCCTTGTAGAAGATTAAGCACATACCAGCGAACAGAACAGAAAAACTGCCAGAACAAAGTTGCTATGTCCTCCAAAAAAGAAACTAACTCCTACTTTCCAAGATGATTTGAAAACATGTTTTGGACATCAATGTTTTTGGTTTAGAATAACATCTGCTGTCATTGTTTCTATGATCATTTGTACACCGCAAGTGTATTAACTAACAGGACACACGGTGTTTCCATTAAAACATTATAGATGTAAAACTTCCTTTTATTCAGCTCTTGTTAAATTAATTCTGTTTTGTGTAGATTTCAAATTGGTGTGTAATTAACTTGTTGGCTAACCATTACAAACTCTGAAGTTTTTTACAGTTTCTTCTCCTAGGCTTCCCTAGCAGACAATTTTCAAGCAGTTTTCTTATATATTACCACAATGCCAGATTACAAAACTGGATTGTTTTCCTGAAAATATATTTCTGCCATTTTGGTTTCTCATGCCTTAGGTTACCCTGTGTTCTGATTCTGCTATTTTACTATCATAGATATTGTCTTAGTCCCTTCTGCAACTGGGAAGGGATGCGACATAACCATTCTACTGTCACACAAGTCAAGAGAATTTCTGAATTGAATAGACTCTAGTTTGGTAATTAATTTTTTTTTCCACTGTAAAGGTTCACTATACATTGAGAAATGAAAATGTTATATCAAGACACAAAATGAAGGGATTTAAGCCTAGTGAGAGAAACTAAAAGCTCTCTTTTTTTGCTCTAAAATGAAAAGACGAATTCCAGCAACAATAAAATAACTTTTTATTTAAGCTGCACTGTTTTCTTCTGAGTCATCAAGAAAGTGGAAAGCTTTTCTTCTGAGTTTTCTGAGAAAGTCTTTATCCTTATCTAAGGAACATTTTTCTATTATGAAAACACCAAAATGTTAGCAAGTGTTGCAAACTGTGCTACAGCCATGGCTATTCATCAGCAAGTAGTTCCTTTGACAGTTTAATACCCTAAATTTTTAAGTGCCACAGAAATTGCTTATCAAATTGCTGTCTGATTGTTAAAAAGACTTTATGATTGCTCACTAGTCTCATTTGTCATAGGTGGATTTTGTTATCTCGGCAAATTTCAAGTAATTTGAAGTCTTGCTATCATTCGCTTTTAAGTTGTCAATAAGTGCTGTTACTGCACAGTACTTCTACTTAGGACAAACTACATTCTGTTAGGACTACTACATCTGTTACACCCATTTATTTCCAGTCAATTTTAATGAATATAAAGCATGATCAAAAATCAATCCTGCAAATGACGACTTACGTGGCTTTGGTCCACCAGAGCAATAGCTTTGTACAGAGATCAGCTTCTGTGAGTCTAAGTTTTAGGGAAAACTAAGGGAAAGTTTTCCAACTCTTCACATAGAAAATGGATGCACCATTTATCCTGACAGTGCTGACACAACCTGCAAGCGTAGCTTAGCAATTACATGAAGTTGAGTTACAGCATTTATTACTAAAAGGTGTCTATAGCCTTTGAGCACCAAGAAAGATGATGCGATGTGGAGTATACTTTAGCTATGGTGAGAAGCTGATGAAGTGGAAAAGTTTTGGAAGTATTTCTCACACTAATGTCAAAATAAATATTTCAAATATTTTGTTTGTATCTGAGGAAAACATGCATAGCATATTGCCACTTCTCAGTTTCCCTCATGGCCATGCATGTGCTTATACAGTAGGGAACGCATCCGGTCAGTTTTGTGATTCATTGAAAAGCTATCTTTTTTACCTTGCAGGCACAAAACTACATTTAATTATTGAAGAATGGTTTAAGTGAACACCATTACTAATTTTTTTTGTATCATTTTGCTAAACAGTACTTACCCAATATTTCCAGGATGTGGCAACCAGCTGAAGAACTGTTTTTATGTTATTTTTTGAATAACTGGAAAAAGTTTACAAGTCAGTTGAATTTCTAAAACACCACACAAAGAAAAGGGTAAAAACACCACAAAAAAATGATAGAATTTTTCTTTCTATTGCAGAATACTCCAAAAAGGAAGTAAATATGCAGAAAGTTTCAGAACATGAAGTCTATTGGTAGGCAAAACCTCTGACACCCAAAATATGCATTTCCTCCTGTAGAGTGTCTTAACCAAACCACAGAGGGCATTATAGCCAGTATTTCCTGTTTGCTTTCAGCGTCATCTTAGAGAAGGAAAAGCAAAAGGTGGTTTTGGGAAGACCAAAATATTTAACGCAGAAATCTTAATTTTAAATTGCTGTCTTCTCATAAGATATACTCAAGAAACATAGAGTGACATACATCTAAAGACATAATTTCCTCTTACAGCAACTATAAACACCATTAAATTATTCCCTTAGGCTTACTTTTTAATAATCACTTCAGTGAGTAAATGCTGTGGCATAAAAATTAATCATGATTTTTTTCCATGAATCACAATCCAGAAAAGCAATAACCCCCTGAAACAACATACTTCTCAAACAAAAGAAAACAAATTAATGCCATTATTTATGTAGCTGTTCTTAGTATAAGTCAATGATAAGATAGAAAATCATCCTAAACATCACTGTTCTCATGCCTCCTATGTGCTACAAACTATATATAGAGAAGAGTTGTTGTGCACATGTACATTGTGACATCACACATCCTTAATTGACTTCTGACTTGAGCTGTGGAACCAAATTTCAGCCCCAGAATTATTATTGTACCATCTAAATCTGACTCATAACTACATAACTATTACTGTGTTTCATGTTAAACTTCGGGTTACTTAGGGCTTTTCACTGGGAAATGGAAAAAGAGTAAATCCCCAATTCACTATGAGACAGATACTCCTTCATTATCTATCCCTAACTTTCTAGGGTTACCTTTCTCTGTGTTAAAAGTATGGCTGTTTCTTTAATGACATGAACTTTATAGTCTCTCTTTCATATACACTGAGCTAAAAATTTAGAAAAGCAAGGGGTACTGGAGTTGGGTAGTTGCCCAGTGTTTTTTCAAGGGATGTCACATTAGACCATATTCTCTAGGAAGGATTCAAGGAAGAGTTACTGAAGGTTAAAATGGATGTAGAAATAGAATATTAAAAAAAATATTATTTTTAGGTACAGGATGAATTCTTATAAGGAAAATAAATATTGCCTATTGCCTGTAAGTAAAAGATTAGCAAGGTGTTTGTACATTAAATGCAAGACGAATTTGTTTGGGATATTCCTACACACAGATTCATAGAAATAGCCTGAAGAAAGCATGGAAAGAAAATTCAAATCTTTGATAACAATCACTACTGAGGGGAAAAATTAATTGGTTTGTCTTCTGCTGCAAAACGTATTAAATATTCCGAATAATAATTGCCATTGTTCCTAAAAAATCATTGCCCACAAATTTGAAGCACTGCTTTTGGATGTAATTTCCTAGGTAAGTTTTGTAATTAATAAGTAAATCCAGCAAATCTTATCTAAAGAAACAAAATCAATATTCCTTTCTTAAGTAATATGAAAGCTTATTGTACTTTAGCCCTTATAAAAGCATTTTCAAACTTCTAACATGATTGGACAGGGAGGCTTGGAAGACGCACAACAGGCAAAATTTACATACTGCTACATGTCATCTACTGTTCCAACATCTTTAAAATTTATGCTAATTTATTTTTTTCATAATTACAGCCAAAGTAATCAAAAGTAATTTTGAGAAAAGAAAGGTAGATCACAACCAAACCAGTGCTGAGGGCCTTGAAAAGACACAACTACTTTGAAACCAGAAGTAACTTTCTTGAAGAATGACATCCACTGAAAGGACCAGAAGAGAGATGCATTTAATTTGAAAGCATTATGAAAGTTCTGACATGAGCCATATGGTCTCATCCACAGAAGCGAGGATCCTATTAGTCTGGGATAAGAAGGACTGAATAGTCATATGTGCAGATGATTTACTGGCATACTTACAGACCTAGAAACTTCAATGACCTCCTCGATGAAAGTCACCCAGAGATTCAGCAGAATATCTCCATAGTGGATTAACTTGAATAAATTAGAGATAATACATTATGGGTTTGTAATATCTCCGGAGTGTCCTCATGTTACATTATTAAGTTAACTTCAAAATGAGTAACAGAATAATGATATGAAATCTCCTGGGGCACTGAGGAAGATCATGGGATACACCTGGATTCAATCTAGACTGTTCTCAAAGAAGACTAAGTCAGCTTTTCTCCATAACTAATTTCCTGATTTTTATAAAATGTCCCTCAAAAAAAGGTTATAAAAAAAGTCTTAAAATTTATATACAGTGGTAATTCCAGAGGAAGACAAACGTCAGAATGAAATACCTTAATTCAAGATCTTTAGAAGTTCTGCTTTCACTGCTATCTTGGTTTAAGCCCAGATGGCAACTCAGCTCCATGCAGCCTCATGCTCTCTACCCTCCTGTTGGGGTGGGTGAGAGGATTGGAAGACTAAAAATGTGAAAACTCATGCAGAGCAAAACAAGGAATTTGTTCATCACTTCCCATGGGCAGGCAAGTGTTCAGCCATGCCCAGGGAATCAGGTCTCCATCATGTGTCACAGTGACTTGGGAAGACAAATGCCACCACTCCAAATGTCCCCCTCTTCCTTCTTTATCCCCCAGCTCTATATGCTGAGCATGACACCATATGGTACAGAATGTCCCTTGGGTCAGCTGGGATCAGTTCCCCTGGCTGTGTCCCCTCCCTGTCCCTTCCCAACTCCTTGTGCACCTCCAGTCTCCTTGTAGGTGGGGTGGGGTGAGGAGCAGTAGAGGCCTTGACTCCGCCCTAACTCTGCTCAGCAGTAATGAAAACATCTCTGTATTACCAACCCCGCATCCAGCACAAATCCAAAACACAGCCCCCTTCCAGCTTCTGTGAGGAAAATTAACTCCACCCTGGCCAAAACCAGCACAGTGGCTCACAGGACCGTGCAATCCAAAATCTGCCTGAATGCTCGTGACCTTAATGAGGCTGTTGTTCCATGCTGAGCTCAGCCAGCACCGAGATCTGCTCAGACTCCTTTTCTGTCTTGGTTGTCCTGTGAAGTCCTTTAGTACTAGTTCAGATCAGCTTGCTGAGACCTCGCTGGATGAGGATGGTTCTGTTTTGGGCAGAGTGTGCAGACACTCTGTTTGGTTGGGTTTCAGCTACAACTTTCTCAAGGATTGAAAGAGACGAAAAGAAAAGATTAGGGTTTGTGACAAAAGGATGGGTTTTGACCATTTTGGTAACAGCTCATCTTAAAACTGCACCCTCCTTCATGACAATTTAACTCTTTCCACGTAAAGTCCAAGACTTTACGTGGAAAGCCTCTCTTTGAATGATTTTCATTGTTTTGTATCTTTCATGATCTCAGAACAGAAAGTTTGTAGTCTGCACTAGCAAATTAAATAGAAACAAAATAGAGCAAAAATGCTTAGGAAGTGGAAGTAAGAGCGATGTTAGAAAGTAGCTGGGGAAAAGAACCTAAGGGACAAAAAAACCCCTCACCTACATGAAACATACAACACAATAAAAAGGTTATTTTTTAATTTATAACCTGAAATAATTTTACTTAGGGAATGTAAAACATTTCCTATGTAATACGGTTAATGGAAAACAGGTTATCAGAGTAATGAGTAACTTTTGCACACCCACACATCATTTACTTTCAAATAATTACCAAAAATTTAATTTGCTTCCACTTACAGTGCATGGCATAGTCTTTTCAGTGTTCCAGCATGCTTACGGTTCATGAGTCACACAGTCTAAAACACGATAAGAAGCGAGTCTAAAAGATTAAATTTGAGTAATTAAATTATTGCTGTGTAATTACAACTCTGACCTTAAAAGTCTAGCAAATTGTTCATACTCTTCAACTTCTATGTTAAGACAGCATACTTGGATCAAATGTTACAAGTTTTATATATATTATTTTATATATGTGTATAAAATCTATATGTTAACCTGCATTTTAAGCGTAGTGAATGGCAATCACGTGGCTGAAGATTAAGCTGATAGGAAACCGATACAAAATTGCTTGCATTTATTGAGCAGCGATTGCCTTTGAAGATATTGTTGGGAGATATTTGTGCTTTAGCCTAATAAGAAAGCT
Organism: Melanocharis versteri; assembly: GCA_013397845.1. Taxonomy (NCBI): domain Eukaryota; kingdom Metazoa; phylum Chordata; class Aves; order Passeriformes; family Melanocharitidae; genus Melanocharis; species Melanocharis versteri. The sequence continues at coordinate 690,258 of VZTG01003865.1, forward strand.
TTAAGTAAGAAAAAATCAGTTGCAGTTATAACATCGCGTGCTTTAGTATCCTGTCTGCTTAGCTGTGCTTGCTTGGCATGAGTAGCCAGGTTTGCTGAAGCCTTAGGCTGCAAGCTGTGAACTTTCACCTAGATATGATTTTCTCTGGAATGGAGTTAATTTTCTTAGTGCTTTTCCTACCAGCTGGTACAGCGCTGTGTTTTGAATTTAGTACGAGAATAATGTTGACAACACGCTGATGTTTTAGCTGTTGCTATGCAGTCCTTACTGTAAATCAAGGAATTCTTAGTTTCCCATGCTCTGCTGGCTGAGCTAGTGCACAAGAAGTACACGTCAGAAGACAAGGAGGCTACAGCCTTCAGAATTGGCAACTTGACAAGGTAAGAGCAGTAAACAGCCCACCTGAGTGGATATGATAGCATAGGGTTAAAATATTTCTAAAATCGTTGTAGCTAAAGTAGGCCTTGGGAACGGGAGAGGGCATTGTCTTTGCTAAAATCATGTGAAACTGCACCTGTGTATTTACCTGTATGGTAGATGATAAAGTTAAATGCAATTATTGGTTAGTAATTAAATATAATTAAAATAATTGTTTAATCGCAACAAGAATCATGAGAAAGGAACAACAATCATGAGAAATGTTGTGGGAAAGGGGCTTAAAACTCATGCTCGGGTGAAAACAATATACACAATAGAACAATATTAAGATAATGATTAACATATGATTATACAACAGTTATGTAAGGAAAGGGTATAAAAATGTATCCATCGCAAACCCATGTCGGAGTCAGATTTGGGTTTGTACCCCTGATTCCCAGAGCTCTTCAATAAAAGCACCTGCATATATATCATACCGTGATTATGTGTTTCTACGCTAACAGATACAGGAGAAAGAATCTGATAAGGATTTATAAGATGCCAGACCAGAAATCATCATTGAACCAAAAAGTGAATGCAAGGCACATGAAGAACACCTGAAGAATGGGTGCATAGACTGTGAGGGTACAAAAATCTGGGGAATTCTTTGTTCTAAGTCCCTCTTCAAAGGCATTCAGCTCAAGCTGACCTGCTGCTGGACCTCCCTTTTAAACCATTTATTTATTTATTTATTTATTTATTTTTATATCCATCGCCTGAGACTCTACTGTGGGAAACCTAATATTCCTGAGCAGCTCCGTAGTTAAACTCCCAGCATATGGAGGCATCCTCTGGATGCCTCAGGCAGAGACACACACCTGCCTCCAGGCAGCAGCACCTAGTGCCTGGAATAATTTGAGTTGACACCGTCCCAACTGTCCCACACATCCTGCCTGGGCTCCTTTTTCCACAGCCTCCTTGTATTCTCTTTTGGCCACACTCTTCTTGAAGCAACCAGGCTGCTCAACACATGTTTGTCACGGTTTCTCAGCTTTAGCTGTGACCCACATTCAGAGGTGATGACTGCAAACACTGAAATGCCAAGGCTCTAGATACCTCCTCCATGCATTTCCTTGATCCCCACTGCAGTCCTGTAACACCAAAAAAAACCAACCCAAGCCCACAAATAAAAAAAATTTTCTCGTTCCTAATCATATCTTTCCAGCCAACTTTTGATATCAGACCCAGGTCAGTCCCTATTCCATTTGTTCTCAAATGAAGCTCTTGTTCTATCACAGCCCCTCAAGAGCTGGTCTTCGTGACTCTGGCTGGGAAATGTGTCTTGAGTCAGGAAATCTGCCAAGTGTAATTTCAAGAGACAAGGAGTCTGCACAGAGAGGAGCTCACACGGGCTGTGCCCGGGCTGCACCAGTCCAGGCTGGGATGTGCTTTGCTGGCCTGCTGAGTTTCTAGCCTGACATACCTGGCTGTTGCTGTGTCTGCACAGCACATCTGACCACGTTCGTGACAGGATGAGATTCCCACATCTCTCCAGGAGAGGGACAGAGCAGGAGGAGGGGAAGAGGGTGCACCTAGGACTTTCCATACACATCTGCGCTTCCCCATGTGCCTCTCAAGCAGAGCTTGCGTGGTCCTGACCACTGAACCATGGCTCCCAGGTTCCCAGCAGACTTCTGTTCCTGCAATTGCCGGTTGTTGAGCAGACGTAAAAAGTCCCTCTGATGGATCCTGATACTCTGGCAGCTGCACAACAGCATTGGGTGGATCTTTCCCTCCACCAGTAGGTGGTCCCACTCCTGAGAAAAATCCTTGCCTTATTACTCCATATTTCCCTGACTGAGGTTGTAGATGATGAGCCTTGACACAACAATATTGAAGGTTGAAGACAGACTGCTAATTCTGAAAAGTAACTATCATGGATCATCAGAAAATGGGTAAGAGCCTCTGTAAATATCACTGCAATCTTTACATTACAATCTTTGTAAACTTCACATTAGCCAAGCATTACAAAACTCTAGTGGGCAACCATTAAGTTTTAACTATAAGTTGAACTTCTTTCCAGTGAAGCCACCATCCAGCCATCCCTGGTGACAAAACTACACCTCACCACAAAATTACCCCTAAACTACCCTTTAAATACCCTTTAAGGTTTCCTTTGCAAAGGTCCACCTGGACCACCAGCATATGGAGCTGTATTCATGCAAATAACGGGTGGAATGCCTTATAGATAGGAGATGGCAAAGCAGAGTTTGCTTGGGTTTGGTTTCAGGGGAAGCTGCAAAATTATTGGTTTGATGGGATACTTTCAGGGGACTGTGGGAGTGGCTGGTGTAGATAAGCAGCTATCAAACAGCAGAATACAGCTTACCTGCCATTTCTCTGCATTTGAGGTTTCTTCAGAAAAAGAGCCAGAGCTTACTTCTGAGCTGCCACTGAGCAGCTGGGGAAGCGCACAGGATTAGCTGCAGACGCAGCTTTGAAGTCGCTTTCTTACATCTTTCATTTGTGTAGGCTCCATGTGTAGAATATAATTATCACTGTAGTTTTATCACAGTATAGAAGTAAGTGAGGTCCATGTACGAGCATAGCTGGCCTTATTTTTAGAGATACATTCTCAGTTTGGATCTAATAAATTGTAAGTTGCACTCAGTGAAGAGTTTTCTACAGCAGAGTTGCTGTACCCTTTGTTCATATTTCACTTCTCTAAAACACATTATATACATGATGTTAAGTTTCCCTTGCAGTAGAATTGTCTGATTTCTACTGATAAAATGTACTGAATTACTTATCACTTATTGCCTAACAATTTCTCTGACAATAATTATTACCCTGTTATTAGTAGCTATTTACTGGTACATATAATTATGCCATTATTATGTAATTATGCTATTATTAAATACTAGTTCATGTAAAACCACTTTGTCTGGACAGAAAGAATAATAGACCACAGAACATTTTTCATTTCCTAAGGACTTAAACACATCTCAAACTTATGGTGTATTTTTAAAATTACTTTTAAACTTTAAAAATAATTTTTAATTTACTGACATAGAGTTCTGAAAGAAGATTAGAAAAAGTGGATTATGAGAAGATTAGAGTATTGTCAGAGAAGTTTGTGAGAATCGGTGAATCTCCTTTACCAGTGATATCTTACCATTTCAACCTCACTCATTAACACTGTGCCTATGATAGAAAACACTCCAGGGAAAAATAGATACAGAAGAAAATCTCTTTAATCTTGAAAGTAAGCCTATTTAAATATAATGTTTGCATTTATTATAACTTGTTGAATATGATATAAACATCTGAGATGCTTATACTCTAATATGAATTTAAATTTTAAAAAATCTGGAGTTTAAAAATATTCTAATGAGACAATTGTAATTCCTCAGCTTTCCCCTTCATGTATAAACACAGCTTAAGATTTACCAGATCTACATATTCCTCAGGAAAGAAAAAAGGAAAACTTCTCACCTTTGTCATATAAGAAAAGACTTTTGGCCAAGTTTCAAAATCCATTCTACCTACATTTCTGTTTAAATTTTAAAATCACCGTCATAGATGAAAGCACTAATAAATATAATATTTGAGATGCCAAAAAATCCAGTAGTCTACCCAGTTTATAATTTTTAATTTTTTTGTAGAAGGAATGTGAATCCAGAGATAGGAGCACAGCCACAGCCACCCACATATTCATACCTCTGACTGTTTTGAGTGTAGCACCTATTTCAGCATTCTTCATGTGTTTCTCATGTTAAATAAATATCTTTCTTTTCAGACTTCGAGCATCAAAATGCTTCTGAAATACCTCATATATGTGAAGACATCCACTTGATTCTGACTACCAAGGTGGTCATTAGCTATTCCTTACTAGGGGTGACTACTACTAGAAGCGAATTTTGGTTCTCAACTTGACCCCAACTCATGCTTATGTCTTCATTCAACACAATACTTTTATTTATATATACACCTTATTTATATATATGTATATGTATAAATTATATACACATACATATATGTATATATATGCACATGCGTAAACTTTTATGAAGAAATTGAATTCAAAATTTTCAAGAAAAATACGTGTCAGAATTATTTAGCCAGGCTAAAGGATATATGAAATAATTTGTAACCATCACATTGATCATTGATCAAACACCTAAAGGCTTAATGATGTGTAACTTTCTGGATTTGTAAATTCTTCTCAGAACCTTAAGACCCTAAGTCCCATTGAGGAAAATTGTGCTGCCTAAATACTGAATGAAACATATTTAATGACTTTAAGACACACCTATTATATGATTGTCACGCTTAAGTATCAGGGGCACTTATGGAAATCTGGAGCTCAAAACATTGCAGGAATTACTGTGTGTGCGTGGCTGACGAGTAGGAAAGACAGATTTTACATGATGAAGGTTACAAAACCAAATTACCACACTGAAAGAAGTCACTATTCCACTATCTTTTAGTGCCTGAAGGAATAAATTCAGGAGGGAGGCAGCAGGACTACTCTTCAACGCAGCTGATGATTTTCATCAAACAATCCGGCCTGCTCCCAATGTCTAAGAAATAAAAACAGTCTGTGTAGCATCAGAAGGCAAGTTGAGGATTTTTTTAAAGGCAAGAAAATCTGATATTCAAGATCTTACTGAAAATCTGTCAGCACTAAAAAGATGATCTCATGTGAGTGGTACTCAACTTCATTAATCTCTGTCATAACTCCATTTCAATCATTAAATTATCCTTGGACAAGTTTAGGCTGGCAATATAGAAAATACAAACCACCAGAGTCAAGGTTAATTGAGTTAATCTTACTTAAAAAACAAAAAAGAAGCAATAATGACAAAAATAGACTGTTTCCATTAGTGAGCCGAGATTTTGTAATAGTTATATTTCCAGTTGGATTAAAAAGTAAAATATGAACAGGAATTTTGAGACTTTTTGTTTTTAAAATTAAAATCTCTTAGTATGAGCACTCAGTTCACAGCCACAAGTGAAAACAAGGAAATCCTAAAAACCAGAATTTTAATTATTGAATTATTTACTCCCCATTTATATTAATTAGAAGAAAACACTTTAAAGGAATTATACTTCAGTCAATAAAATAATTTAAAATGCATTTTGAAACAGGACAAAGAAAAACACTGAATTAAGAGATATCTGAACTGCTTGCAGCCACCCAAAAGCTGGTGCTGTAACGGCAAGCGAACCAGGCTTTGGGTGTAAAAAAACAGAGTGTGTGACTGTCCATAAATTAATAATAATTAAACGGTGCAAAACAGATAGTGGTAAATACTCCATTGCTGAAAAATGTTTACAAGTTTTGAAGTCACTCAAGGAAAGAGATATTTTTAAGTTGCAGCCTGTAAGTTTCCTGAAAGAGTAAGACAAAGGAATCAAGGATTTTTAGTGTGTGTGTGTATATAATCATATCCAAAGGAATGCTGGCTTATTTGGCAGACAAAGCCAAATGCCCTCCAACATTTGGATGGGTGGTCAAGAGTAAACACATCTGGAGACAGGATCACAAAGATCTGATGTGGAGTTCTCATTCAAAAAAGGCAGAACAAATATGGGTTGTACATTTGGCTGATGGGCTTAAGGTGGAGAGGCAGGAGGATGAAGTAAGTGGAGAACTGATTTCTTAAGCCAGAGTCTGAAAGCTGTTACTGCCTGCCTCAGCACCATCAGTGATACTTGAATAGCTCCTGCCTCAGAAACCAAGACCAGGGCTTAGGAAAGGCCAGGGAGACAAAGGACATTCACGCCAGAGAATTTATGACTCTTTCTCATGCCTTTCAGCTCTGACAGTAGTTACCATATAATTTTCTTTTTTTCTGCTTCATAACTTTACTCCTACAGTGCAAATGGGAAAAGATGATTTTCCTCGGTGGAAAGTAGCAGAAGCCCTTTCCTGTTACTCAGGGGGGGTTTAGTGCCTGTTCATATAATGCCACATTATTGAGATAATTCTAAGAGTCCTGGGAGTTACCAGATCTAGTTTCCTAAAGAATAAAGCAAATTTGTCATTTTTCCAAAGAAAATGGAAGTAGAACCAGCTTGCTAATTCATCAGGCTGACTCAGGGCAGAAAGCAGCCCATATACTCCCTTAATTTCAGCCTTCCAGGAAGCCGTTACACCTGACCATGCAGAGGTAGGAGCTTGTCCCTGAAAAATGTTCCTTGCCATGGTGTTTACTATGTGCTTGTTATTACCAGCAGCACTGATGTCTTCTGTAAAGTACTTGATATCACTCTTCAGGAAAATAATTACAAGATTTTATTTGTACTGAACCTGGTCCTCAAGAGAGACTGATGGTGTTGCATGTGCACTCCTAGGCAGAATTTCCTGACTCTGTTTTCCTGCTCTAGTAGTTTAGAGAGTGCTGTACTGAAAGTCACCTTCTAGTTTTATTGTTCTCGTATTGTGTACCCACAGTGCATTTATAAGGGCAGGGGAAAATAGTGAAATATTTAGACTGATGCACATATTACTGTTTTTTTCCAATCTACATAATTTTAACCACAGAAAATAATGCAAAATAAAGACAGAATTAATAAATTATAAGTGTTTTGCTTGCAACTGTTAACGACTCAAGCCATGCTTTTATTATTCAAGGGAAATAACAATACGACATCTTGGGATCTGAACATAAACACAAAATAGACAGAAAGAATACGGACACATGCAGACATAGAGATTTACACTTTTTCTGAAGTGAAGCTGAAATCCTTGGGGTGTTTCGTATTGTCGCTCCAAATTAATTTAAGGATTTTTTTACTTTGCCAGAAAGTCTGTTATTGTTCCACAGAGATATAGAGTGGTATTTAATAAATAAGAATGTACCATCAAAAAGGTGGCTAGTTTACACGTAGCGGCATGAAGGAAATAAATTCTTCATTTCTCTCTGAATAATCACTTGAATGCTTAATAGAATATATGTATCCCATTATATATGTTTCTATCCCAACCAAATGTCATTTACAATGAAAACATCATGGACAGTGTCTAGCAAAAAGGCTCTGGTGAATTGACTGAGATCATACAATTTTTTAAAAAACCTATTTTTAAGGAATGCACTTAAAAGAAGTTACCTATCATGCATTTTATGCATATTATTATTATTATCCTTTACTTTCAAGACATAAAATCTGTTTTACAGTGTATAGAATACATTTGATACTTAGAGGTTGTAACTTCTAGCTTTGGCAGGAAAAAAAAGCTTTAGTTGCAAAATGAAATAACAACCTTGGAAGATAATGATTAAAAATTTTAAGCAGAAATTTCCAGAATTTACTTCTCCTTGTCATCATACTTTCAATTTATCCTGGATTGTATAAAATGGACTTAATAACTTCAGAATTATACAATATTATGTCATGGCGCTGCACGTGTTTTGCTTTTGACTATATGAAATGGCCTAATACAATCAATATGATAAATATTGTCACAGGGAGAGTAACAATCAGCAACGTTCTGAGAATATTTTGGCATCTGTTGAAAGCCCTCCCACTATGCCAGGCTATTACGAAGTAAGGCTAAATTTAGGGAACGACTGCACCTCACCCCACAGTGAGCAAACCAGCTGGCAAGCTGCAAAGGTTCCCCTGCTTTTAGGAGCACACCTAATTCTCGCTTTCCTTCCATAGATGCTGAAGTACCATGACAGCTCTTCTATAGCTGAGTTGGCGTGACAGCAATCAATGTTTTTAAACATCCTTCGCTTGGGCACTTCCTGTAAACAAAAGAGAATATTAAGTTAAGTTGGTGAAAAGATATTAGACAGAGGTAACTTGAGTTACAGAGTCAAAAAGTGCAGGAAAGGCCAGCTTACCCTCACTTACAAAGAAAAAAATGAAATAATGGTGATTTCTGATGCTTCTGAGAAAGTGTTTTCTGAATGATGTTATACATTTTCTATGAAACGCGGTGAAAATTCAGGAAGCAATTCAATAGTGGGAGTATAGTTTGATAATGGTAGGTGCTGCCCTACTGATCTCAGGCAGGTTGTCTCTTGCCACAACACATGATCTGAATCGCAGTGTTTACCCTGCTTCCCACCTATGGGTCACTTTGTCCAAGAAGCAATTTGAGCATCAAGACTTTGAGATGCATGGGTACAGAACACTACAATACATCCTTTCATAAAAGGAAATAATTAATCTTTTTTGCAGGAGTAACCACGAAATGAGTGAGCAAAGAACACCGTAAGAGGCACAAGTGGTTTTAGAAAAACTGACTTTAAAGACATTGATTCATGTAGAATCTCAGAAGACAAGGGGCTAAAATGTGTGTCGCAAGCACTGACAGATCAGGAGCCAATCAAGACTCACTTGCAAGAACAGGTTGTGAAAAAGAATAGGATGTGGCTGGAGAAGGGGGCCATACGGAGGCAGGGCAGCAGCATCCTGGGACAAAGGTCCTTGTTCTGGCTCCTGGAGGTAAGCACAACACACTGCAGCACAAGCACAGGAAGGATACGGCTTAGAGAAGTGGGCATGGCCTGATAACTAAAGGCCACCAAGGGGGGCGGGAAATCAAAGCCACCAAGGACCCTTGAAGACCTCTGACCCGTTCCCAGAAAGGTTTAGAAGAATAAACTGCACATGATAATTAAATTATATAGAAAGTGAGACATTCAGCTCCAGGGTGGAGAAAACTAATCTATAAAAAGGTACAGGAGTATGTGGATAATAGAGATCCTGAAATTCTGAGAATTTTATCTCTAGTTTTCACAGATCAGATGCAATACCTGCATATATACCATTAGAGCTGCTGCTCTCCTTTCCTCTTATGCTTCCTTTAGAGTTTGTACTTTTCTTTCACTTCCCACATTTTGTCTCTTGTGAGCTAACCTGTCCGTCTCCATGCTGTCATGCCTATCATAGTCTAGATTTTACTGTGATCAAATATTTTCCTACATCAACACCTCTGACATTTTCATTCCTACAAATCCCTGTACTGGGCTTTTAAAACCTCCAGATCTCCAGACTTTGGTACATACTGAAAAGTGTAGTCCCTCCTTCCATTTCTCCACTGCAACAAATCAATACAAAAGCACTGTCTTACCCTGTTGTAATGTCTGCTAGCTATTATAATTAAATTGGTTCTGTGATGAACATTCTCAAAATTCTAGAGATCTGTGTGCTTGGCATAAACCTGGAAAATGAGTTCAGGCTCTTATTTTACTACAGGTCCCACAGATCACAGCGAACAACCCCAATGCTGCTGTATCCTTTAAAAAGCATGCAGGCAGACTGCTCAGTCCTGGAAATTCTTAAGTCTTCATTGTGGCAACATTACCAGCAAATTGGCATCTGCCAAAATAATTTCTGACCCATTATCTAACTATTAAGGTGATCAGAGCCTAACCAATGTCAAAGCTAAAATAACCCAGTGAGAAATTTTGAGACTGAGTAGACATCAGTCCCACAGCTAGGTACAGTGCACACCAAATGTATGTGCTTTGTATGTATTTTATATACTCTTGCAAAGGACTATCAGAATCTGCAGAAATGATTTTGTGAAAAGAAAATTTAAAGTCAGGGAGAAATCTGGACAAGCATCAAACAAATGCTGAGCCTGAGACAAGTGACAGCTTTCACAGCGGGTACAAGTAGAGCAATCTGGCAAGAACGGTTTAAGGATCCCCAGAAAAAAAAGTACAGACTTTGGTTTTAATTCCTTGAGATTTTTTTCCCGCCAGAGGAAAGCCTCTCAGAGGCTCTTAAATCACCCAAGAGGATCACAAGCACAGGATAGTGGGATTGCCACAGCTGCAATAGAAGCAGCCAGCTGAACACTGAGCCTCACTCCACTCCTGCCTCTGTCAGCTGCCTGATCTCACTCAGCAATGCCAGATCCCATCCTTCAACATCCTTTCTTTTTTTCCAAGCTAATTTAAAGGTTTTTCCTCAGACTTACCAATTGCTTACTGATGTCTCCTTCATGCTATCACTGCAAATACATCCTTTACCTTTGAAATGGCTCTTTAACTGTGTGAGAAAATATGTTGCAGTCTTAACACCCTGTCTATGCAGATAAATCTGTTGATTGGCATGTAGACAACGCAGTTTTTTGCCAAAAATTAATCTGTGTGAATTCCATGCGTTGCTTATGTATTGTAAGACAAAGAGCACGTGACACAAAAGTATATGACACCGTTGTTAGGGTACCTTTGTCATGGTCTCTGTTTTTTGTGCAAGCCTTCATGCTGACTGGTGTCTGGTATCCCTCCAAATTCACAAGGTCTGTGAACAGAAGCTCATTGATCAGGCTTTTTTTCTTTCCTAAGTAGCTTTGTTGAAGAAGTCATCATACTTTTTCAGGCAATTTTTGTTATTAGTGGTATGAAAGCTGCCATGACCAAATGTATGAACAGAAAGGGCTGCTTGAAAGTCGACTTACCAGGATCTCTATTTAACTGCAATATCTTACTACATGGAGATGACACCGTCCTTTCTCCAAAGTTATAAGGATAACTCTGGAAAAATGGTTGTTCTTAATGAGCCTGGGCTTTTTGTTTTGCTCTGAATGATTTCTCCATTAAATAAAGCAAGAGCATAAATATGTATATCTCTTTTAAGAGCAGAGGAGATAATTTATGACTGGCTTAGCTTACTTGTTTCTTTGCTCTTGACTTGACAAGAGTTCAAATTTCCTCTCACAGACATTTACAGGAGAAAGAAAAGCCTCTAGACGGGCTGCAATACTGAAAATGAACAGATGATTTCGTAGAAGAAGGAGAATTAGTTGGCTTAATAAGTTGCAGGAGCATTCTGATAAATACCCTGATTTAAGCTACAGTATTTCCTAAAGACTGAAACTTACAGTTTCAGGAAAAGGCTTTTAATTCAAGCTAGTGTTGATTGCATGGAGCAGTCGATGTGTGTGGGAAATGACGTGACAATTGCCTAGAGTGCAGTGTGGAAGTAAGCACCTAAACAGTTGTGTCTGATGTTTATTTAGCACTTTGCTATAGTGTCCTTACCTTCACGATGTGTTCATCAGACACAGGAGGGAACAAAGCTGATGTTTGGGTAGCTGTGTGCTTCCTACATCACAGATCCAGCCCTGGCTCTTATCAGAGGACTCAGGGGAGCCTTAATCTGTTCTGATATATGTTCCTTTGCAACATAGCCCTTGTTAACTTTTCCCTAATAGGGAGTAACCGGAAAACAGCAGGACTGGGCTCTACTCCAGACTTTTCCCAGCATTTGCCCCAACTTGGAGACCATGTTTTGAGGCATGTCTAAAATCCTGGAATGGCTGGTTCTTATCAGCATGAGCTTCAAATTCAACTATTGTCTCCTATGTATACTCCAATCATGCAGCACAATACTCTGGAGAAAAAGAATGTTTTGCTATTGACGTAGGGAAAGAGATGCAGTTGGCACTAAGCAGTGCTCTGTAAGCCTTGCTTTAGTCCAGAGCAAATTTGAGTGGTTAATTTTATGTCACAACAACAACAAACCCCTAAACTCATGCAATAAAACTACAAGGATGTGAACTGTGCTCACAGTAATAGTATTACAAATTACATCCTCAATTAGCTAATCTTACTTTGCTGCCATGTAGCAAATTGAGTTTAATTGTATTTTTCTTGGCTTTTTGGATAAAATTTATTTATTTATTTGAACAGAAACACTTTATGTTCTCAGTGTTCAGTGTTGCTTCTGTTCTCAGAGCAGGTTGGAATAGGATAAGAGGTAAGAAAATTCAGTTACTGTGTGTCTTTTGAATATAAAAATATTTTTATACTACTAAAAACACAGAAAATCAGGACAAATAAAAATGTTTCCTGTAGAGATTTCAACATGACTCTACATCATGGACGGATTGTGTCATTATAAGCAAAAAAGTGTGGGTTTAATTGTGCTAGCTTTATCAGCTATGTCAACACAGCCAAAAGCCTTGCTGAGAAGGAAATTATCAAATCTAGCTATGGAGTGTGTTCCACATAAGAATTCTCTACCCCCTCCCCATGACAGAAGCCCAACCGAAATACCTGAAAAACTCTTTGTCTCGCATGCAAAGAAATTTTCTTGAGGGTACAAAAGCTGCCTACTTTTCATAGTGTTAGACGCCTGTCTGTGCTAAGATGGGACTGAACTGGGCATTTACAGTGATGCTGCTGGTCAGTTCCCACTAAGCTGAGTTTTCTGTTTGAAGTGAGCCCTTTCCAAGCACAATTTGTCTGAATAAAATGAGCTTTCCGACGGATAAATATTTTATTAAGTTCTCCTTTGCTAAAGTCCCCCCCACAGGTTATGTTGACAGAAATAATTTGTCATCTGATTATGTACCTTGCTCTAAAGCACCATGACTGATACTTGAAACATGGGTTTGTTTTTCTTTTATTTTGCAACCAAAACAAATCTCCAAACAACCTTTTGTAGCCTTTCTGAAGTTATTAGACCTAAAAACAATTGGGTGGTGATGTAAGGGCTTATGAGATGTGCCTCACTGTGTTCCCATAGCAACCTTTTAGAGGATGAAGCAAAGGCTATCAGGGGGAAAACTCTCCGTGGGTGCAGATGCTGCAATATGTTGCTGAATGGACCCAGAGGGCTCAGAGGGACAGAGCAGGGCAAGGTACATTCTCAGCATATTCTGGATTGAAGAGCACTAGGGCAAATGGGACAGCCTTCGCAGAAAAGCCCTCACAAAAATATCAGAAGAATGTCAGTGCTACTGGGCAAATAGCAGGAATTTGGACAAAGAAACCAAGATATATGCATCTCAACACATTTATCACTCATTATATTCTATATAATTAATGTATCTTCATCACTGCCAAACTAGATTGCTCTTTGCATTCCCTTCGCATGTATAAGAGAAATTACTTCAGATTAAAATGAAAAGACATTTTGTGTGGTGAACCTGAAGGAAAGGGGGACAAAAGCAGCTACATTCAGCAAATATGTTCTGTTTCTCTGGTTCAGCTATTGCTGATTCAGCTGGCAGCACATAAGTGAAAGATACTGAGCTTTGGCTCCAGCATTCAAAGTAGCCACAGAATCAGCAACCTTCCCTCTCCAAAAAAAAGCGAAATAGAAAAGACCTTTTAATTTCACTTACAAGAGATGGAACTTGGAATGAAAAGTCGGAAAGAATTAATTTTGTAAAATATGTTACTTCCTTGGGTATGTGTCTGGGTTATACTCTTTGGACTATGAAGACTTCTCAGCATTTTCAGTGTGGAGCCAAACTGCCAACTTTACATCACTGCTTGGACTTAAGGAAAAAGAAAACTCAACATGAGCTTTTTTCTATTTTTTTTTAAATGGTACTATCCCGGTAAGGGGGAAAGCTCTATGACTATTTTTTAATAAGTATCCTAACAGATATCAATAAAATACATCGATTTACTCAGGTCAGCAGTCTTGGAGGAATGTGCAAGGTGACAGTTAAGCCACATCCACAGGAGCTGGTGTCCCATCAGCTGCATTCTTTGTGAAGGGGTATAAGAGCACTTCTGCCGTTCATTACCGATGGAGAGGCTGCTGCCTTTCTGCTGCTAGGAGCTGCCTTTCATTGAAAATATGGTTCCATTTACAATATATTTCTTGTATCGGAGACTTTCTCACATGTCAAGTATAAGTGCGAATTTGGCCTCAGGGAAGAGCGCACAGATTGCCAAGACAGAAAAACAAGACCACTTCTGTACAAATACCTCCCCCTCAGTCCCCATCCCATTTATAATCCTGATCTGCACTGCCACTGCTCGTGCTCTTCATTGCCTCATCGCAACTTTACTTTCACAGGTGTGTGCACTGCTCATCATCCTGTCCCATTCCTCTCCTTTACATCTGGGTCCTTCCTTTTTCCTCTGAGACAAACAACCTCCTCTCCATTTTCCTCTCTTCTCAGATTTCTCTTCTGGATAGGTTTCAACTGTCCACCTTTGTTACAATTTCCTCCTCCTCGTTTCCTGTCTCATCATGACCCACTGTGATAAAAGCAAAATAAAGTCACGCTGACAAGATGCGCTCAAAACTGAAAAGCCACACTCGTGGTTGCTGTGGAGAGGTGTAGTTTTAAAGGTACATAGGTGATATCAGGGCAGTCCTCCATCACCTTCTTTCCTAGTGGGATGTTTTTGAAAACTGCCATCAAATTATTGCTATGGCAATGAATATTCCTCTTTCAAAATTGGTACATTACTAATAGGAGATAATCATACATACAAGTAGCTGCCTCCCTGCCTGCTCAAAGTGCTCTGTAAAATATCATTCATGACTTGTCTGAAATGTCACTGTTATTTCAGTACTTAATGACATTGTGATATTTTCTTGGCACCTGTGTAACAAGACTCAAATGGAAATGTTCATGAGTAATTTGAGCAAATCATAGACCATTTTTTAATGCTTTTATTTAATTTTGCCGGCTATATCTTTTGCATTAAAATTCAATACTAAATGTTACAAAATGGTAACTGTGCAAAAGTCTTTGCAGATGTACTGCATCTGTTTATATATTATCTCAGTAAACACCAGCTTGTTCCTACACAAAGGTTGGTTTGTTGGTCGTGCTCCGGTGATGAGTACCCTCCCTCTCTGTCCTTTGTGGGCCAGAGATTTCACCACCACACACACAAACTCTCCTCCTCCCCTTCAGCTGGGGGGTGCAACCCTGGCCTCAGCAGAGCACCTGCTGCTTTTGCAAATGGCTGATTTTTTGAGTCATCAACATTTAACGTTTCAGTCTCTCACACCTGGATGGAAGAATGAAGGGGGATGATCCTCAATTTCTTCTAATAATTACTGCCATCAGTCCAAGACCAGAAAGAGTTATCTCAATGGCTCATTAGCCTTTTATGTCCATTCTTTCTCCTGATGCAGCAGGGGCTTGTCCCCAAAATTATAGCCTAGTGCTATTCTAAGCACATAACAAGGCAAATGAAAGTGAATAGGGAAAATAAAAAGTTACAATGAACCCACTAAATTTGCTGAAATATTTAGCTCCTGGGGATTGCAAGGCTTGCACTTCAGGATTGTGATTACAGTCAGTGGTGACTCTCAATGATATTTTATTCTATTTTGTTGATTTCAGTCAACAAAATACCCACTCAGACCTAGGAAAGAGTTGTGCCAGTGTTAGCAGACAGTCTTGCTCTGAAACTGTTTTATTGGAAACAGTTAAATTGCACTATGTTCATACTATATTAATGAAAAAATTACGATGTTATTAATGCTCTTCACTCTGTTTCAGCATGAAGATGATCCAGTAATATAAGGTATTGTATCATAAATGATGCAATGTCCTTTCTTGTACGCACCATCAATCTCTCGGAAGTTATTATAATTCTGAAAATAATAGGTCAATGTTTGTTCTAAACTCTTCTCAGGACTGTCCTCAGGAAGTTGTTCTATCTTCTGCCAGTTCTGTAGTTGATTTCCTGTATTTTTCCTTCACATTCAAGCTCAGTTTAGATGCAAAGCAGCCCTTTTTAATTTGCACAGGAGTAAGATTACAAAGCCTTGAACAGGATCTCGACATTTTTGGCTGCTGCGTATAAATGCTACAGGGATTCGTGGCTTTAGGATTTTAACATATTTTGATAGATGCTATCATATGAAAAAAGAGTTTCAGATAAGATGATTACTAGCATAGTTTTGGTTGTTTATTTGATTTGTCTTCCAAGTGGTATATGTCAAATAAGTTTTGCTTCAACCAATTCATATCTACTACTGAACTGAGAAATAAGTTTTGAAAGATATTATGAAGCTGAAATGGAAAATGCCCAGATGATAATGGTATATTCTTATCTTATATTGAAGTGCTTAGAGAGTTTGAGTAAAAGAGAACACTTCATTTTTCCCAAATAACTGGGGTATAAAGATCTGAAACTAGTGACTGATGAAAAAGTAGAAGACAAACTAAAGAAATGATATCTCAGAATAACATGTAATAGGCACTATTAGGGAAGGATCAATAAACTAATTTGAATCCCTGTAATACAGCTGAGCTACTGAAAGCTTTGGGGAAAAAAATAGTAACCTGTTTTCAACACCATTTTGATGGAGATAGAAAATAATGCTCTAGCACTGCTTCAGAGCAACTTTCTACTTAGGCTTATCACCCAGACCTGTCTTTTGTAATCTAGATGAAGGAGCAAGAAATCTAAGAAAATAAAATAAAACGTCAACAGATATTTATTTTCAGTTCAGGGAATAGAAGATAACCTTATTCTTAAAAGCACCATAAATCAGATAACTTGCTTATGTTGATTATTTCTAAAGTCACCCAGATACCTCTGACTGTAGAAAGCCTTGCCAACTACAGTTTGTTACAACTTATAATGAACTCCTAGACAATATTAAACTTTTGTGTCCAAATCACATCAAAATTCAGTGCCTGCAGGCAGCTCTGAGTGGATTCTGGTGTAGCAGCTCAGCCTGCAAGAGGGTTGAGTCAGAGAGAAGTGGTCCCTGGTGACACATCCAACAAGACAGAAGTTTACTGATGGCTGAAACATCAGCCATGCAGGAACATCCTGTGCAGACACCTTTCGATCTTTCAGGTTTTTTTAGAATTGGGTCATGCAATGTTCTCTATTATTTTCAGATCTCTGTGCCTAAAATTCCTCTGTCATGATGTTTGGAATTGCAGCACATAATTCTTTTGTCCAAATAGCCACTTGTTAAGTAAAGTTGTGAGATGTGGCCCAGTGCTTTTAGTAATCAGGTTTTATGTTAGAATACTCTCACACGAAATTTTTAATATTTGTCTGTACATTAACTATTGTGGTGAATGGCCTGAAGCCACTAATGGGAAAGGGCATGTCCATACCATCAGAGAGAGTGCATCAAGAGGCTGTTGGATAAGTGGTTCAGAAGTCATTAACAGAGTACTGTTCAGAGCTGCAGACTGCACTTAGTTAAGAACATCCCTAAAAATAAGGGATATCTAGGTTTTTGAGAAAACTGAATCTCTTAAAGGGATTCTTTTAGGCCACAAAGGCAATCCAGAGCCCAATCTTACAGTCATTGTTGTGCTAATTAAAAAAAACCCAAACAACTATTATTGATGTAAATCTTTGCTGTGTAAAGAAACAGATAATCAAATAAGAACTTGTAGCTTTGTACTGCACATTTCCCTGAAAGACTACTCAGATATTAGCAGGTCTTCAGCTGGGATGGATTATCTTGGAGGCATATTCTTTTGGGTCAGGATTTTCTTTGGTTCCTGGGAAATGAGAAAGATACTATTACACTTTTGTAGATAAACAGTGCTGAAATGGTGATAATTCTTGCCACCTGCGAAAGAAGGTGTTGCAGAGGTGAAGCTTGAACAAAGAGGCTCTGTTTCTTTGCAGCAAACTTAGATGAGAATGGAAAACCTTGCTGGTTTATTAGGAGAGAGAAGTTAGAGCAAAAACCGTTTCAGTCCAAGCCCTGATTTAATATGGCTGGGCTCTGGAAAGCTTTGGTCTGAATATTTGCTCATAGCATCTTCCTCATAACCATCTTCCTCATTTCTTCTTTGCTATATTTTGTTTTAGAAAAAAATAAAACTTGCAAGTGACAGTACAGTATTTTCACACTGATACAAGAAACATCTGCTCTGAAATCTCTGATTTCCCTGATGAGAATCCCACACACCAACAGACATATGAAAAACACAAGGCAATTGCTAAGCCTAGTGACATTTTGCCTGAATGGCTGATCTCTGCATAAACCCATGCAAATGTAACATCACTGCTGGCCCAAATCCTTCTAACAAAACTATGAAAGGATCAATTAAATGAAAATCAGAAGCAGTTGCCTATCCAGACTGAGCAGCTCTTAGCCAGCCACTCTCGACATTCAATCTTTGACAAGTAATGAACGCTGTCTGTATGTAAAAATGAGATTCAACAAAGTGACACATTTTATTTCTTTATAGCTATGAATTACCTAACATAATCCTGCAAGTTGAAAAATCTCACAGAGACAGGAATAGTTACAGCAAAATCAGTTCAGATAAGAAATAATTATGCCAAACTTAAGTCCTTTCCGTTAATTTCCCACAAGACTGCTTGCAGTTTATAGGTTTTTTATTCCTTCAGAGGCATTCCTCTCCTCTTGGTTTTGACTCGGGCAGAAGCTTCAAAATATTTTCTGGATGCAACCAATCACTCAGATTCTTCCCACTCTACACAGGTTTTATACAGAATGGCAGTGGAGAGAATCAAACTTGTAGGCAAAGGTTGAATCATAGAATCACAGGGCGGTTTGCATTGGAAAAGGAGATTTAAACGTCATTCAGTCCAACCCCCCCAACAATGGCAGAAATATCTTCAACTAGATCAAGTTGCTCAGAGCCATTATCACACGTAACCTTGAATGATTCCAGTGAAATATGCACAAAGAAAGGGATTTTTACCTTTTCAACACAGACTTTCTGCCAAAGTGTGTCAAAACTATTTCCTTCTGTGCAATGTCCAGTCTTTGGGAAAATTAACAGCAGGGAGAATTATAAATGTTGCAAGAAATTTTATTGTCAAAATTGCATGTTAAACAAGTACGTATTACATTCATACAAATGTTCTGAGGAGAGTTTATCAGCAAACCTACCCCATTCATCAGAAGACACAGACTACTGTGTGTATTTGCACACATTTACGTAGATATCTGCACATACAGAGTGTGTCTGTTCAGCTTAGAGTGTTACATTAAGCTACATCAAGAGCATATGCATCTCTGCTGTCCTTTTCACCTTATCCTTACTGTTTAGATGTTTCACCAGCTTTCTGGTTTTACTTGCCTACAAATCATCAAACTATTCAGTGCTTCTGAATCTTAAATTTGTATTCCGCACCTTCCTTTCTGCCTTGGCAGGACTATTGGAGGCTGCAAATCAGAATCTGTATTGGAGACTGATTACAACCGAAGTTATTAAATCAAGATCATGACTTCAAGACATCAATAATGGTTTATAGCTGATTTATAGTTCATTATTATTGTTCCTGTTAGTAAAGCATTGTGAAGAAAAGAAGCATTAGATCAATGGGTATTTGCCTGAATATGGAGAAAATAAAAACTAGTTAAAAAAATAATATGTGAATATATATAAAAGTATATTGAATAAACCCACATATTTTCAAGACATCTGTTGTTTTGTGATTTCTTTGGCAGGGTTTGACTGGTTATCTCTTTTTATTTTACTAAATGCCACTTTGAATAATAAAATACTTCAAACGTAACCATCTTTCTCTGCATTTCCAATTAGATAAATAAAGTCAGCGATGAAAAATTTCTCTGAAGAGCATAAAATCTATTCTGTATGTGCATGGTAACAGCAAAGTAGTGTAACTTATGTTGCATGTTAAATTGCATGAAAGCACATCACATTGCATGTTCTAAGGCCAATTTGGAGTTGATTGGTATCTGTTTCATTACTCCATTAGATTGGAGTAGATGACCAGTTAACACTAAGAGTATTAAAAATTATTGATCTACTTTATTCTAATAAGGCATGACCATAGTTTAAAGTCTAATAATTTGCCTGTCTGATTTGTCTTTACCTTTCTAAAGAACACAGGACTGGTGAGGGATAAATACAGCTCATCTGACCAGAAATCCCCAGCCTGTGTTTCTCTCTGTTTCCTAATTCCCCAAATAATTCTTGCATGCCAACTTTCACTCTTTATCTTCAATATCTTCTCAGAATTTCCCCACATTTATTCTGTGAAGTGTTTTCTCTCCTCATGATGGCTAAATGCCACTGGAAAAGTCAAACCATTACCCTGAAGGGTGAATCTTGGGTTTAAGACAATTTTTTTTTAAATGAATGAATGTAGACATTTTCATCTTATCTCCAGGTGATGCCTCATTATTTTCAACTACAGTGGCTCCGATACAATGTGAAGACATAGCTAGACCTTGCCTTCCTATGAAACTCTAGCAGAATCACTCAAATGAGAAAGGCCTGTTTCTTGAGGCAAAAAAAAAAAAAAAGATAAATACATCCTAAAATGGCCTAAAATGAGGCTTCTTATTTTTCAGAGAGTCTTCTTAATGGAAAAAATATGCAAGAGGTGATAAAATTAGGCAGTATAACTTTTACTTTCTAGGCTACTGTGTTTCCTATGAATGGCAATGCTCATTTTACAACATCTGGCCTATTACTTTTGGAAAAAAATAATACTGATTGATGTATTAATAATTTTTTTAAATGTTATATAAGACATGTCTTTGTAAAAATCAATATTTAACTTCAGAAAATATTACCTCAGTTTAGCATAAATGATTACATTTCAAAAAAATCAATAAGGCTCAATTAGATATTAGATTTAAAGATGCACACAGCTACAATGCTGGATTGAAATATAATTGTGTTACATTATTCATTTTATCTCTCTGAAAATAAAAAGCATCATAAATCAAATGCCATGTCTCAGTGAATTCATTTTTACTGATGTCAGAATGGAAAAAAGATGGAAGCACTAAAGCGTAATAGAATGATTTACAGAAGACTGATATGGATTCATTTTATCACTGCTTCCTTTAGTTCCTGCCTTCTTGTGTCCTTTAGCCTGTGAAGCCGTGCTTCACAGCAAGCCTCATCCGCTCAGGTTAACAGAAATCAAGAGAATACAGTCACCCCTTCTTCATTTTTCTGCTGGCCCTCTGGTTTCACATGCAGCATAAAGAGAAATTTGAATGTCTTCCAGTTGTGATCTTTCCTCCTGGAGAAATGAATGCCTAGGAAAATTTAAACTCCATTCTTGTAACCAGTGCTGGGGTTTTGCTTTTCTCTTTTCATTTCCGTTATCAGGCTGTGGCTGGTGACACACCAGACCTTGACGTCTTTTTCAAGCAGGATTAAAGCCAGGCAGAGTGTTCGTCTGCACTGCTGCCACCCCGGTCCCATCCCCAGTCTCGTTGTGCAAAGAGATAAAAGAGTGTGGCTGTTTCCAGCGGCCTCGTGGGGGTCTGCCCCAAGAGACCACGCGTGGGGAGGGGACTCTGAGCCACGATGGTCACAGGGAAGCACTGAGGGGTTACTGGCCCTGTGGCTCAGTCCTCTCCCACGTCTCGAGGGGGTCTCTGACCAGTCCTCCTCCCCATGGAGGGCAGCTGTGACAATGTACCCGCCGCCACACTCGGATGAACACCTTCAGGGAGAACAGCCCACGGGCTGAGACCACAGGCTGCTTTACAGAGGTGACAGCGCTCTGCTAAAAGGCCACAATATCGGGAAACGTTTCTACATCTCATCTGGCTTAGACAATATTTTATTGTATGATAAATGGGCTTATAGGGACAGACATGATTAATTTAAATTATTAAAGATGCATGTGGATTTATAGCAAAGTTTTCTCAACTGCTCTAACAGATTGTGCTGCTTCTACGAAATGGAAAATCTACTTCAGTACCTGGGAAATACCAATAAGGGTTTGCCTTCTTTTAGGTACATAAACAGCTCTAGGCACAAGGGATATTGTGGGAAAATAGAACATGCTTGTGAAAGCATGACAGATACACGAATAACTCCTTGAGTGGATAAAAGAGAGTGATGAAAGAAGATACATACTTATTTTGCACCAATTCATAATCCATCAGTGTCAGATTGGATTATCTCTTGTTGATATTCCCCATAAATTTTTTTCTTCTTCGATTTGAATAACAATATTGAATGGCATTAATGCGCATTAAATTTTCTACTAAATTGCTGTTTAATCTTTTTGTTGTTGTTTTTATATGCCCACAAATTTCTGATTAAAATTCATGCAGGGATTCATGGTCCACAACATAGTTCTTTTAAACACACCATAGTTCTCATAAACATAGTTGTTTATATATAGTTTTGTAGACCTAACCATGAATGCAAGAGAAAAGAAATCTGATGGTGAATACATAACACCAGAAAGCAGGAAATACAATGTTTTCTTTTTAACAATCTACATCTTACAAGTTTTAATAAGGAAATAAATTGTTATCTTGTGTTCAGCACAATGTTCTCCCAGTAAAACTTACGAGTTGGTAGGGAATATTACTTCTGTGTATAATCAATATCTTTGCTTTACAAGAAGTCAATAAATTCTTTATTTACTATGACATAAAGAAAAGTAAGAGACATGTCAGTTTTAAAAATCACAGAAAAAACTCCATGGGTAGCAAACATTCATTGGTTTCAAAAGCAAGGACTGGCATGGAAATTAATTTTCTTCTTCCTAGTTTTCTTCTTCAGCTATAAGGAAAAGTATTTATTATGTTGACATTTTAATTGCTTCTCTTAAAAAACATCAAGAAATATAAAAAACCAATTAGCTAAAGAATTCTTCACCTTGTTTTCTGTATTTACACATAACATCAGTAGCTATATAAATCATTAGCATGCTGTTGTGGCACTTATGTCCCAAGTTACGTATCTGCTAAATGTAATAGAATACATCTCAAATTTTCTTTGACATGAATGGGAGGGGGAGAGAGAAAAAATTATCTAATTTTCAGTGTTAGGACATACATCCTCATCAAATTAATTTTGTGAGCTGGAATTTCATCATTCCTTTTTTTACTACTTAAGGTCACTGAAAATAAATAATTTGCATACATCATAGATTTAAACAGGTTGGTCTCACTCTGCTTAAAAATTCACAACCAGAAGTCCTGAAATTTTCCATTTATGGTTTGTAAAATTTCTCCACTCTACGCATCTAAAGAAAAAATAAAATCAATGAAGTAAATGTTCAAAACTAAGAGTGAATTTTGCTCTGTGGTAAGAATAAAGAAATGGTTAAGGACTTAAAAAACCTCTCCAGCACAGAAAGAAAAAAATACACTTATGAATACAGAATTCCTATTATCTTGATCAAAATACCTTAATTTAGAGTACCCTTTACAGAGTAAAGAAAAGTATTTCAGATACTGAGGTATCTATGGGGTAAGGCTGGTATGCCCTGGGTGAGAGAAGAGCTGAATCCTGATGGGACTCTGAGCAGCTTCCCTTTCCATGGATGTCACATTGTTACCAACACCAGACCATTTCAAAGGGAAAGAGAAAAACTCCATCTTTTCTGTTACTGGGCAAGCTCCTAGTGACTTGACAAGTCATAAGTAAAACATAATCTATTTCTATTTAACCTGTATTTATGAATTAAAATGATCATTTTTTGCTGTTACAATGATAAAAAAATGTCATACTCTACTGAATTGGATGTAGAGGATTGTTGATTAGATAGTTCTGCAGAAAATTATTTTTTATTGTATTTCACTGAAAGAGTTCTCTTGCAAAATGATCATTACTCATGATTTCAGACCAAAAAGCATTTCCAGATAAAATGGGCTCAATCATATTGTTAGGAGGGAAAAAACTTGGGCGCCAGATTAGCATGTGCACAATGTTTGGCTGAGAACCTGCTATAACACAATCCTTTATGATATGAGCTAATTAATTAGTTTCTATATATGATCTGAGCTAATGAATTAGTTTCTATAGCAAAAAGCTTGGCTTACATTTCCAGCAAGGCATAAAGGACCATATAATGCCAGCTAAATGTTAATACCCATCCTTTGAAAAGAAACATGCCATTCTAAACATCCCATGTAAGTTTCAAATAGGTTGAATTTGGAGCAAAATCTTCATACTAAATTCTTAGCTTTTAACCAAGGATCTTTAAAATAAAATGTAGGAATCTCTAGAACTGGACCCGAGGGGACTGACTGTGTAGAAAGAGGTGTCTGGACCTGGATGTCAAGTGGGTTATGCATACATATCCACATGAATGTAAGCACGACTGAGGATATTTAAAAAATAAAAAAAGATAGCTTCTAAAGGTTTCGTACACCGGTTACAGTCAGATGCTGTCATGGTTTAGCCCCAGCCAGCAACTACAGACCACGCAGCCCACTCCTCCACCAGTGGGATCAGGGTAAAAGGGTAAAAGCCAGAAAAATACTCATGGATTGAGACAATGACAGTTTAATGGGAAAAGCAAAAACCACACATGCAAAAGCAAACAAAGAATTAATTCGCTGCTTCCCGTAGGCAGGCAGGTATTCAGACATCTGCAGAAGAAAATTAATTCTACTCCAGCCAAAACCGGAACTGATGCTAAGCTTTGTCAACAGAATTTATTGTTCCTTAAGTGTTTCCCTTATCATGTTTATGCTTTCCTTGTCCTTCATCTCCTAGCCTTTGAAGATGGAGGTGTGGGATACCAGCTTAGGTATCTGCACTCAGGAAAGGTCTCTGACAAGTCTTAGCACCGTCATTTTAGACATTTTATTTAGAGGGGACCTAGCAACAAAATATTATTGCCATTATAAAAAATGATAGTAATTACTGAAGTGCTCAAATATCTTGAAGAGAAGAGTCAGAAAACTTAAATCTGAGAGAGAATTTTCTCTTTTTTGGGGAAAATGCCATTCAGCATTCCATAAAGCAATAAGTTGTCAGAAGCCCTCTGAAAATCGTCCTTTCTACATGCAACACCAACGGTATGATTGCCGAATTTGAAAACATTGATTAAAAGGTGAAGGAGAAAAACATCCCTGCTGGAACACTGTACCACAAGAGAAAGAACAGAGATTAAGTGCAGTGCTGCTGGAACAAACCTGTGTAAGCTGTCAGGATCCATGCACAGCAAATGGATCATCTGCTTTTGGCATGGCATCTGTCTGTACCAGACCTTTGACACAAGACACTGAAGACTCAAACACTTCTGGACATTGTCAGATGGAGAAGGAACAGCAAGGAAGAAGCATGATGTTCCAACAAATGAAATCACATACAAAGTAATTCTTTTACGAGAATGTGAGAAATGTAAACTGAAGCATTTTCTTTCCCATCAACAGGACAATACAAGGACAAGACTTGACAGACTTCTTTTTTTTTTTCTTTTCCACTGATTAATATTTTGGCCTATAATTTCAAATATTTCTGTTACAAATTAGATACTGGATGTTACTGTGAGGGTATGTATCTCCCTCAAAAAAACTTCCATTCTGGTTTAATCCAAGATAATTAATTCATTTACTGTGGAAGCCAGAAGTTTATTTAAATTTTACCATTTGGGGTTTCCTGGACATATTTCAATTCATTTCCAGATTTAATCTTTGGACAAGAAATGTCAAACTTTCAAAGTAACATTTATTCTGTAAAATAGAACAAAAATAAGATGTGATCTTCCATATTTACATGCGAAATTAGGAAAATCACAAGATAGGTAAAAGATGGTACTTAGACGCCTCTTAAGATACTGCCCTTGGATTGGTTTAAAAGAAGGATCTCCATCTGTTGAAGCTTACTTTTATATATCCTTTAAAGTAGGATTTCCTTTCCACAGATTTTGATTGTTCTCATTTAAAAAATTTACATCATCTTTTCCAAATGTTAATATTAGATATAATGTTTGGAAATTGCATACTTCAGTAAGGTACTCACAAAATCACAGTGTGCAATCCCATAGCACCATTTGTCCTGCAAAGTTATTGACAAATAGTATTTGCCGCTATCTAAATGTGTTTAACCCAAATACCAAGCTGATTATTTACACTGTTTTATTTCTGGGAAACATCAGGTTGCTTCTTCCATCTTGTACCCGACTGCAAGCACAGGATTTATTTTTGATCCCAGGCTGCATCTACAGGGACATTACTAGCGGAGAGGTAGAGATGTGATCATCCAGCTCTACACACTGCTTGTCAGGCCACATCTGTAGAACCGTGTCCAGTTCTGGTCCCCACAATTCAAAAAAGACGTGGACTGATGGGAGAGGGTCCAAAAGAGGGCCACGAAGATAAACAAAAGGCTGGAGAGCCTGCCCTGTGAGGAACAACGGGAGGAATTAAGCCTTTTAATCTGAGAAAGAGGGGATCTCACCACAGTATTCAGTATTTAAAGTGTGACTACAAAGAGGATGGAACCTCTCTCCTCATAAAGATCCACATGGAAAAGTCAAGGGGCAGCAAGTTAAAGTTGCACCAGGAGTGGTTTCATCTTGACATAAGAAATAATTTTTTTATGGTGAGTAAAACCATGCAGTGGAACAACCTCTCCAGAGATGTGGTAGAATCTTCATTGCTGGAGGTTTTCCAGAAGCCATGGGACCGGGTGCTAGATGATCTTCCATAGGCTCCCATTCCTGCCAAGATTGGACCAGATCACTTTCAACCTGGGCTGTTCTGTGATTGCACAGTTATAACTTACACAGATTCACCTGATGTGACTAGTACAGGCTATGTTAGGAGAATTTCTGACATATTAAATCAAAAAGAAAGTCATAGTTGACAAGTTTTAGATATTTTATAGGTAACAGAAAATAGAAAATCTGGAAAATTCCTGGAATAAGTGGGATTTACACCTGCACTGCCAGAATTGCAAAACCACCAGAGAGCAAAACCAGGGTAAAACTCTTTAAACTTGCAAACAAATAGCTTGAGGACTTAAAATCACCCATTAGCAAAACATCCTTGGGTCATTTTGTTTTAGGTAAAAATTTCTTCCCACAAAATATTGACTCTGTTTTGACACAATATGAGTGCTTCGGGGGGGAACAGTGGAGGTCTGAGCTGTTAGTTAAGCTGGGAAACCACAAATTCTCAGAAAAAAATTTAGTGTTGGCCTATATACAGTACAAAAATGAACTCTGAATATGAAAACCAGGAAAATAGACAAAACAGATGTACTGGAGGCAGGGGTTGAGGTGATGATTCCAGCCGGCTCCAAGGAACCCACTGCAGGAGCTGAGGGCAGCTGGTGCTGTCTCTGCAGATGATCTCCTCAAGTATTTCAGCATTTGTCATCTTTCTTTCTCAATACCCAAATCAGTAATTAAATTTATAGGCAAGGAATTGAGTTAAATTTCCCAAGTTGAGTCTGTTTTGACCCCAAGAGTAGATAAAGCGTAATTTTGTTTAAAGATCAGTTATTTGAATTATGTTGGCATGAAAAATAGAGTAGATTTGAAATTCACTTTTGCCTCTAATGGAAATTTGTCCTTAAATATGAGCACTCTAGGACTGTCAAGTTCATTATTAATATCTTGCATTTTTGTAGAGCTTTTCATACTGAAATATCTCAAAATATTTATAAATTATAGCCTACTGGTCATCCAGCTTTCTGCCATTTACAGCATCTCTGGCAAAAAAGGATGATGAATAATTTTGGCAATGGAAATGACAGGCATATTTCATTTAACATAATTTTTTCAACTTGTTTTGGAATAAAAAGCCCCACACTGTCTGCCTTCCAGGAATAAGAATTCATCACTGGAAAATTACCCCTGATATCTTGCAAAAAAGAACATTTTGGGGGGTGCATCTAGAACTGGTAGCAGTAGCTATTTAGGCTGTGCCTCATGCGTTTCTGCCACGAGGAAGGAGCTTGTGTGGCAGCTCGGGCTTGGACACCAGGTAAAGAAAATCTCTGCCAGATGCTGTGATGCTGAGAAAGGACCGAGGAGTCTGAGGAGTTCAAAGACATTCCCCATCAGTGAGAAGCCACCTCAGATGGCCCACGTGTGTCGTGAGCAGTGGCCAGGTAAGAACAGGTTTCCATGTGAAGAGCTGCGATAATTTCCCACGTAAACAACACATTAGATTTATTTTTGCCCTGCAAGAGATTAACACATCGATTTCTAACAGCCTTCTAAACCAATAGTTAGGTGAACATACAGCTTTTCTAACCTCTGACAGAATGCTTTCTTCATCCTCAAAGCAGCAGCAAGCCTTTTCTCCCCCTTTTCTTAACTTCGAACAAATAGAAGAAAAAGAACAAGATTTGCTAGCTCTGGGAGAAACATAGTTCAGGCTAACACATTCATTAGATCTACATCTCTGAGGAAGTATCAGTATTTGATCTCTGTTCAGAAGTGTATGACAGTTTCTAGTCACACTCTGTCATGCAAGGCAGAGCTTTTCATGGTAACAGGTTAATATAAATAAATACATAAAATTAATTTTCTTTCACTAAAACCACATATGGTAGAAAATATTTTGAACTTTGCACTATTTCCTTCAGCATTTTGGGAATGCTTATTACTCTTACATAACTACCTGAAGAGAAAAATCATATTTAACAAATTTCTAGTATGTCAGAATGAAGGTTTAACAGTTAACGCTTAACTAGGAAGTTAAAAACATTATAGTACACAAATTTCTTTTTCAGGTTGGTGTTAAAAAGATCCGGTTTTCTATATTGTTTAGCACGTGTCAAACAAAACAATGCATCCTGTTTCTTCTTCACATTCTTGAAAAGTAAAGACCTAAGAGTAAAACTTCCAGGCAATAGCACATGCAAATTTCAACCTTTGCCTATAGAAAATGAAATAAAGGAGAGGATTTTAGACAGAACATATTCTTCCTTTTGGCACTTCTCGTCTATTTAAAAGCAGAAAAAAATGCAAAACCATTGCATGAATAATTCATATCAAAGCAGATTTTTTTCTCTTCATGCTCTGAATTCGAGCATAAACACCCTTACGTGGAGTATGTGTCTGTGTACACCCGTTAAGCATTTACTTGCTTCCAGAACCTTCCCTGTCTACTGAAAATTTCAATATCTAATGGTTAAAAACAGAGTGATGTATAGTTTTAAGCTGAAAGGTAATAACAATGTGAATAATAGAGAAGATATTAGGGGGAAAAAAGGAAAAAACCTGTACTTATTCTCTGCTTTGAACATGTAAGTGCAGTGAGGTCTTTTACTCAGAACCAGATGTAATTATTATCTCTTTCTCCTGTACAGCAGTTCATCCCCAGTTTTCAGGATATTTCTAAAACAAGTTATTTTTCAGTAAGCTTATTATCATAAGCTGGGAAGTTGCAGGAAAGGAATTCTTCCCACCCCTATTTGATTTCCCCAAAGCATTTGCTACAGATGACTGATAGAGTTTACTGATTTAGGCTACATTATTTTTCTCACATCTGCTGCTGATCTATCCTGATATTGGAATAAATTATTAGCTTGTATACAGTACTGTAACCATTTCAAGCAGTTAACACATTCCTTTAATGCATACGGTTTTCAAATTATTTGTTTCCGTTATCTGTTGATACACAATTGTGAGAGGTAGGGAAGTTCTTTGTCAAATACAACACTCAATATTTTCTTCTTTGATGATGTAACAGAATGGGGGGTTAATGACTCTCGCCGAAGGAATAGTGAGTAACATTCTTTCAGCCCTGTTGACATCCATATTAACCCCCCTTTTTTTCCAGCAGTGCAGGTATTTTCACTACTGTTTCAGAGTATTCTGCTTGCTTGATTGTAATTTTCACACAAACACGGCAGAGCACAGCTACCATACTCCTATATGCCCTTCCAACCGCTTGGCTGGCTTTCCCTGCTCACTCTGCCAGAGCATCCTCACTCCACAGGAGCTGATGCTACTTCCACTACTGTTAATTTTTGGTGGTTACACCAAATTTCTACAATCTCACTGCAAACACAAATGGATTCAGAAGCTCTTTACATGGGTAGCACACAGGTTCAACAATGGCCAGTGGTTATGCCGGGTATCTATATACCCCAGGTTTCCTAATCTTTTTCCGAGTCTCTTTTTTCTCTCTCTTGAGTTGGCCAGTGCTCTACATCAGAATGAGAGCAGAGGACACAAATGACTCAACATGAGACAGAAGTGTTCACCCAGCCCAGAAAACCACCGGTATCCCGGGCTGCATGGAAAGAAATGTGACCAGAAGGTCAAGGGAGGTGATTCTGCTCCACCACTCTGCTCTTGTCAGACACCACCTGGAACACTGGGTACAGTTCATGTTCTTCCAACATAAGAAGGACATAGAACTGTTGGAGCAAGTCCAGAGGAGGACCACAAAGTTGGTAAGAGGACGAAAGGCCCTTCCCCATGAAGGCAGGCTGAAAGCTGAGGCTGCTCAGCCTGGAGAAGAGAAGGTTGCGTGGAGACCTCATTGTAACCTTCCAGTACCTGAAGGAGGTCTACAGGGAAGCCGGAGAGGGACTCTTCATCAGGAGCTGTAGTGATAGGACAGGAAGTAATGGGGTCAAACTGAAAGAGGGGAAATTTAGATATATGAAACAAATTCTTTATTGTGATGGTGGTGAGACGCTGCAACAGGTCGCCCAGGGAAGTTGTGAATATCCCATTCCTGGCAGTGTTCAAGGCCAGGCTGGATGCGACACTGAGCAGCCTGGTCTGGTGGAAGGTATCCCTGTCCATTGCAGGGAGCTGGAACTAAAAGATTTTAAGATCCCTTCCAACCCAAACCATTCTATGATTCTGAATAAAGCAAAATTATTCTCAAAAAAAAGTATTTAATGTGGAACAGCCTGCATCATTTCAAGGGTGCCACTGAAAAGACAGTGGAGAAGTCCATGTAAGTACACAGAAGTAACTCACCAGAGAAGGTGAAGCAATAAGCCATTAAAGTTTTTTCAAAGGTTTACAGCTAGCAGTATGTGTGAGGGGTTAATCAGAGTAGCTAAAGTTAGGGCTTAGTTACATTTATCTTCCAAATTCCATTAAATTCTATTAAAAAGAGATAAGACCAGAGGGTCTTAGTAACAACTGACCCATCCTAAATTTTTTTTTACAAAGTAATTTGGCTTGGAAAGGGCACAGAAGAAAAAGCCAGCTCAAATGTTCAAAGTCTGCCAAAATCACTAATTTCTTACAAGGGAGAGTGATTGCCAGCTTTAAAAATAAGTGTTTCCATCCACCTGTAATGACACAAAAGCTACAGAAGGGAAAACAGTCCACAGATCCACAGCTACTTCTGCGATGTATTTAAAAATGCTTTTAGGTTCTTTGAAACTAAAAGTAAAATCTGGCAGTTGTTTTAGATTTTTACTTTTCACTCTTTCTGAAAGACAATATTTAGCTTTCTAGGTTTTTTTTTTATGTACTTCAAGGTCTCTTTAGTCACCTGGAGTGTAAAATTAGAAAATCTCTCATATCATTACTATTGAAATAGCAGTTGAATATTTCACAAAGTAACTTATGGTGCAATTTATCATATAACTAAATTAAAGAAGGTTGCAAAAAAGGACAGGTGGTGTACCTTATGTTTTCCTCAAGTTACAAGATTGCAGATAAACCCTTATGGTCCAGCAGCTGTTTACTGTCATGTTTTTCTATTAGTAATCAGTTTATGTACCATCGTTTTGCTCACATCAGCTTCAGTTAATATCTTCTAAATAGCTCAGCAGGTCAGATTTCAATCTTTTGTGATGTGATAATTCCATTAGAACATCATCCTTGCATTATTTCCTCTGTTCCTTTCACTACTGACTTTTTTTTTTTACCCTACCAATCAATTCCATTTTCAAGAGCCATCCTTCCACATGACTAAGCTTTTCTAGTTTTCAAATGTTTTCACTGATTTATTCCTTAATGTTCCTACATTTATTTTCCGAGACATCTTATAAAACTCACCTTCATCCTAAGGATAATTAAACTGTTCTCTGTCTCCTGTGAATTATAACTCAGACAAACTATATTGCTCTCTCATCTTTCACTCTTCAGACATTTCTTTCAGCTTGGTACTGAGGCATGTATGGTTTGCATGGCAAGGTTTTGGTAGTGGGGAGGCTACAAGGGTGGCTTTTGAGAGAAGTTGCCAGAAGGTTCTCCATGTCCAACGGAGCCGGTGTCAGCCGGTTCCAAGATGGACCCACTGCTCTCCAAGGCTGAGCCCATCAGCGATGGTAGTAGGGCCTGTGGGATAACATAGTTAAGAAGAGGGAAAACTACTGTACAACACAACTGCAGATGGAGAGAGGTGTGAGAATATGTGAGAAAAACAGCCCTGCAGACACCAAGGTCAGTGGAGAAGGAGGGGCAGGAGGTGCTCCAGGTGCTGGAGCAGAGATTCCCCTGCAGCCTGTGGTATAGACCATGGAGAGGCAGCTGTGCCCCTGCAGCCCATGGATGTCCACAGTGGAGCAGAAAGTCACCTGCAGCCCAGGGAGGAGACCCATGCCGGAGCAGGTGGATGCCCAGAGGGAAGGAGGCTGTGATCCCATGGGTAGCCAACATTGGAACGGACTCCTGGCAGGAGCTGTGGACCCATGGAGGGAGGAGCCCATGCTGGAGCAGGGCTGCTCACTGGACCTGTGGACCCCTGGGGGACCCATGCTGGAGCAGCCTATTCCTGAGGGACTGCACCCTGCGGAAGGGACCTGCACTGGAGCAGTTCATGGAGGACTGCCTCCAATGGGAGGGCCCCCACACGGGAGCAGCGGAAGAGTGTGAGGAGCCCTCCCTCTGAGAAGGAAGGAGGGATAGAGACAATATATGAGGAACTGGCCACAGCCACCATTCCTTGTTCATCCTGTGCTGCTGGAGGCAAGGAGATAGTGAAAACCAGGACTGAAGTTAAGCCAAGAAAGAAGAGAGGAGTGGGGGAAAGGTGGTTTTAAGATTTCTGATTATTTCTCTTTATCCTACTTCGATTTCATTGGCAATAAATTAAAATAATTTCCCCAAGTCCAGTCTCTTTTGGCTGAGACAGGAACTGGTGAGGAATCTCCCCCTGCCCTTATCTCAGCCCATGAGCCTTTTGTTATATTTTCCAGCTAAAGAAGGGAGTAATAGAGCAGCTTTGGTGGTCACCTGACCCC
The DNA here is from genome assembly GCA_013397845.1 of Melanocharis versteri. Classification (NCBI taxonomy): domain Eukaryota; kingdom Metazoa; phylum Chordata; class Aves; order Passeriformes; family Melanocharitidae; genus Melanocharis; species Melanocharis versteri. Next base: position 723,166 of record VZTG01003865.1, read on the forward strand.
CAGCCCACATCAACCCACTGGACACCTTCTGCTTTCTGAAATGTTTTCCATGTCAATAAACCTCTTTTTTTAGCAGTTAATTGGACTTTAGACTGTAAAATCCCTGTCTGTAATTATCTTTCTATCTTTTGTCTTAAAGCAGCTATGTTTGTACCTAAATCTCTACTGGCTATTTTTCCTGCAGTAAGCTGGATGGCATCATGTATAGTTGACATTTATTCCAACTCCTTCTCCTTTCCTTGCGACTGGATTCAAGCATCCCCTCAGTGAATATCTGCCATCAGTGATCTTTTCATTGCCCTGACTAAAGAAAAATATTTCATCAGATACCCTCTGTGGGCTGCTTGCCAACATCCTGGGCTCATGCAAATGTGCATTGCACTTCCTGTTGGGTTGCAGAAGCTCTGGCCACATGAGGCAAAGGCAGTTCTCTTTATAGAAACCTTCATTTGCAAGTTTAGTTATCTCCCTGAGGTCATGCTAGTCCCCTCTGCTTTGCCCTTTGACATGTTCTCTCACCAGGGTCCGCAGGAAGGACTTGAGATCTGTACAAAGATGCAGCTTGAGAATTTCAGATGAAGAAACAAAGGATCAAGCCACCCACACAAAGTCTTAGATCGCCTCTCCTCCAAACTATATTTCACCCCAAACAATGGGAATTTGTTCCCATTTTACGTCATTTTTACAGGGTACTTTGATCTGATATGCTTTAATGAGACTTCACTCTGTTTTTTTCCCATAGTAGTTCCCACAGTGCAGCTGAAGTTTTAACCACATTTAATTATTTAATACTTTTATCGTACCAAAATCCTTTGTATGCCTGAGGTAAATGATAAACACAGTTTACTTTTAAAGACACAGGTAAAAAAATTCTAAGCCTTTGCACAAGCCTTGCTTATATAATACAACATAACATGAATTTAATGAACTATAAATAAATTTTGTTTAATATTTGACATGGTTCTTTCAAGATCTATTAAAGCCTTTTCATATAACAGGAGACAAAGCAGGAGAGGTTGTTATTTGCAGCTTCTCTTCTTTGATGTAATTCACAGGTATAACAGTAAAAAGAAGTAAGTTAGCACTGCAAAAGGAAAAAATTCTGATGGTATGGAGAAGAAGTCTACTTGTTTCAGACTTTACAGTAGATATTGAAACAGCAAACTGCATCTGTTTTTCTAACAGATTGCCTGTTTTCACAAATGATTTACCATTGCTAGTGTATTAAATTACACCCCCAAATTGCCCTTTCCCATCTGCGTACAGAACCTCCCCAGGCAGACAAGCAGCATGCCCAGACTCCAGAGGGAACTGGAGTGAGTTCACTCTGGGTGAGTTATGTAGGATTGAGGAGATGTACAGTGTCTCACTGCCCAACAAAGGAAAAATATTTTCTGCAGAACATACTGCAGGAAGACTTTAACAAACCCAAACATATTTACTGACTCTCCCTCAGCACTTGGAAGGAGGATTTATTAAGCCTGAGACAGTTCTCAGCTGTGTGATCTTTTGGGACAATGCTGCTATGGAACAATGGCGAAGGATTGCTGGCAACAGCAAGCAGTTGAGACAGGAAGGGTCAGGGGATATTCAGGCTTCTGCTCTCAGACTCTCCTCACCCATTTCTCAAGCAAAATTCGGGGTCTGAGTTGCTTTCTTGAAACCATAACTGATAACCATTTTTCATTTTGGAAGTACTTTATGTGATTTGATTACTCTTGCTCCTTCAGGAATGTTTTTCTTGGATGACATAAGACAGAACAGTTTATTTCAAAGAGAAAAAATAGTCAATTTCTAAGACCAAGCAAGACCACATTGAAATTCAGTAAATCTCCCAAAGGTTTACTAAGGAATTTTACAGTAATATTGCATCAATGAGAATAAAAGAAAGGAGGGGTGGGTTTTTTTGGCTATTGAATGTGCAGCCACAATGATCTAATATTAAATGTTGGTACTGTGAGTGGTTTCATTTACAACTGTGCACCCTACTTTCAGTTCCAGCTGCTCAATATTAGGACCAAATACTGATATAATGAAATATGAAGAATAATGCAGTTCACTGTATTAATCAAGTGAAGTATCTCTGGCTGTCAATAATAAGTATAAAAAATACCCCCAAACTAACGCTAATAAAAATTCCATTAAATTTGTTTATTACAGAGAAGAGAGATCTAATTATTCTTTGCTGTGTTCTTTCTACATAGCTTTTTGCTTCAAGTGATAAGACATCACTTGTTACTATGTGAACATCAAGATAGTAATAAATATAAAGCATCTCTTACTCCATTTAGGTAGTTGAGTTGATCCAATAACCCATAAGCATTTTTTTGGCTTCCATGGTTACTCAGAGGATTGCTAGCATTTTTCTTCAACACCATTGGTTGCCAAGAATACAACAAGTTGTTAAAAAACACAGCAGTTACAAGTCCAGATTGCAAGGGTGTAGTCCTGCATTCGGAAGTTGCATGTAGTAAATCTCGTTTGATGCAGCATTTGAACCCAGAATGTATTCTCAGCAGCATTCCTCCCTGGAGTAATCAAGATACTAAGACTGAAATAAAAAGCGAAAATCGTCGAACCATTCATTCATAGGACAGTTTGGATCGGAAGGGACCTTAGAGATCACCCAGTTCCAACCCCTCTGCCATGGGCAGGGACACCTTCCAACTAGAGGCGGCTCAGAGCCCCATCCAGCCTGGCCTTGAACACTTTCGGGGGTGGGGCATCTACAGCTTCTCCGGGCTACTTGTTCCAGTGCCTGACCGTCCTCAACATAAAAAGTTTCTTCCTAATAATCTAATCTAAAACCATCTTCTTTCAGTTTAAAGCCATTCCTCCTTCTCCTATCACTTCATCCTCTTGTGAAAAGCCCCTCTCCAGATCTCTCACAGGCCCACTTTAGATGCTGGAAGGCTGCTATAACTGGGCTATGCTCTGAAATAGAAACTCTTAAGGTTCTGTATCAGATTATATGCAAAAAATAGACGCCAATTACTACTATTTTTCATTTCAATTGATTAAAAAATAAAATCCTGTCTTTTCATTAGAACAAGTGATGCCTAAAATCTAATTTTTTAACTAATTTAGAAGTGAAATAAGAGAATAGCTTTACTTTTTAGACACGTAACAAAATACAGCTTCCCAAACAAAAAACTTGATGAAATAATTTCATATTGTGTGAAGACTAAACAATTTCTGCAATGTGCTATAATATATGACACAGACCTAGTACTGATAATATTTATTTTTAAAAAGACAAAGGAAAATATAATTCTAGATTACACATTTAATGAGCAGGAGCATAAATGCCGTTGTTGTCCAAAACAACAAATCACATTTCTCAGGCATAATAAAACTTCACTTACCTACCATGAAAGAAAAATTTCTTTGTTTTTTTAATGAAACTTCACTTTCTTGCCTTCACAAAGCGTTCTAGAAATGCAGAACATCAAGTATCTAAAGTAAAATCCTGAGCTGTTTTGTTCTGGCTGGAGATTTTTTTGAACTGTTCTTGTCAGTGGATATCTCTTTATTGCCTTTATAAGATAGTTTATTTAAATCTCAGTTCACATTTTCAGTTCATTAGTCAATTAAGAATGCCAGTAGCTGGCTGATTAAAGAACTGCATGAAAAGAACAGCAAATTTGTAGTCACAATACTTTATCTAGGACTGAATTTATTTTCAGTTGAAATATATGCATTTGTAATATTCTGTTAACTGTAGTTGGGGACTGACTTCTTAAGCTACCAGTGTAGCCTTTGAGCCCAAGCCATTAAAACCTCTGGAATTCATTAGACAATTGCAACATTTATGTGGGAGCTGGTCCCCAGCAGACCATGAGCCAAGCAGAAAATGTTCTGGTAACCCTACAGAGTTAATATAGAGAATAAAGATAAATCATTGCTATCTCTAAGGCTGCCCAGGACCTGGAAAACAAATCTGAAAGTTTTGCTGTCTTAGGACTACTCTAGGCTGCTTTCAAGACCAGGATTTTGTTGTGACCCATTATTCAAGAGCTGCCTGGAACCAGCTTTATAGAAGAGTTGCTCTCTATTTCATGAAACATGCTTTGTTGCACAGAAAATAGCTGCACAAATAATACAGTAAGTATCACATACTGCTAAAATTCAGCAACATGGTGGAAAACTGTACAAAACAGGAAAATTCTCCCCAGTTCATGGCGTGATATTTAAGAAATCTGACTTTTCTGACGCCGTTTCTGAGCTATTTCTTTGAAACTTCACCCTCCCTGTGCTCTCTATCAGCTGTCCATTTGTGTGAGTTTGCTGCTGCCAGGCTTTGTACCTTCTTACCAATGGATGGCCTGGAAACAAAGAGCCAACACTGCTAGAAATACACAGACACAAATCAGCTCATAAACCCTGGCCCAAACACGGCTCAAAGCCAGGAGAATATTAAGGCAATAACACGTACTTCTCCCCAGCCATCTGCTTTTGGCAACTATATGGGACAAGATACTGCAACAGCCAAACTTTTGTTTTGACTGCGCTTACGTAAGAAATTTTTGAAGTTCAATTTTAATAAGGAGCTCTCCAACATAAGAAAGGGCAAGAATGAGTTTGACATGAAAGATTCTGCTCCAGATAAATTTGTACTGTGAGATACAAAACCACCTGAAACTCTGCCTGGTTAATTGCAAATAGCTTTTGTGGTTTTTCTGGGCCCTCCATCACTCCCTATAACTATAAACAGTATAAAAATTAGTCAAAGTGAAGCAACTCTTGCTCTTAGATCAGGCACACTTCTTCCCTCCTGGCCTCAACAAGCAGGTCAGGCATAAAGAAAAAATATATTTAAACACAGCTTTACATTATTGCTGACTGTTTGAAGGGCTGGCATGATATGACAGCATCTTAAAATACTGCCATAATAGTTTAAAGGAACTATTCTCAGCATGCCCAGAAAGCTTCTCAGAAGTACCACTGGGCTTAGGAACATCAGCACGAACTCTCATGAATGCCTAGCCAGATTTACCACTTGATTTATTCAGTCATGTTCCCAAATAACTGAAAGCTCATGAAATCCTAAGATACATATCTCTTTTTATGGAAAACTATCAAACATACCAGCAGAAGAGAGAGTATTTGGGGTGGTGGTTGTTTTGGGGTTTTGTTTTGGTTTGGTTTTAAATTTTGAAGTGTTTTTATGTTTTCTTAGACTTGGAAGGCAAATGCTGATGAAAAGAAAAAAGGAGAAGTGGGTTTAACCTCTCTCATAGTTTCTCACTTTGCCATACTGTATCCATTTTTTTTTGTTGTTTTTTAAACATGCTGGTATTTTACACAGTGGACCACACAGAGTATGAGCAGGAAGCACTCCCTTGACCTATGCATGTCTTTACGGGAAGAATCTGATGTTCAGTTCAATTATTACCCTCCCCACCCCCCCTTAAAGTGATTTGGAACATTTAAGTGTTGATTGGTCCGAACCCTGTGGAAAAAACACTGTTTGCTTTGTTTTATTTCAGCATGTAACAAACACTAACTCCAGAAAAAGCTTCTTAAAAATAAACTGGATATGCCAATACTGACCCTGTTTTCCTAAGTTTAGGAGTGTTGACATTCAGAATTTCAATTTGTTGTAAGATTAAGTACCAACCTTCCTGAAATTGGAAAATCACACTTGCATCAACAGAATTCAGGTAAAGGCTTAAGTTCAAAACCTGGAGACAATGTCCTTTCTCTATTTCTTCCGAAAGTGAAGAAATTTCAAAAATGAGAAGTCTTGGTTTAGTTTTATCTATATAAAGTAAATGAATTAGCAGTGTGCAGTCTCTAGTTTCATTTAAAGTCATGACAAGGGGTTGAGTTCTTATCTCAATTTAAACAAGGCAGAACAGAATTTTTTTTTAAGTTTTCTCTTTGCCTCTTAATAAACTATGCTGTAAGCTTCTGACTTTTTTTCCATTATTATGATCTCTATAAACTTCCAATGATTAACTATTTAAGCAAATATCTGTCATGTCTCAATCCAGTAATGTTTGCAAAGTGCTGCTGCTCCAATAGATGGACAAACAACGATTTAATTGCAAAAATTACCACATTGACACGTCAAACATATATTTCATGGAAGGCAAATAATTAGAACATTAGCTTTAGTCATTAAACCATATTGCTTGTTTAGTCCATTAACATCTTTTTAGGTAGCAGAATAAAAATGGCTATCATTACAGCAGTAAAAAACAGCAGGGCCTTACCTACATAATAGCATTGCCTTAGCCTTGGTCAGCAAACAAATGTTCCTGCACAGACCGTCCAAGGTGGGGGCACTGCCAGGACAACACAATTTTCAGTGCTAAAACTGGCTGAGTATTTGTGCAGTACTTTTGTTTACCTGATAAAGATACAAAATCATATCCTACATGTCTGAAAGCTGCAAGCTTTCAGGATAAGGGTACTTGATTCTTGGTTTACCAGTCCCGCAATGTTGCACAGTTTTTAAAATATTTAATACCATTTTTGTCTTTTTCTTTCAATGCATTTTTATAACTGTGAAATGATTTCATGCTTATTTAAGGCTTTCTATTACCTTGAGCCTTGAGTTGTGATCATCTCAGGGAGACAGGACTTCCCATAGTCATATCAGAGGCATAGCACATTTTGCTGGACACTGCTCATTGGGTTTCTCTCTTCAAGGGACAAGCTTTTGAAAAGCCAAAACCCTCCGACTTTTTTTCTTTGGTTTCCCCTAACATACGAGTTTCACTTTTTTGAGATGCATGAGCATTACATTAAGTAAAAATAATATTCTTGCCTCTACACAAACTTGAAATCATTTTTTCATTGGTGTGGGACACACTGTAAGTAGACTGCAACTTGGAATTACTGGGAGTATATAGAAAAATAACAGATTTTATTAGATTTTGTTATCAACTGCTTATGTGTTACTTTCCTTGCCAAATATGCCCCGAACAATTCCAACTATAGATAGATTACTTGAAATGTTATTTTCAAGTACCAAAGATTGTATTACTGCTTCATTAAGCAAACCTGCATTGCTAGATACTTTCTATACCTTTTCCTGATGTTTATAACAAGACAAGGTGGCTGAGAATAGATTCTTTCATTGTATTATACAGAGTTGAACATAAGAAATGGAGAACATATTTACTCATCAAAATACCTTTGTAATTTGCAAACTAATTATTTTGGAGTCATAGTTTTTGTCATAGCCTACTTTAACAGAAATCACTTGCTTTATAGCTAATTTCTTGCTTTGTATATTTCTTAATTCTTTACTCGCTGAGCGGTTTCAAGTCTGCCTTTGCATAGCACAATAAAGCTACAAGAAATAAAATTACATCCTCTTATACTTTTATTATCGCCCATCACTCCTGCACATATAAGTACATGCATTTTTTATATGTGGTTGGAAAATACTGAACAATCCAAAATATCTTAATGAATTTGTAGCTGGATTTTCCTTTCCTTTCCTTTCCAATAAAAATTATCATAACAATATATAGTACCAATGGCTGGATCTGATAGAGTCATTTGTCAGTACTTTACCCGTGGCCACAAATGATTGAAAAGTGATCATTCTGCTGTCTCATATGCTGAGAGAGACAAACGCTGATCCATTTTGACATTCCATTAGTGGCTAGATTTTGTGGTTACACGCAGCCTGAATTCCTCTTTGCCTGTGGCTGTGGCCATGGTCAGAAACACTGTGGCAATTTTCCGTGCTCAAAGCTGCTGTATAACATAAGTCACTGTTATGGAACATAACTACCTGCTTGGGGGGTTAAACTAAACTATGCCTTTCTCATCCTTAATTTCTCAATAAGTATGCAATTTGTCTGTCTAAAAAGAAGCCCTAATCTACCCTTCTTTCAGTAGTCACATTCCTTTCAATGGGGTGAGATTGGATGGTGAACTTTCAAAAATTTTTTTTGTGTTGGTGGCAAATACAGTTAAATTAACCATAAATCCTGTATTTACCTAGAAAAATGATTAATATTCTGTATGTCGCAAAGGACATTTGCTGAATTGGTTTTGGCTGTAAACATTGATTGCCCTGTAGGAAAAGGCAAGAACTCTCCAGTGCCCATTAATCTAACATTTGCAGTGTAATGCTATTAACACAAATAAATTACATACAGTTGTCCAGGAAGGCAGCGTGAGGGAGTGCTGAATTTAATAAAGCCTCCCAAGGCTTTACTGATGAGTGCTGTGTTGCATTTTTGCATGAATGCATCTGTTGTTGAAGAAGTCTAGTACTGTAATACCATTTCAGAGGCAGATCCCTTTATGCTTAAGGCTCTAATAATATTGAATACCTATTCAGTGGACAAAGAATTTCAGAATCAATGTGGAACCCTAGTTTTTCTCTTTATCTCCTATCTCCATTTACACATATTTCTGTTACCTGCCAGACCATCGACACTACCTTTCCAAATGTTAATATACACCTGGTTAGGCACAGTGTTTGTTTGCAACAGAAGCCAAGAAGCTTAGGTATTTACATATGTTAAAAAAAAAATGTAGAGAAAATTTTCCAGTACATAACTGGAAGGAGCACCATGGGTGATTCAAAACTACATATTGCAACACATTTAGTTGTATTATTTGGCTGAAGTTTAGCTGCCTCAAACCTTACACAGTGCCTTTGAAGCTAGAGTTGTATCATATCTTGAACGTGGAAACCAAAATTCTGATACTTTACCAGGAGATTATGGAAAGTGTGAAGATAAATGTTTGCATAGACTGAAAAAGGCCATGGAAAGATTAACTGTTCTGAACCCCACATGCACAGAGACTGTTTCTAGATGAACAGTCACAAATTTATGATTCAAGGTATTAACAAAACCAAAAGGTCTTTTGAAGGTCCTGCTTCTGCTGTTATCTAGACCCAGTTCATGCTGTTATATTAAAAATCAGTATTTCGTCAGCTTTCAGATCCAGACAAAATTATTAGGATCATTATTGGTCCTTTGCTGAATATGGAAAAGAAAAACAAATTTCATTAATCCATTTTCTTCTGAACCACTGACCAAAGAGCTTCAATGTCAATAGATGGAAACATGTAATGCTACTTTTTAAAATACCTTTTCAGGGGAAAATCCAAAATGAACTAATGAAGGAAGTATTCAGAAAGGCTAATAATTCAAAACATGTTTTCAGTAACTATAAAAGAAGTTTAGAATTGCCCCATATTTAACTCTGCAACAGAGAGAAAATGTTTCAGTAGAAAGACTGTTTCATAATTAGATCAATAAGGACAAAATGTTTATTATAGACAGACTTCATTTTAAGTGAGGTTTATTTCCTTCTGTGAGTAACCACTTAAGAAATGTGATGGCAAAACAGACATGGACAGAAATTTAGAAGGTAAGACAAAGTGAAGGACAATTTGTGGTGAATTAATCATATCATGTCTAAACCTGCCTTTAAAACACTGCTCGATACTAGATCAAATGCCAAATCTCTAGATGGTGTTTTACCAGCCACCTATACCTCCTCTGGTAGGAGCCACTTTAAACTACATTAAATCTCACACCGAGTCTTGCTGTAAATTTCTGCATGATAATTAACATCACTTTGTTTGTTTATCATATGTGTAGAACTTGTGTGATGCTGTCTTTCATGCCATTTTGTTAGTGAGTGGTAACCAGATTGTCAGCTAGCGACCTCATCAGTTTTCATGTGGCTTGGGAAGAAAACCACCACCTTAAAATCTTAAGTATTAGCTTTCTTTCTAGGTATTTTTAAAATTTGAGGTGAATTTTAAACTAATAATTAATCCAGTAAATCAAATGTATTCATTAATCAGGTGAATAGTCAGTTTCATAGCCTTATTCCCGGAAACAGAGAAAGAAGGTTTCACAAGGCTGCTTTAATTTGCTCTCCCATAAAGAGTCCAGCACTTTGCTGACATATTGTAAATACCTGGCAGAATTAGATGCAGGAGAACAAAGTACACAAAACAATGAGCCGACTTCCAGTGATGTGGAAGATAAATATGATTTGGAAAGTCAATTACTCAGGTGATCCTGGGGCTTCAACTTACCTCTGCTGCAGTCTTTGATATTTACCGCAGTAAAATAAAACTTACCATTCCAAAAAGGTTCCAAAAGGTATTTTCATAGTAAGTTTGCACAAATAATTCTATTTATCACATTGGCACTTGATTAGTCCCCAGATTAACTTTGCTGATGTAAAAGTACTGAAAACACTCCCCTATACTGGCACAGAGGTGCAAAAATATTTCAGTGACATGTCTTCAGGAAATGCTGAGTTGCCTTATTGGGCAACACTTCATTGAAATATCTCAGCTTGAGCAAATAAAAATAGAGGCATCAAAATCATGGTAATTTTACAAAAGTTTAGACTTCACATAAGGCAATATAGACAAAGTCATCAGGCTTTTAAGTGGATTTTGTTCTGTTCCTACTCAAGCAGAACTAACATTGAAGTGGGAAAGGTACACCACCTGTATTTAAAAGAAAGCTCCCTTTGAAGCCAGTGAATTCAATGTCATTGATACAGCCTGTGGTCTTTAGGTCTGAGATTTTAATCTATGCACAAAATAGTTTAAGAAAACTACTCTGTAGGATATTTAAAACTGATTTAAAAAAAAAATCTGTGATTTGCAAGACTTCTTTTCATGCAGTCAAATGCGGCATGAAAGATACATCAACAGTACAATGCCAATATTATAAGCAGGTACGAGGAAGGATTTTTCCTCAGGTTAAATTTTATCAGTCAATTTGTCTAAAGATGCTTCAGAACTTTTTAGAGCAATTTGTGCTGTAATGATGACATCTGAAATACATACATTCTTACATTTTGCAAATATTTAGTTCTCACGTGTTCCTATCAGATTATTAAATTTCTTCTATCTATTGAAATGAGTCATGGTGGGTTAGGAAAGAAATACAAAATCTCTTGGAAAATCCTGTGAGAGTCTACCACTCTGTCATTCTAATTTATTAGGAAAAAAATGTGAATGGTGGTTGTGTAGCAATTACTGCAAAGAAAGTTGAATCTATTTGAGCAGGACTGGTACTTGCAAACACTTTAGGTTTCTATGTAAATTAGGGGAAGGAAAATTTAAGCCACAAGTTAAATTGTTTTTCAGAACAAAAAATAATTGACTTTTTCAGCCTAAGGAAACTATTTTTAGTAAATACTTGACAGCATTGTCTAGAAAAGACAAAATAAAATTAAAAACAAAAATAAAATTAAAAAAAAAAAGAAAAAAGGTAAAATTAATAAACTGTCCCTAATAGTGTGAACAATTTTTGGGAGGTGAAATAAACCCATAAATCTGAGTAGCCTCTTTCTGAAATATGCCAATTATTCTGAAAAAAAGAGCATTTTTTCATGTTTGAAAATTTTCACCTCATTGATTCAATTACTATTTAACAATTATAACATCACTGACATTAAAGTTTTCACTTCTAGTGGATAAAAAGAGATTTGGGCTAGATTCTTCTTGTCCCTAGCTTGTAATATTTTTCCCCGATGTCTAATGAAAGACAAAATATATGGGAAAAAAAATCTTAGTTCCACTTAAATACAATTTCCATCAGTCACTTGAAATTTCACTATAGAATGAAATTATACAGAAGGGATAGTAATTATTAAATAATGTTGTACTGCTCCTTTATACGTCATATTGCCACTGTCTTAAGAATAATGGAGATACAGCTAAGAAGAATTTGTCTACAACTAAAACCTTTTCAATTAAAAAGGCTGTTTTTAAGAAAAACGAACTCAGCATGTGAGATTGGAAAGAGTTCTGTCAGGCTTGGTTTCGGGACACTACAGATAAAACAACAAGGAAATTGTTCTGCCAAGTGCTAACCCATCAAAGTTTGGAATACATCAGAGGCGTAGTGGTGCAGTTCCTGCTCTGAGAAAGTCCTTGATGGCCTAGAAATCTGTCTTTGCTACGTGTCTAAGATATTGATCATTCCAAGGCAAACTTATCTCCACTTGATGTGACTTTGGAGACAGCTTTCAGTAAATAGTTTCCTACGATAATTCGAACATTCATATTGAAGGTAATGAAATAATTCAGTAAAAATCTGCCTAAATCTTGAAATTATGAAAATTTAAATGAGCTTAATATTCTTATGTACAAAGTGTCTTTAGAAATATTACTATAAATACATTGTTTTTTGAGACTTATGAAAAATCCACAAATTATTTAATGGAAAATTTAATAAAGTACTTCTTTGAAGACGGGAATATTTTTTACAATTGCAGTAGTTACTTGTGACCAGATTCTACTTGCAGCGTCATGAATGACTACTATAAGTCTTAAGCGGGAACAAAATTTTAGCTTCACAAAGTGTAGTTTTGTCTTTCACACAGAATGGAATCCACAGAAGAATATAATGTTGTAAAAAGAAGTAGATGTGAAGGGAAATTCTATCTAATGCCTTAAAAAGCAGAGGGGAAGAACAATTCTCTCTCAGCAGTTTGAAAGACTTTTGTTTTGTATTAAGCACAGTGAACCAAAGTGGAAAGTAAGGTGGAAAAGTGTATAGAAAATTGTAATTAACTAAATTGTAATTAACTAAACAGAACCTGGAAAAGCAAACTAATGTGAAGACAAAAGACTGAAATAGAATAGTAGGTAAAATGGGATAGGACAATCAGATAATAGAATAAAACATTTTAAAGCATTTTCATATTGAAAAGGTTAAATTCAAATTAGTTTCCGAAAATACTTGATAGGGGAATATATACTCATGAGCAAGTTATTCACATTGTAAATTGAACATAATACATCTAATTAATAACTTAGACTTTTAATATTGTGAAATTTAAATTTTCAAATGCTTGCATATTTATGATGTCAGAGCATAATCATAGATCTTTGATCTATTTTACGCTATACATGAAAGCACTGTGCTTGCTGACAAGAACACCCTTTTTATCAGTACTGCGAACATCCTCCTATTAAGTCACTTCAATAATCCAGCTTTTAACATTGTTCATAAAAATCAGAACACAAATTAGTCTTAATTGTGCCAACAATTCAATTTTGTTAAGAACAAGATTAGTTAAGTAGTTTATCAGAACAATGTTTTACAGATTTATAATGATATTAATACTGAGGCTGCAAAACTTATATACTTACAAAAATGGAATTTAAGGTAGCCACTAGTTCTTGAGGTACTGATCCTTGTGATAATGTTCACCTAGGCTAAGATGTAATTCAGTGTATTGAGTGTTCAAAATCCATGACAGCACTTGCTTTTGAAAGATGATTTAAAAAAAAAAAAGTTTTACCTTGGCTGTGAAGAAAAACAAAATATTAGAAGCTCAGTTTTTCAGCTTGTGCAGGAATACCAGTCTTATGGACTGCCTTTCGTTAGAAACTCCATTTGCCTACCTACAGCAAACTCAAATAAATGAACGAGTTCAAGCAGAAATGTAAAGAAAAACTAATAGAAAATCAAACTTTGAAAAATAATCCCATTAAAAAACTGTCTAGAAAAATGGAAATATTTGCAAGTACATGTCGCATTTCCAATGAGGTTTTTGTGTTCTTGTCATTCAAACAGTATTGCAAAGGTCAGTTTATTGAAATGTCATGCCCAAAAAATCTATATACACTTTTTCTCCCGACACTTTTGAAATGGTTATTCCAGTGACCATCATCATGTTGTCTTAAGCAGTACAATGGATCAAACTAAGTGGAAGCATGTTTTGTGCTATTGTAAAATACAAGAAATATGAAATAAGTATTTACAGTTGATACAAAATTCAAGCCTTTTGAGTGAATTTACCAAAAGAGATCAGCACTTATGGGCAGAACAGAGTGTTCACATCAAATATATTCTCCTTCTGAAGAGAAATATAGCAATAAATAAGTCCAAGACTACAGAGACAGTGCTTAAACCTTAATTTAGAATTTGAATTTGTGTGTGGAGGGCATGATCTTAATTCTGTTCCTCTTTCAGGGTGAGGTCCAGCAACCTTGCTCCCTCTATTCCTACTTTAACTGTGCAGTAGAAAAGAGGGGACAACATGCATCCCAGACAGTAAAACGCTCTTAATGATAAAAATACACTTTTAGTCTCTTCTAGAGATGTAGCTCAAATAAAAAAGTTAACAGAAAATCTTAAAGATTATGGAGAAATCCTTCATTGGCTGAATAGTAACTTTCACCCTGAGAGAAAAAAATTAAATAATTGCAGCAGCCAGGATGAACAGAAGAATGAATATTCACTGAGCATTGTCTTATTTGTGATGTTGTAGCCTAGACATTGAACTGGAGAACGGTGTGTTGAAACGTGGTGCTTGCTGCAAGACATTTATTTGTGCAGAGTAAGGCTTTCACAAGCCTAATAACCTTGTAGTTTCTAACAGATGCCAGGCACCTCCCCTGGAGGAGCACCAAAGGATGGGTCGCTGCCTAACAAACATGCTCCCGAAGAGGCTGACTAAATAACTCTAATGGAAGCTGAATGCTTGCTGCCTGCAACTGCGGTGTTAAAGGAGAGGAGGAAATTGCCTCAAATATTATAATACCTTACCTTACTTAGGAGCAAAGGGGCCATTTTTATCACTTCAGATGATAGATACCTGCCTTCTGCAGGAGTAATTTCGACAGACTCTGGAGAGAGCCACAGTTATTCATCTTCAGCATTGCCACCTGTCTCAATTTTGTATTTTTTGTTCCTCAAAGAAACCACCTTTTGTGTAGAAAGAGGCAAAGGCAAATATTTCAGTGTTACCATGCTTTTTAAAAAGGAGTGATGGACATAAGCTTGTTTTGTTGCTAAATAAACCATGAAGATTAGTCTTCTGAGAATGCCTGAGTATATCTCAGTTTTCTGAAATGAGTTTAGCTTGCAAGTTAAATATATGTAGAGTATTCAGTCCTTGGTAGAGAGGGTCTCCTTGTCAGAGAATGTTATGCCTGCCACAACATGGTTTCATTTTTTGGGATCATCTGGTGCTCCCACAGCAAAAGTTAAGTATCTGCCAATGCACAGGAGCATTCCCTAGGGAAGGAGATCATTCTCTAAAAGTCAAGAAAGAGCAAATCACGTCTCTGAGTTCCAGGTCTGAAGTTTCCACTTTCTGTTTTGCAGTGATGCACTCCTATGCCAGCAGTATTTTTTATTACATTTCAAAAATGTAGTTTCATTCACTATCTCAAGCCTCCCAAGGATACCATTTCCAGCAGTCTTAGGGTGCAGTATACTCTGTCTGCCTTCATACTTGCCTGTAACATCTACTTGTAAGACTAGAAGAAAAGGGGTTGACATTCTTCCTGCATTGCTACATCTGCTTTTGATCCACAAGGGATTTTTACATTACTGCTGGAGCAAGAGAGGACTTTTTAAAGCAAGAGTTAAAAGAGGTAGGAAAGGAAAGGATATGAATCCCAAATTTGTAGCTTTTGTTGTTAACAGAAAGTATATTCCAACATTCAATCATATAGCTTAGACATTACTGTATAAATACAAATCAAGTATATAGATAGCTACAGATATTATACAGATGTAAAAATACAAATTATGAAGTTTATATAGACAATATTTCTAGGAAGGGTGAAGAAGAAAGTAACTGAACAAAACCTAAAAAATATTTAGAGGTGTATGACTGAGAATGGTCTTTGGTCTTGATCAACTTCAAAAAAAGAAACTGATAAAAAAGATGTATCAGCTCCTGGAAAGTCAGAAGTGTTAGACAGATGGAATTTTTTATAAAACAGAGGTGGCTGGTAGAAGTGTTTCTGTAGATTATTGATAGTGGAATTGTTTTTCTTGTGCACTGCAGGAAATCATGCCTATGTTTACAGAGCAGAAAGGAACTGTTTAACATGTACTGCACATTCTCCAGTGGTGTTGATGAGCATGCTGAGCTGGAAATGTAACAAATTCTTCCTTTTGGAACTAATTATAGCATCTTCTTCTCCCCCACCCTTTTTCTTCTCCTGTTCTTGTTTTATTTCTTCCTTTAACACTTTCAGTTCATCTCTGTAAAAAGTGACTGAAAAAATCCATAACCAGCTATTTCAGAAGAAATTGTAGTACTGTGCCAAAAAAGAGAGCTTTTTATACCAACATATGGGAATCAGAAATTAATTGTGCCAATATAAGAAAATCCCAGCACTTCTGCTGTGGTAGAAATGTGATGTCTCAGAAACAACACCTATAACTCATTGCTGTGAGCTCCGTGATAGCAGCCTCATAGCTTCTCTCCACTGATCTGCTGCTGTTGTTGTTGTTGTTTGTTATTATCTTTACTATTTTATCATTGAGTACTGCCTGGTTCTTACCCAACTAGAAGAATACATGTGCAGTTCTAAACATTGGATAAGGCCCTATAGCGTTCAAATGCAAAAATGAACTGCAAAAGAGTATTCTACCTCTTGAAAAAGGGTAAGCTTTATGGTAATTTACACCTAGAGCTAGAGGATTTAGATACATCTGTTCATTATTAACCTGTACATTCATAGCCCCCTCAAATAATCACGTAAGTTTGTACACAGTGAAATCCATTCTTGTAGACAGTGAGGGTTAAATTCCGAACTGAAAGTCAATGGGAAAAAACCTATAATCTGCCTCATACCTACTCTGAGCAGAAAAAGAGTTTGAATTGCTTCATTTACTTACTTTTGAATATAGATCCATGTTTTATTAAAACAAAATAAAAAAGGAAGGGGAAGGGGAAGGGGAAGGGAAAGGGAAAGGGAAAGGGAAAGGGAAAGGGAAAGGAAAAGGGGAAGGGGAAGGGGAAGAGAAGGGCCACAAGAGCAGTTCTGAAATTCACTGAAGAGACTTTCAATATTCAAATAATCCTCAGGTTATGGAGATGCCAAAGAGAAGTGTCTCAAAATTTTCACTATTTTAATTTTGTAACCTCCTATTAAAGAACAACAACAACATACACGCAAAAAATCGAACAAGTGCTAATTAAGCAGTAACACCCTCAGAGAAGTAAAGCAGTCCTTTCTTTCTTTTCAGGCTTTATGTAACCACCCTAAGAAATAAAATGCAATGCCAGTATGAGCAGCAAAATTGAAAGAGACAAGAAGTCGGTTTCTCTGATAAAATACCTTATTGTCTAATTTATAAGGAAATATATTTCCAGCTGAGGAAATACATCCATAAATACCCAAGGTAATAGTATCCTTTGGTCATTTGCTGTGGCAAAGATCAGTTTCATAAAAGCAAGCATTCCATTAAATTAATAGCTGTGTTTTCCTTTTCAAAATCTGATTAGAAAATGAAGAAGGAATAAAACAGTGGCTATCCATCCTTTGAAATACTGCTTTCAAATACATCCGGAAAAATGTTTCTGTTTCTGGGTGAAAAACAAATGCTGATAAATCTGACTTTCTTCACAGTGAAATGTCCCAAGGAGACAGAGGCAGACACATCACTGAGACAAACAGTGAGACTACTCCCAAAGGCAGAAGATGAGAGATTGGTGAACGCCTGACAACCTGCAGTATGGAGAACACAGGACTGGTTTGGAATACTTTTGGTTTTACCTTAAACTCCATTACATGCAGTACTACAGATCTCCCTGTGTTCAGCGCTGACTGAGTGCCTCTGTGTTGGCCAGATGTAAGGATCCCATCCAGACTCCTCTTGGAACCAGCGGTGCAGAGGGGTAGGGAAAAGGGAGGCTGCCTCACAGTTACTTGGAAAACCACACCTTTGTCTTCAGACAGCTGCTATCTGGCTGTCTTGTGACTGCCCTAGAGGGGTGATGATGTAGACAAAGTTCGACAGATTAACAGCTGATGGATTTGACACTACCACAAAGGTTTCTTCTTTTATTTCCATTTCCAATCCCACCATGATCACTCTCCAAGGCAATCTAGTTAGGCCATCAGCTTTTCAAAATAACTAACTTCCACTACTTCACCATGTAAAAGACTCAAATAAAACTTCCTGTTTGTAGTAATACATATCAACTAAATTATCTGTCTCAGAGTCTGAAAAAGTTTTATTTGTACTAATCATATACTACCAAACTCTGTGAAGCAGATTCAATACTGAATATATATTCTCTAGCATTTAATAACTGAATGAAAAAAAACATTACAAAGAATTAAATCTAGCGTTTTTTTCCAGCTTCACTTTTCAGCAGTTAATAGAATATTTTGGATATACAGCGCAGACAGACAGTAGGTCAGGTAGAGGAGAGAGAGGGTGGTGCTAGCCCCTGTGGTGCTATGTACAGTAGCTGTACCTTGGCAGGAGATGTAAAATAATTCATATCTAATAGAGCTGTCTCGGTCCATCTGGCACAGGCACCTATGCACTCAGCAAAGCTTAAGGGAGACACTTTCTAAAGAAAGACATAAATGACTACTTTGCAGTACTCTATCATCATTCTTAACCAAGTGCTCACTTACAGGTCACAAAGATAAGAAGCTTCTTCAATGGCAAAAAAACTCAGAGTAATTACCTGCCTGTCTTCAGCTCTGCATCTTCCTGCCATTCACACAGTCAAAATTTCTCTGAGACCACTTCTGTGGCACGAAGAAGAGTGACAGAGTGCCAGACCCTTATGTCTGGCAGCCCTACTACCCATGTATTTGCCATTTCCTGATTAAAAAACAGCTGCTATCACAAAAGGATTCAGCATAAAACCCACTTGTGATCTCTATGGTCTCTCAGTACAAAGACAGCTTGTCAAAATATGAAAGAAAAAGTCTGAATTCTTCAGTGCCATGGAAACTGAAGTATTAATCAATGTACTTTTTTTTTTACTTCAGCTGGAACTGCACTTGAGCCAGTCTTTTAGTAGAAAACTGTCAAACTGTCCCTGTAATTTCAGTCATGGTGAAGTGGAGTGGAGTGGGTTAAAAAATACAGAAGAGAGGATTTTTTTTGGAACAGAGCAGCAGTCAGAAGAAGCAGGGCAAATGACTCAGGAAAAGAGGTAGGCTTGGATGGAGTTTTAAAGGCCAGAAAGACCACAAGGTGACTCTCCGCGGGGTTTACATAATAGTAACTTTTTTACGATTCAGGAGTGTATAGAAATGACAGTGACACAAGGGAAGTACTATGAACCATAAACAACCTCTTCCTCAAAAGTCACTGTCTTTTCCTTTTTCACAGTACGGTACATTCACGCAGCTCCTGCTTCGCAGACCTCTGAAACAAGAACAGGGCCGCTTCCTCACATGGACACTCCTCAGCTCTCACTGACAGCAGCTTCTGGGATTGCTTCTTTGGTGTCAGCCAAACTAAGGGCTTTCTGCTTTATTTGTTGTCTCCAGTCATGCACTGTATTATTTCGAGATGAAGAAAGCCTGCAGTACACAGCTCTGTGACACAGGACCACCCCTTCTGCTTTTGAGCACCTTTTGAACTTTACCAAGTCTGCACTGCTGCAGCACATTGAGCTTTGCACTTGCTCTACTGCTTTGGAGAATAAGATAGCAGTACACCCCTGGTTTATTGTCTCTGCTTCTGGTAATCTGCAATTTGGGGATCTCCAGAAGGCCAAAAACTGAACTGGAGATTCAGTAGCCTTTGCAATCCAGCAAACACACTGAAGTAAAAGTCATTGTGCATTACAAAGTGTTCGGAAATCCCATCCAACTCTTGAGTCCCTGAACTGAAAATGGGACAAAGATGCAAGACTATCAGAAGGAACTACCATATAACCTGTCCTGATGGTTTTATTATTTATTAAGCCTCCACTTTTGATCACTGTTGAAAATGGGATACCAGGCTAAAGCTGCCTTTGGTCTCACAAAGGACAGGCAGACTTCCATCCCCACCTTAGCTGCTGGTGCTGCTGGGGCATTTGTTTGTTAGGCCAGCCCACAGGAGCAAACGCTTCTCCAAACCCAGGACATTTGTACTGGTCAAGATCCTATTAAGGAAATCTGTCAACTATTCTGTGGCTAATTGAAAAGCTTATGGATGGTCAGGCAGGGTTCAGAAAATTCTGTAAGCTTCTCTCCAGCTCCCACAGTTGCTACTAATTCAGCTGCTTTTCACAGCACACTCAAGGAAAAGAATTATGCAATCAGGAATTCAACTTAGTATTTGCTTTTAAAGTCTCAGATTCTTCATATATAAAACTTATCATTACCTATATCTTTTGCTTTATTTAATCATTAGTGAAAATCTAAGTAGTTGCATTTCTAAAAAGTAGGTTTTTTCCTTAGCTGTGAAGCTGAAAGAACTGACAGCATATATTTTTCTTCCTTCTTGTATTTTCTAGGTTTTCATTATCATGGATGTCAGACAAGTTGATAAACTCAATACCTTTTCCACCCCCTCTGCTATCATAAAGGCAACATTTATCTCTGTGGACAACATCTTCTTCAAGTGCATCGTATATAACTATTTTATAGGAAGACAGGAGACTGACAGGATCCTATCAATCCCTGCACAATACCACCCATTTACTGCTATTCAGGAACTCTAGATCTATTTGTATGTTCATAGTAATAGGCAATGCATACTACTACAGAAATATTTTTCCTCCTTTCAGGAAACATTGAGCTTACAATGTTAAGTAGGTCTTCAGTATTTTTTTTAGCCTTACTGAGTTAATGGAAACATCCAGTGGTCAGTGGTAACAATAAAAAGCAGTGTACCTGTACTACAACAATTAATTTAAATTCCCAGCTTTATATTTTATGCCTACATAGGACAGTATATTCCTCAGCCTTGTCCAAGCCATACAAACAGTCCAGATGTTTATGCTGCCTCTGTTTTGTAGGACTATCTCATTTGAAACTCATTTTGATGTTATTCCAGAGCTTTGCAATTTATATTGTAGACTATTCTGTCACTATGCAACAAACTGTTCAAACACAGACCTAAATTCTAATAAATATGTTATGAGGAGGCATTTGGTAACAGTAAATTTACAGGATTAAACCTCAGGTTTATATTTTTATTACATTCTACAGGAGCAAGTTAAAACTGCTGCCTGTACACATATAATTACTAGTGGAACTTGGCAAGGTTATGTTATCCTCATGGCTGTCTTATACGAGTTGCAGTTAGTTGTGAGTTGCTGACATTTTATTGTCTCATACTAGTAAAACAGCAATGACATATATATTTTTCACAGCCAAGCTTAATCATGCGTACATCTGTCAAGATCTCAAAACACGCTAAAGATTCTTCTGTTTCATGGGTGTCTTTTCTTAGTTTTTCCTTCCCATTTCCATGAGTCCTTTCCCAAGTGACATTTAAAGATCCACTTTCCTCCCCCCAGATCTATATCTGAAAAGCAATCAACCGGTCCTCCAAGCATCTGACACATGCTTTTTTGTACTAGTTGTTAATTTTAAAGATGCTGCAGTTTACAATTTCTTTTACATTTACTCTAGAAGATTTGTGCTCCTGAATACATTTATGTAATTTATTTATCCCCAGTTGTTTCTGAAACCCCGATAAGGGCAGAGCCTGATCATTACAAGATACTTGCCATGAGTGTTTGTTAACTGCTTTGAGTATCCCTTTGCTTCTTGCACCACTTCTGCAATTACTACGGCACTTCAGCCATCCCTGAATGCTTAATAATCTTTAATATGCCTTCAGTGTGCTGAAGTAAAGAGACAGATGATTTAAAAAGACATCATCTTTATGTATAAAATACATCAAGAATGCACATATGTCTCTTCATTTAGTACATCTCTAATATGCTCCAAGTTGATCGCAGCATAATATAATCAAGTTAAACATGAGATTTAAAAAAATCCAACTACCCAAACACAGTGTCAGTCACAAGAAAATCCTTCAGTTGTAAATATTGCAGTGGATGAGAAAAAAAAATACTTTTCAGATTATGCAAACAAAAAGAGAGCGAGAGTGACCTGGGGAAGGGAAAAGAGGGACAGAGACCCTGAGTGAGTGACTGAGTGACTGAGTGCCTGCCTGACTGAAAAATCTGAACTGTGGAAAAAGATTTCAAGCTAAAAGCCTGCAGTCTAGAAGCAGGTAAAATAGCACTGCATGTCTCCTTTTCTAGTAGAAATAGGCAGACTCAAGCTGCCTATAACAGTGTAATGATATTAACCCGTTTCCTCTCTGAAAATCAGAAAACCACGGCAACCTCAGAATCCAGCAGTGGTATGATAATATCTTAGCTTCCGGCAGCAGAGGATGGAAACCAATAAAGTACACAAAATATGCATGAAAAGACAGCAGAGGATGGAAACCAATAAAGTACACAAAATATGCATGAAAAGACAGATAAATTCAGGTGGTTATTTAAATCTATAAACAGCAAAGGACACAAATATTCATTTGCGATTTAAATTTCTATACGAAACTCCTTAAAAAAACGCTACAATTTTGAATTATTTAGATTCAGAGAAAGGCCTGGGTTGGAAAGGACATCTAAATATCATCTAGTCCAACCCTCCTGCCATGATCAGACACACCTCCCACCAGCCCAGGTTTCTTGAAGTCCCATCCAATGCGGCCTTGAACAGGGACAGGACCTTGCACGCAGCCTTGTTGATATCATAGGGTTATATAAAATTATGCTTTGAACAACCTAAGGATCATGCTAAACTTCTAGTAAAATATTAATTAATTATAAAAAGGCATGAATTCATAATGCAAATTTAAATAAGTGAAATATTAAAATATTTTCTTTACAGATTTGATACCATTCTTTAATATTTATAAAATGTTGAATGTTTATAGAAACTGGAAGTCCAATTAAGTTCATATTAATAATTTAAAATTCTTCATTAGTGATATAAAACTACCTAATATATAACACACACAAGAAAAATATAAACTATCAGTAGTATGTATTTTAACCTAAACACATTGATTTCATTAGATGCAATTAACACAAGTTTAGGATTTTTAAATCTCATCCTAGTTGCTACTCAAAAATACTGTAAAATCTTATTACCATTTTCTTTCAGCAGTCTAAACAGAGACAGACTCTAGTTCAGAGGTTAGACTTTCTTTAAAACTTTAGTGTTAATCATCTATCATGAAGAAATGCCTCTAGAATTACCAGGAAATTTAGCTTATTTTAACTTAACTGAAAACCACTCAAAACTTAATAAATCATCATTTCTGTTTTAAATTTCAATAAGCTCTAAAAACAGTTAAATCCCAGTGAAAATGCGTATATTCTCTATATTTCATTGTATGTATATTGCTCAAAATTAAGACTGACTGGCAAGGGGTGGAGTGGTGAAATGGCCCTGTGGTGTGTCTTTGGAAATATAGGCAAGTAAAGTCATTATATTTGAGTGACAGGTTTTTGTAATATGCTCTAGAAGGTGTCAGGAGACTACCTAGTACATGAATTGTACCTACAATTCTGTTTGGTTTTATAATTTGGATTGTGACAAGATCTGAGCAGGATTTGGGAGTAACATAAAATTATTTTAGCGAATTTTCCATGGTAAGTGGAAAGGTGTTTAAACACTCATGGTGCACTCTAAGACAAGACATGGCAGACAGCAAATTGCATTTGCTGCCTGCACCAACCAGCTATCCCTGGCAAGTCCCTGCAACAACTCCAGCCCCTAAGTGTAATCCATCTTTACACCTGCCCACATTTTCAGTGTGTTTTTCATGTTTCAGACTTGTTCCTTTGAAGATAATATTAAAAACATTCTGTACCACAGGCTATTCCAGGTTTGTCAAAATTAGCACTTCCACTAGTCAAATAACTCAATAGCAAGGCGACTTTCCTAAGGTCAAATAAAAAGCAGGCAGAAAGGGGATATGAATTAAGGCCTTTTCCAACAGAATACGAAATAATGGAAAAATACTTCATGCCCATCAGAAAACATATCTGCATGAAGCACTTTCCATCAGCTGTGATTAGCTTCAAATATCCACAAAAGCAGCACACTAGTTATTGGATTTGCAGTACACTTGATGCCAGTATTTTCTTCTCATCTGATCTAGGAGCAAGGTGTTTCAGAAAAACATCTGTCTGTCTGTCAGAGAAACTTGACAAACCAAACTGCACTGAGCTTATTGCTACTGATGGCTTGCCCCCAGGTAAGAAGAAAAGTTTCAGTAGACCCTTACATCCTTTTGCAGAGATATATAAATGCAAAAAAAAAAAAAAAAAAAGCTGAAAATGCTCTTTCTGAAGGCTAAGGAACACTTGGCCTGAATACATGAAATGTCAGTAGGGAAATGGATTGGAAATGGATGGAAATTGCTCTCTCTGTGGCACAGAGGAGAGAGTGGTGAGATGGCATCAAACTGATTGGTGCTGGAGTGGAATGGAAATAAGATGGGCAATTTTCATTTAGAATTTTAAGGTCTGAGGATATAAGCAAAGCAGTCTCTTGGGTTAAATAAGGGATACACATATTTTCTATCTAATGCAGAGAAGGAATGTAAGAAAAAAATCATAATGAGCTAGGGAGATTTAATGTTAATCATCGCCTTTGCTGGTAGGCATTTCTAAGATATCTCTGAAATCTAATGACAAGCTGTAATTTCACAACTGCTTTACAATGACATAAAGCAGGCACAGCTGTCAAAAAACCCAGTCTGTCTCCTGCTTGCAAGTGCTCACCCTCTGTCTCTATCACCCCATGTTCTACTGGCACAAGTTTCATTTAGGGAGCTGTATCTTAAAGCTCACAGAGAATCTGATGAAGGATATGCTGGTTTAAGGTGGCCATGAAACTCCCATTACAGTTTTGACTGAGAGAAAACCTGAACAGCAAATACTAAAATTAAATGTGTATGTGCCTGTAGCAAGTTCCTGCCCTTTCCTTGAGAAATCTATAGCTGAGGCAGATGAAATTTTATGACTGGTGTAAGTCGGGAGATCTGTCAAAAGAAAATCATAGTTCCCCTCTGAGCTCAAAATATACCCAACTATAATTACCATTAGCTTTTTAAATTGTACACAATAACAAATATTCTATTCAATCAAAACTATATTATCTAACAATGCTGTATCTAATAACAAATGCACGATTTTAGTGATTATTAAAATGCTGGTACCTTCCTTCTTCCTATTAATAACTGTAGATTGATATCAACAGTTTAGTAGTAAACAAAGCTGCTCATTTCCTTTCAAGAACCTGTCATTCTCACACAATAGAATAATGAAGAATGTTTGGTTGCAATAGCATCCTGGCAAGGAAAGAGGGAAAACAAGGAGCTCTGTCAAAACAAAAACAGTTTCAAATACCAAAACTTCAATATCAACACCTTGGGAATGTACCAGATTCTCATATTTGTAACTGTAACACATTTGAATTGATTTAAAAACTTGACATATCTAGCTAGAATTTTCTATTATTTATTTTTAAAATTAGACCTGTGGTGGTACTTTTTTCTTTTCCTACGCATTAACTGTCGTTTTGCAAGGTAGTATCTGTAATCCTGGACGAAGACATGCAAACAGGCAACGCAAAAAAAGCACGGTATGCAAGCCACTTAGGTAATTGAGGATGCACCATTTTGTCCCTTCATGGATTGCCCACACAGCATTTGAAGTCACTAGGATTGGCATTAACAGTAAGAAGATACAAAATACCATACAAGCTTAGGGCAGCATCAGGCATTAATTATGCGATTTATGGAAGATTTAACTCTCACACCATTTAGATTTTTCTTTGTGAATTGTCATGTCCATCATATACGACAGAAAAGTTTCAACAGTTTTAGTGTGCAAAGCATAAGAGCTTTAGCCACTGTTTTACTTTGTTAAGTTTTCCTTATTAGATCATACTGTCTTAAGTTACCATTGCCATCAGCAGAATTTGCAAAGAATTTTGTTGCTGTGAGCTTTTCTGTTTTGAAGAGGCAATATTTCTGGTTTTTGCTTTCTATTATGACTCTTATCATTTACCTCTGGGCAATCACTCAGCGACAGTGTTTGATCCCTGTTAGATGTGAGTATACTACTGCAAATCTGTTGGAGTACACAATATGGAGTTTATGTCAGCGTGTATTTTTATGGGTCTTTTACATAGTTTGCAGAACGTCATCCAGCACAAAGCTTTCTGGCAACAAGTTAACAGTCAGCTCTTTCTGAAGCAGAGCTTAAAAATGCGTTTCTATCATATCAGTGCTTTGTACTATGAGGCTGTGGACTTTCTGGTTTTGGGACTATGAGCCTAGCAACAGATTTGGTCATTCAAACGCACAGCTACCTCATCAGCTGGCCTCATTTATATTTTTTTTTACTTACAATAACATGCAACATTCCAAATAGCTCATTCCAATTGCAACCAAAATTCCCAAGATAAAATATATATACGTAGAGCAATAAAAATTCAAATCACTGCTGTTATAAAAGCACATTTGTAAATGTGTTTTCACATGATTTGTAGGTCATAATTGCAGATAAATATAACACATTATGAAACCCAAATTCTTATTATTATCTGCACCAGAGTAGAAAAAGTAGATACTCAGCAATCTATTGGCTTTTTAGAGCTCTAGCTCTATTAATAATCTTATTATTTTTCAGCCAGATTGATAAAATATGAATCATCCATAATGCCCTCATATTAACCTTATTTAACTTTCATTGCTTCCTATGCTCCTGCTAAGAAACAAACAAAAACCTTGCAAAGATGATTAGGCAAATACTTTATTCAGAACCATGCCCTTAGGCTGATCTAGTGGATAATTATATAGTCTGGTACATTGTGCAAAAACAGGCATAATTTTACAATATCCCTGTAGTTCTGTGCTATGGGGAAAATACCACCTTGTAGGATATAGCATATTTTATTTGTCTATTATATGCCACACCTGTGAAATATTTTTGTCTTATGTATTCAGATCCCTAAAAACATTTCTCAGCTCCTAGTAAGCAATGAATATTTGGAGATTTTACATGGAATAAATGCATAATAGTATCTGTCTGAATACACCGGACTTACCTGCTCTATCACCACCGCACGGGGTTTATACGGCATTCCTCCAGAGTTTTCCAGTCAGCTCTGTATCATTAGCACAAGTTAATTTCAGGCTCCATCTTCTGGTTAAAGTGTTGATGAGTTTGTAAACGAAAATGCTGATTATTTACCTCAGGGTCCCAAGAGCATCCACAGCTCTGCCTGTCCCTGCCCAACCCCAGGGGCCACCCTCACCTGCCTGTGGCCCAGGACCCCATCTCAACCCGCAGGGCTGTCAGCCCCCGTCCCAGGGATGCTGCACCAGGGCCGGTCTCCACCTCCCCACAGCCTGATCCTGCCTGGCCATGGACCCTGAGCCAGGATCAGCCAGACTCAGCTCGGCCCTGTCCCTACAGCCCTGCCTGGCCATGGCTGGCGGCCAAAGCTGCTGCACAGGAGGGCTCTGTGCCTGGCAGGTGACACCAAGCAGCTTTCCCTGGGGTCTCCCACACTGCTGTGCTGTTACCACTACCCCGAGGACCTCGGAGGAGCAGCACTTTTCTCCATGGCAGGAATAAGGTGCCTTTGCAGGTGACCCAGGGAATGGCTTCAGCAGAAGTCTCATTTAAAGGAAAAAGTGAAAAAAACCCGACATTTTGAGATACATCTGATCCCACTATTGCTTGGTACCGTTCTAATATTTATTTTCCATGATTACCAGGCTATCATTTTAATTGTCTTCTCTGATTTTAGAGCTATTACAATTTGGGTCATAGGAGCCTTTGAATGTCTGCATTTGGCAGAGGAAAGGAAGAGTGAGTTAAGATTAAACATAAAATATTTGGGAAAGAAAAAGATACGAGTCAATTAGATTTAAGTAGAAATGGGTCTATTTAATTTAACTGTTGAGGGTTTCACAGAAATTATCAGAAAGAAAATTTTTGGCCCACAGAATTGTTAGAAAGACATGGATCTTTTCCATGCTAAGCTGATATTTTCACCACAGAGATACTGTATTCTTCAAGCATTCTTCTCTCTACCCTAACCTAATCAATCCTGATCTCATTTTGTGTTTTCTCTTTACAAGTCCCCAAAATATTTCCCTCCAAAACATATTTTTGGTCATCTGACTCTGTAACTTAGTTGCTAAGCTCATAAATGTTAGCATCTAGCCTAGCAAGCCAATAAATAACTTCGCATTTGTTGAAAATACCAAATGACTGCGGATGTATGAAATAACAGTCGTACTGCTAATCCTTTCCATTATTTCTTACCCAACATTCTTGGGTTTGATGGCGCTGATTTAAGAAGTGTATGGGAGAACATGTTGTTTTCCTCCAGAAGGACAACACTGAGGACTGTGGAAACCTGCTTTTGGATTTCAGGAGCACCACTCCAAAAAAATTAACAAAATGTATTAGGCACAGTGTTTAGGATGTGCTATGGGCTAAACATGTACAGGAGAAAAAAAATCAAGGCAAAAATTTTCAAGGTATGTCAAAAATAATGGGAGTGATGAAGAACTGGCCTGCACCGGGTAACTGTGATCAGTCACTCACAAAAGTCCCCCAAAGCTGCTGCATCAGAAGACACCATTCCAGCACCAGGCACATGAGATTGTGCAGGACCTCAGTGACAGCATTGTCAGAGCTCTGTCTCCTGGGAAGAAGGCACGACACTCCTCATGATTCCCTTAGAGGACAGCAGCCGCGTGCCTCAGATACAAGTGTCAGATGATGCCAGGGGATGTCGTATCCAAGGGTGCGCAGGGCCTGCTCCAATGGTGCTGGTCCATTGCATTATTTATACCACCATTTTCTTGCTGTTATTAACCCTACTGAAAGCAATCCAGTATGGTTTTAATCCTACTGAACGCAATCACAGAATGGTTTGGGTTGGAAGGGAGCTTTAGAGGTCATCTAGGTTGGACATCCCTGCAACGAGCATCTGCAACTTGGTCAGGTTGCAATAAAGACCCGCACAGCCCAACCTTGAATGTTTCCAGGGATGGAACATCCACCATTAGAAAGAATACTCTCTTTAACATCAATAAAAGCAGATTTTGACAAACAATAAGCAGCTAAAATTCAAAAAAAATAACAAAAGAAAAACCTCTGAAGAAGGCTATACCAAAATAAGCTTTCAGAATGCAGCAGGCAGCTACTTTCAGTGATTTAACCAAAGCAGACTTGCAACAGCAGTCATGGAGCTCTTAGAGGCAAAACCTTGTAATACAATTAACTTCACGAGAAACCTCATTAGAAGCAGTGAGGATTAGGCATGACCAAGCACAGTAAACAGACGCACAGAGCTACATAATGTTTTAGGCACCTAGTCCAGCCTGCCTGCCCCCAGTTTAATGGAACAGAGTATCTCAGCGTTCCTAATGAGATGATAACACTCGCACGATGAGACGTTCTGGCAACATCTGTTTGATGTCTCTGTGGAAACTTTATCTGACATAGGCTGGTCACTTAAATTTGGGTAAACTGATAGTTTCTCTTGCTTACACAGTGCTAGAGATCACGACCACTTCAAGAGAATTTAGGGGTAGGTGCAAGAAATTGTGGCTATTGCTATTAATGCTGCATGTAAAAGTATACTTCCAACACAAAATAATTATATCAGGCCTGTAAGTGACTAGTTCTGTAGAACAGTGATTTTGATTTCTTACATAAATTATGATTCATACAGGGAAAGCAAAGTAAGCAGAGAAAGTAAAACCTGAAGAAATACTAAGATAAAATACAGATCACAGGGAGATGAGAACATATGTCCTCCACTTTCTGCAACTAGACCAAAAAGTCTGATGAATATGTGTTGGCTGCCACTCTAAGGGGCTTTTTTATAATTCCTTAACTGAATTGCTTATGGTAACATCCAAGGGTGGGGTTTTTTGAGGAATCATTTTATCTGTTTTTTTAGAAATCACTAGTCCACATGCAGTGTATATTAAACAGTCATATAGAATGTTTATGAATCATCTAGATATTTCTGAATTGTTCCACAAACCCGTGGCATATAAAAAATGAGATTTTCCTTTTCATTTTTCTTTTTGCAGCAGTAGGGGTTCCACGGAGTTTCCAGGGATGAACTTAAGCCCCCAATTTTGTATTGTTTAAGAAAGAGCAAATGGGGTCACGTCTCACTCTGACAGACATTGCAGCTTTCCTGACATAAACGTCAGATTTCATGACGTTAAAGGCTAATCAGGAGATTTTCTTCTTCCTTAGAGAATACTTCATTTTCTGTCTTCACAAGGACACTGTTCTGTAGCATGGAGAAAGACTGCAGAAACATCAGTTTGAGCACTATTTTCTAGTGGGAGAAAGTCAGATCTGATTTCCACCAAAATAATTAGAAAGACTCCCTAACTTCCTGGGATGTTAAATCAGATTAAAAAAATAAAAGCAAAATAAATTAAGGATCATAACAGAACTATGGCTGTCGGGAAAACTTACTGACTTGCTAAATCCATCCCCTAAAATTGTATGCTGGAGAACTTTCTGAATGCCCAGAGACAGCTGGCATCCCCCAGTATCCCAATTATTTCTTTCAAGATCTTTTACTGTTACATATTCATGGTTTTATCTTTTGCTTTCCTTCAGTAAAGTCCAGCTGATTAATTTAGCAGTCAGATTGATTTTGCTCAGGTGGAGTACATAGAGAGTTACTATACAAAGAGAATGATAACAGAATGAAATTTGGGCAATAGTAACAGTTTCCATTGTTTTTCCCAACGGATGCACAAGGGATGTACTCAACTTAGTCATCTACATCAATATGGAGCAGTAATATATCAGTTTCATGCTTAGTTGTGCTTCATTAACTTACCCTTTTGCCTCTTGAAAAAATGTATAATACAGTTCTTGCCTTTAGAAACAGAGTCTTACAAATATTCTCCCTCTTCTTTCCCTCTCAAGCACTAATTGTTGGAAGGATAAAAGTAATTTAAAAGTAGTATATTTTTCAGAAACAGTGAAGGGTTTTTACAGATAAGAAAAGTAGGACATGACCAGGCATTCAGTGCCATGAGCTTTAATTTGATTAGTACACATACTTTTTTAGAAATTTGAGTCACCAAGCAGATAATATGATCTGTTTGCATCTTTTCAGTTCGACAGAATGAAATACAGCAAATAACATTCATTCAATTGCAAGGTCTAAGTCAAATTTTGCAAACAAAATAAGGTGCAAAACATAGTTCCTCCTATAATAATTTCTTTTTTTTATCAGCCGTGAAGCAGCCATTTTATTACCAAGTTCTTTTGCACTGATGGAAGTGATTTCAAATTACAAGAAAATGAGTATTCACCAATGAAAAGTAGGAAAAGTCTCTAAATAGTATTTTTAGGAGTTGGAAATACTATAAGATACAGAGTAGAAGTAGGAAAGACTTTATTTCCATTTGTACTCAACTAAGCCATTGATAATAGTGCCACCTCATATAAAGAGGAAGAAACTCTTGTCCTTATAAATTAATTAAAGCTACTGAAAAAAACAATTAAATACAAGGTTCTAGTTCAATTGACATTATAGAAAGCTTCTGGATGTGGCAAAATTAGCAAAACACCAGACCCCCCCCATTTTAATGAGGTGTATGTGATTAAAAAGATCCTAAATATCCACCTATTATTTCATCCATAGAAAAATGATCATGAGCCCTTTTTATGAACAATATTTTAAGCCTTATTCATGGTGGAGTTCTGCATTACTTTTACACAAATAATTTTTCCAGCATGGGATCATAATATAAGTATTCTTTGCAATCATGTTTCACACATTATTATCAGGTGTGCTACTGCAGTGAAAATTAAGTCCATATTTGAACATCCTTGCTGTGTCTCATTTTGCCTCGAGAAAAATTTCAACTGCCACTAGGTTATTTCTCTGGATATTTAGTAGTGATTTATACATAAATTGTGCCTTGTGGCCAGGTGTCTGTAGAACTGGAGGTAAAATAAACCCTTTTAATATCATCACAGGAGTTAAAAAGAATATTTAAATCTTCATTCATATGAATGCAAGGAAATCTGAAAACACATCTCAGGACAACACCGTAGAGCAACAAGGGGCAACATAATAGAAACATGATCCTGCAAGGTTTATTACAGGCATGCAAAGATAAATACATGAAAAAAAAATTAAATTACTCAAGTCCAGAGGATTCTGCATTCCTTATAGTGACAAACTGCCTACAAAGAACTAAGTATTGCCTAGGTAGAGGTTGAAAGTTGGGACCATAAATAATTCAATTCACACACACAACTGTCTTCAACATTTACTCCCTCTCCTACACTTCCTTCTCTTCCTCTGATGTTAATAATTAGATACCAGTTTTCAATTACTGCATCAGGCCTTACTATCAGGATATCCTTAAATCTGTAGCAATTCATTTTGTCTTTACAGATATAGAACTGTGGGAGTAACTTATTTGTATAACTAGAACAAGATTAATTTCACTTAAGGTGGCGAATGACAGAAGATAAGGAGAAGGAAGAAAAGATGTTCCCTGTGGCCATTGTGATATTGCACTATCACAGATTTCAGGGTTGAAAGTACAGAAGAGGTTTTTTTTGCTGCTCAGGATCCAGTCAGGCTTACTTTTGAAGGACAAACAAGTCTCTCTGCTCCTCCCTTGTAGCACTGAGGGTGGGAGAAAACAAAACAAAATACAACTCAGAACAAACCCTGCTCTGTATATATTTTAGTAAGGAGAAAGCAGAAGTCTTGAACACAGCAAATCCACAACATCCACATGAGCCTTCCCACCTACAACCCTGTTGGAAGCCTTGTATGGCACGTAGGCAAGCTGGGAAGCAGCTGTAAATGGGATTAGGGGCTGGCCTGACCATGTAGGATCCTCAACAAAGGCTGACTGCTGACAGCAGGTTAGGAGACCCCCCCCTCCTAAGGGACAGGATGCCATGATCAGAGTGCTGTACAACTAATGCAAGTGAGCAGAATTCACGACAGGAGCAATTTTGTAACTATATTCCTAAAACTCACATAGGGCAGCCATAATTAGTCAGGTTTATCTATCACACAACCTGTACGAATCTGCCCAAAATGTTGACTGCTCTATCAGAAACACTATGGCAGATGATGTTTGTTCAATGAAGTATTAGTTTTTATAATGTTTCGTTTAAGCAAGGTGGAACTGAAAACTTTACTGTCAGACGCTCTAGCTTGTAAAGATTTCTAACAGTTTCACAACGGGTTGGTAAAATACTTAGACATCAATTTATGGAGGGAAATGCAGGTGTTTGCAATGGGCTGGCAACCATCAGCTCATAGTTCCCATGGAAACAATAAATTGTTATGCAGGAGTAATGGAGAGTGATTATGTTTAGAGTAATTATGGCAAAAAGTAATTAAACAAGATGAGAATATACAGCGTCATCTGCCTTCTTCCTCTACCAATGGCAATCCATATGCCAGTTTTCAATCAGATTTCTTAATCATCATAAGACTTTTCCAGGCTGTAGCCCATTTGGGGAGTCATTCTTTATACAACTTTAGATGATTATTAATTGACTGAATAATAGCTGAGTTTTGTCACGTTTTTTTCTTCATATCTGCACAGCTCTCATACTGTTAATTACAGAAATAAGAGTGCAAAGAGACTAAGGCCAGAAGAGGCCACTCTGATCATCAGGTCGACATACTCTGCTGCATAAGATGCATTTTCTTCCTCACAGCAGTGCTATCACCTAGTCCATATTTTGAGATTTAAATACATAAAATCTTCCAAGAAAAACCCAGATGTGATTTGAAGCAAGATGAATATATTACACCTGCTCATTAAGCGTCCTAAGGTTATTTGTACCCATGGCTTAATGTAAAGGCTTCCTCTTAATTGAGATTCAACCGTTATAGCCTAATTTTGCTGTATGTGACCTCGTGAACTCCTCCACTAGTTTCAGAGATGCAGAGCATCAGGTGTTTCTTTGTCTGTATACAGAGCAATGTGATGCTGTTAGTGTACTTCTTAACAAGAGCCCTCTGCACTGAGCCGACGCCACTTGGCTTTGGCAGCGGGGGAGCTGCGGGGGTGGCTGCAGGGAGAGGGTGCCCGAAGCTGTGTGACACAGCCAGCGCCAGCCAGCTCCATGGCGCTGCTGGCCAAGGCCGAGAGCACCACTGACGGCGGCAATGCCTCTGGGATAAGCATAGCTAAGGCCCCATAGCTGATGGGGCATGGAAACTGCAGTGGCAGAAAGAAGTGAGGATACGCGAGAGAAACGGCCCTGAAGACGCCAAAGTCAGTGGAGAAGGAGGGCCAGGAGGTGCTCCAGGGGCGGGAGCAGAGATTCCCCTGCAGCCCAGCGTAGACCACGGAGAGGCTGCCGTGCCCCTGCAGCCCATGGAGATCCATGGTGGAGCAGATTCCCCCTGAAGGCCCTGGAATACCCCAAGCTGGAGCAGGTGGATGCCTGAAGGAGGCTGTGAACCCATGGGAAGCCCACACTGGAGCAGGCTCCTGGCAGGATCTGTGGCCCTGTGGAGAGAGGAGCGCACACTGCAGCATTTTGCTGGCAGGACTTGTGACCCCACGGGGGACCCACTCCGGAGCAGCCTGGTCCTGAGGGACTGCACCCCATGGGAGCGACCCACACTGCAGCAGTTTGTGAAGAACTGCAGCCGGTGGGAAGGACTCGTATCGGAGAGGTTCATGGGGGACCGTCACTGGTGGGAAGGACTCCACACTGGAATAAGGGAAGACTGTGGGGAGTCCTCCCCCTAAGGAGGAAGGAGTGGCAGAGACAATCTGTGATGAACTGACTGCAGCCCTGTGCCCCTGTGCTGGTCAGAGTGCAGAGCTAAAGAAAATAGGAGTTAAGTTGAGCCCAGGAAGAAAGGAAGGGTGGGGAGAGGGTATTTTTGAAATTTGGGGTTATTTCTCATTATCCTAGTCTGATTTGTTTGGTAATGAATTAAACTAATTTCCCCAAGTTGAATCTATTTTGCCCATGACAGTAACTGGTGAGTGATCTCTCCCCATCCTTATCTTGATCAATGAGCCTTTCCTCATATTTTCTCTGTGTCTAGTTAGGAGTGTGCTGAACTGCTAACAGATTCCAGCTGGGGTGTTTCGTTTTTTTTAAGAAGTTCTAGGAAATGTCTTTGTGAAAGCACCCCTCCCTGCCACCCCCCGCCTTCCTTTGCAGCGGTGCTTCCTGTGGCTCAAGCCCAGTACCAATATCCTCTGAATTCAGGATGCCAGGGCCTATGCAGGCCATTTCAGTCACACAGAGTTGAAGGTCATGTTTAGTTCACTGGTAATTTCAGGCTCATCATTTTCCTGTACAATAATAAATTTTTAAAGTTTGCCTCACATTCTTCATTCCTAAATGTACAACTTTTCATTTTACCATATTAAAAATACCAGTTTGCTAGTGCTAAATTGTGAAATTCAATGTACAGGAACTGCCACACCATCACCTCTACTGTAAATGTCACAACTACAAGACATTAGCATTAATTTTGTATTTTCTTTCAAAATATTAATATTAAACTTCAACAAGTTGATAAATTCTTGACAGGTGTTGCTAGAAACGTCTATGTAGCTCAGATGATATACTGCTAGAGGAGGGGTTTTATTTTTCTCAGCAAATTTTAGATATGGTTAGATGTTTATGGAGGAATGGAATGACCAAGCAATGGAAATTGCACAAAGTTTTCCAAGAGGAGAATGCTGCCCTTACAGAAGTACTTCTATAAAATGAAATCTCAGCCTTCATCCAGTAAATGTATCTGGCCAAGGTGCACCAACACTTCTGCAAATGTCATACACAAAGGATTCTTGAGTACCGCACAGTAAAACTGATAAAGCACACATAATTTTAAATCCATGCTGTAGCATTTACTTTTGGTTTAAAAGGTTTTCATCAGGTGTAAAACTCACTGTATTTTGGTTTCATGCTCAACCAGCTACTTTTACTGTATTGAAATAGCCCTTGATCAACGGTAAAGCAAATATACACACAAATATGCACCGAGTTGATTGCCTTCTTCCAAAAGTGGAGCTACATACAGGCTTTCGTAAAATAGGTTTGGACTTCACACCATTGAAGAATTCATAGTTTTTTTCTCATATTCAAATATATGAATCTAGCTCTATTTGTCTGTCTCTTAAACTATACCTAAATTACAGAGATTTAAACTACACTTGAATAAGAACTATTAATGAATTCCATACATTTCAATAGACTTCTTACCAGCCTGAATGGAGAACCATGCCTCCTGCATGTAAGTACTTGAAAATCAGAGTATTTGTTATATCAGTTAAATTTTCAACACCTAGTGACATCTAGCCATCAAACCCTATTCAGTTTTATGTTTACACTATTTTTTCTGGAAGTTTTCCCGAAGATGCTGCTTATTTTTAATTATTAGGTAAACATTCTGTAAGAAAAGCAGTTTGTATCTCATATGACCAAGTCAAGAAAAGATGGTACAGACCTATTGGAACTATCCCTTGAAAATTCATGCAAAGTACAATATATCTCAGAACCACTGCATGCTACTTTACATGCATTATACATTGAAACAAACACAAATTTTTATTTTTTTGGTCCTTGACATTTGCCCATGTACTGAATACAGAACACTAACACAAGCTCTGTAAGCTACAAGCTGTTCTTTTCTCTGCTCTCCTCTTTTCTCAAAATACCACAAATATCATTAGGTTCAATGTGTCACATCACACTGTGAAGCAACTGTGAAGATAGCAATGTCTAAAATAATGTATTCACAAATTTATTTTATAAAGAGATCCCTCTCCTGCCCTACAATGAGGGATTTAAAGCAAAATTTATTTCACTGCAACATTAAATACAAAAAGATTAATTTTTGTCTCTTGGAGATAGTGACATGATTTTTTGAAAATGGAGATATAATCAATTATGAAAAGAATAAAGTTAAGGCTTGAAGGAAGAGATGCATGCATGAAAGATGAAAGGCACTACAAAGCTCAAAGGACCATAACTTAAAACATGCCCTTTAAATGCCCTATCTTGCCAAAGATTAAATGGTTTTTAAAATACATTTTTTTCAATGTTTAAATTTAGAAAAAATATTTCTGAATAATTTTTAAATACTCACCAATCCAACTAATTTCACCATACAAAATATTGAAAGAATATTAGGATTGCAGATGGGAACACTCAACTACAAAATTTAAGTTTGCTCCTTATATGTATGTTTTTCGCAAATAATTTCAGCCAGCTTGGGCATATTTTTGTAATCTATTACAGCATGAAATTTTGTTACCAACCTTAGACATTTGAAAATCGTGAAGAAATTCTACATTTTTTGATATGAGAATTTTAGGCAATTATGAATGATTACATCACTACATATGTTTAGTACATACTTGTGACTGAGAACAGTGTAGTTTAATGACTCAGAAGCAGCAATTAAGTGTCAGCTTCACTTACAACTAATAAGATTCCTTTATTCAAAATTAGTTAAGTGGGCAATACAATTACCTGTGAAGTAGCACGGCTGAGCATAAAGTTGAGCAAGTTCCTTCATTTTTCTGCCTGTTTGCACATATTCAACAGTATGTTGGCCAAGTGCCATTTAATTGGGGTTTTTTGGCTATGGATCCTAAATCTGATTCATGTATAGCAGTGCACAGTTGGCATCTGGGTCCACACGTATCTTGGAATTGTATTTTAGTCTTTATTAGTGGAAGAAGACCCCCACTGTAATCTTCTGTATTATACCACAAACACCCTACTCACAATCAGGCAGGGCAAACATGGCACTAAGAACCCTGGTGGAATAATTCCTTTACCTCTTTTAATGAGATTTCTGTATCCTTTTAAGGCAAAAGTGGTGCAAAGCAGAAAATGTAATGCATAAAATGCAAACTTCGTTAGAAACCTGCTGCAGTGTCTTAGTTTGAGAGGAATCTGAGTAAACATTCCTGTTGCCTATTTTGTTTCGTACAGCATAGCATTTTCAAATTCACACAAAAGGATGGAATTCAGTGGGATTATTTCCTCAAGCCTAGCTGGAGAAATCTCTTTTTTTCTCTTGCCTTTACTTCACGCACACTGAAATCAACCTTTCTGGTTAGAAAAAGATGTAAAAAAGCATACTAAGCCAGTCAATGAGGTGAAACTTTTGCTTTGCATTCCACCAGAAACCACAATCCCTGCCAACGAGCTCAGAACCTGGAGGCAAATACTCAGCTGTAGGGGATCTTAGCACCCATCCCCCGTGTTTCTACCCAAATCAGCCATTTCCGTGGCAGGACACCTTCCTGACCAAGAGTCCAGCTGCTCAAGGGTTGGACACAGTTCACAGCACACATTAACACTGCTTTTATATTCACAACCTTTGTGTCACAGCTGAGTATGACAAAGTCACACTAGAGACACAGACCAACAAAGGCACGTTTCAGGTAGGAAACTGAGCCTTGGAGTGTCAGCTGCTTCTTAAGGTTTCCCTGAAAAGTCAGGTGGAAGTTTTACTGATTTTCAACAGGAACAAGGTGGGACCTTTTAAAGTAGTTGTTACAGAAGTCCTTACCCTCCCACGCCCTCACCCTAAAAATTTCAGATTGATGTAGCTCCATTACTATAAAGCACCGAGGTTTAAAATTATGTACGATAAGGGAAAAAAATTCTTCTCTAAATGAGAAAATATACTCAGCTTGTTATTATAATTGTTTATACAATTATATGTTTACATTGCAATTTTTATTCAAAATCATAGAAAAGCAATTTTTAAAAATAAAAAATACAATTT
Source organism: Melanocharis versteri (assembly GCA_013397845.1). Taxonomy (NCBI): domain Eukaryota; kingdom Metazoa; phylum Chordata; class Aves; order Passeriformes; family Melanocharitidae; genus Melanocharis; species Melanocharis versteri. The sequence goes on from VZTG01003865.1 coordinate 761,708, forward strand.
TCAAAATTGCAGAATTTCTTAAAATGTTATAAATTCTGCTGAAGTCTGATAGTGCTTTAATAATTTGAGTGTTTGAAGTGATGAGGATCTGAAAACTCAAAGGAACTTCTTTCTAGGCTGTTTCTGAAACTCAATCCCAACCCAGGAAATGGTTTCCTGCCTAGATAAACCTTTATTTTCCAACTGAGAGGTTTTTAAAATATATCTTCATATATATTTATATTTCGTGTTCCTAGCAATATCACCAAATGGTCTCTTCATATGAAAGAATGGACACAAACACCATGCATGCAATAGCATGTCTTTTGATATTATTTTACTGATTCCAAGCAGACAATACTGACACATAAACATAGATATTTTTATGTGAGTTAACTCTCCATAGTTGACGTTCCAACACTCTGAATTATTATTTACTCTTAAAGCAAGTCTGTGGAGAAAAAGGAATCTGAAAGAGCATCTGGCCAACACCCCTTAGCATCTTGAAAGACCAGGAGAAGGTTTCAGGACTCTCTCAGCAATTTTACACACAACACCAAACCTGGGAGAGTGGTGGATATCCTGGAGAGCAGGCATGCCTTTCAAAGAGCCCTTGGTAAGCTGGAAATAGGGAAGTAACAGGTCTCAAACGCATGAAGATCAAGAAAGCCAAAAGCCAAATCCTGACACTTGGACTGGGACTCAGTGCAAATCTGCAGAAAAGGACTCGAGTGCTTGTAAAGCAGAAATTAAATATAACTCAGCAGCGTACCCTTGCAGCCATAAATTATGACAATATTGGGCTGTATTAGCAAGAACCAGCCAATGGGTCAAGAGAAGCAATTACTCTGCTCAGTGCTTGTGAGGCCACATCTGGAACACGCTCCTCAGTTTGGGACACCTCAGTTCGTGAGAGGGATGGATACGCTGGACGAAGGGCAGTGGAAGGCCACTGACCCAGCCAGGGACCTGAGGAGAGACTGAGAGCAGCACATGGCTTCAGAAGAGAAGGCTGAGGGGAAATTCAATGGCCATCTTAAAATTACCCATTAGTCAGTCAGAGAAAAAGCTTCAGTATACTGTGAAAGGGCAGAAAGCAATGGTGACAAGATACATCAAGGGAAATCCCAGCTGTGGATAAGAAAAAGTATTTTAGTGACGGTGATCAGGCACTAGAACAGGTTGCTCCAAGAATATTGTTGAATTGCCATCCTTAGAAATTTTCAGATCTTGCCTAGACAAGGAAGTGATGCAACGCTGAGGGTATCCTTGCCTTGAGAGAATGTCCAGAGGTTCCTTTAATTTGATTTGCTCTATGAGTCTATGGGTCATTAATAAAAAAAGGTAAAATCATGTCTTACTCCAGCTAAAAGAATGTTTTCAAAGGAGTAAGTCTTCTTCCATTATTTCTTTAGTGGTTTACCACCTAAATACACTTTAAGTAAATTTATAAAATTGCGGAAACTACTAATTTTATTCAAGAATTTGCAGAATTGTACCATTTACCTTATGTACTTTGCATTAATTTAAATGCAACCTTCTGTATATTTCCAATTTAAAACTACATGATACCAAGCTCCCCCTACAACTTTTAAGGGAATGCATCTTTAAATCTTTAAGCATTGTCTAGAGTTGCTTTCTGGAACATAATATTTTAAAACATTCATATACATTGCACATTTAACAATGTATCTCCATCTCAAAGTCTATGAAATTAAGAAAACATACATACACATGCACCTGCAGCACATGAAGAAAAGCTTCCTTCAGTTAGACACAAATCCTCATTTTGGTACAACTACATACAGGCCATAAAAAACCCCTATACAGCGTACACAAAAGTTCTGTGTATACAGTAAGGCAGCCATATCAAGTGGAAAAGCAACCCATCCTTGCTCAGTAAGACACATTAAAACCAGCTAAACAGATAGAAATAGCATTTCCTCCCTACAGCAGTTGCCTCAAGATGTACACAATTTATTCCAACTCCAAATCAGAGATCACGTTTAAGAAGAAAAAAGGCATTGTCAAAACAATCTGAAGAGAGAACAAAAGCTTTCCTCTTTGAAATCATAGTAGTCCAGTATTTATTATCTGTAGGACAGAAAATGTATCCATTTTTCACTTTCATGGAGCAAGATGTCAGGAAGTTACCTGTCCACACCAACATCTTCTTCTTGTACATTTGTATGCTTAGTGAGTAAGAATACAGACATATCATCTCAACATGTTTTTTCTCAAATATCTATGAATGCTCCAAGAGCTTTATTTGACAAAGTTATCTAAGATGCAAAGGATCAGCCCAGGTTTCCTTCATACGAGTTTCACAAACTTTGGCTACGAATGCGACTTCAGTACATTAAATACCAATTAGCTTTATCAAGATAAACCCAGGATAAAGCTCATTGTGCTTTTTTTTCTTGGTGTTTTGTTCACGTAAAGGAAGAGCAAACATACAGGGCTTCTCAACATTCACACGTGGGTACAATTAGTAGAGGGTGGTGTATCTATCCGACTTCTATTTTCCTTGGCATCATTCAGAGGCGACTCATTACCAATCTGGCATTTGAAGACTTGTTTGTAGGCCTTCCTAAAATTTTCAGATAGAAATGCATATATGATTGGGTTCACAGAAGAATTGCTGTAAGCCAGGCAGTGTGCAGTTACCCTGAAGAGAAAGGAGGCTTGAGTCAGTGGGAAAACTCCAAATTCAGCCCAGAGATGGATCACGTGATGAGGCAGCCAGGAGATGCCAAAAACCACTACCACCACCAACACAGTCTGTGCTGTCTGAGACAAGGAAAGGAAAACACAGATGTCCGATGAGCACTCAAAGAATCAGCTTTAAACTTGCTTCAAAACTACTATTTGGGTGAAAAAAACACAAAAAAATTATACTGAGAGGGAACACACTGGAATATTTGTTACTGATTTTACCCCATTACCTATATGGGTTTTATTTTGCATTGTGAACTACTGCAAGGAGAACCCCAGCCTTGGAAAATGTCATAGTAAACATCAAATACACAACTTTCCTCAAAGGTAAAGAATGATGTTCCTAACGCCCTACACGAAAGCTTAGCCTTTACTGAAGTGGACCTAAGCCTGTTGTAAAATAATGACAACAGGGGTCCTTGGGAAATCTCATCCAGATCGAATGATCTATATTTTAGTACAGCGCACAAGAATTTCGGGTGAAGATTTCAAGAGATGTATTATACATGAAGGCAGCTGGTGGAAGAGCTTAGAGCTTGCTCAAGTGCTTACTAAAGGCACAGGGGCTTTTTTGAAAGTGTCTTCTTTAAACACAGAATTTCCACAGGGAGACTCATACAACAACATTCTGGGATGCAATTAGTGAAAAAAAAAAGTAAGGGCCTGAAATTTCTGGTGGTTGCACATTATCAAAACCAATCTGAAAATTAAAGTTCACCACCAAACACGAAATCAAAAAATGGAACAAAAAATATCCTCAGTGCTGCTTCCACACTCCCCTTTCACTATTTATGTGAGGACCATCAATTTCATTAGATCCATTCTGAGCTCCAGAATCAGTTGGTACAGACCCTTCAGGTGCTGAAGGAGTTCTGTCAGGGCACAGTGGAATTTGACTGTCAATATTTTCTTTAGCTTTCACCTGCTTCAGAAACAGCAGTTAGTGCTTTGCGGTGGCCTAACTAATTAATATCTGTTTCTCTAGCAAGTACCTCTTCCAACTAAATAAGCCTCCAAATAAAAGTCTAATAATTCCAAAGCATATTGTGTAATGGGCCATTATAATTACTATATTAACACTCCATAACACATTTTTTTCAGATAACTTCTTCACATCCAAAACTAACCCAGTGGCCACAGAGTGATAAATATTGCAGCATAGAAAATATGTAGATTTTTTGCTAGTTTATTGAACTTGGTCTATATTTCTTGAACTGATTATTGCTCAGTAATAATTCAGACTGACCTACCTAATCAGAACATGAGTTAGCTTAGAGAAACTTAGGGGAAAAATGTTTTGATTTCTGTGGCAACAGGCCAAAATAACTTATGGCAGATACTATTGTTGGTCAGTATAACCTTACAACAGAAACCAAAGGACATTATATCTGTAGTTAATACAATTTATTTAGTCTAAAGCAATCATCTATTTTCATAAGCCAGTCCTCTGCTTAGCCCTATGAATTTTAAGTCAGTTGCCACTAAAACATCCACAGAGATATTTCCTTTTTCAGTTTTCATCAGGAGAATGTATTCTAACAAGACTGTATAAATTAAGAGCAGTTTATTCTCTGATTGACGTGTTCAGTGGATTAATATTCCAAGTGAAAACAAATGTTCAGGATACCACATGCACAATTACTTCCAAAGAGGCATTTTACTTCAGTTTGTTCAAAATTCTAAGAAAATTTAACCAGGAAAACCACTGACATTCAGTAGGCTATTGGTGCACCTGAAAGCAGAGGTTGACAGTGTGTCTCTTTAACTTTTACTTAAGAGTATTTAACTTCTGCAGAATAAGCAATTTTGTATTAGAAAACCTCACAACATCTGCATTATCCCATTGCTCCTCCTACACCTAACTTCAGAGCTTACTTTTCCAAAATCATCACTCTGTCTTGCAAGGAAGGTATCACTAAAGAGCAGCTCTTCTTTACCTACTGGGAGCTTGCTTAGGGTTTCTTATTAGCAAATAAAACTCACCTGAAATATATGATATTAATATTGATGCTTCGTAACCAAAAAGCATGAAAAATAGAACTTAGGCAAACTAATATTATTATTTTTTTTCCACACATGCAGCAGATTTAATATTCTCCTACCACAATGTTCGTAAAGGTTTGAATAAAGCTAAAAATGTATAATTACACCTGAAATGCATTCTTCACAAGACAGTAAAAGGAAAAGAAGAAAGATATGGTAACCAGAGAGAGCACTAACACACTAAGACAGGGTTGCTTTGAAAAACATGAGTTAGGCCTTCGGTTTAGAAACTCATTTTCTAAGGCAAAAAAAGTCTTGGACTGCTTTTTGGCTTTCTTCCTCTTTGGCTACTGAACCCTGATACATCCAAGCAGTCTTGATCAGATCTGTAATGCTTTATCCTGAAGCTGCGAAAGTTAATTCCTAGTCAGATCTGCAATTTTTAAGAGTTAGTGGTTAGAGGAAATGCAGAGGTATTTCCAGTTTGAGAATAATTTAGATGAGAGATGGCAGTGTACAAACTGTCTTTGAAAACTATACCTTTGGCCTTGACAACATTAAATGCAAAAGTATATACGTTAAGTATTTTACTGAGTCAGGGCCATAATGCCCTTAATTCTATGAATCAAAACCTATTGAGTAGGATATTTTTCAAAAAAATAGAGAATGCATAAATAATAGAGTACTTATTCCCTGCTGAGTCCATGTATATCTCATTTACATTGCAGGCAGTCTCCATGCCCATATGAAAATAGTGATCAGATCAAATGAAGAGCTACAGCCTAAGGGGGTTTTCCTCCACATCCATAAACTGAGAAGTTAGTCAAATGATTACTGTGGTCAAATCTGCTCAAAAATCACAACCACATTATATTAACTGACAAACTCTCTGTTTAAACACATCTTTCAAATATTGTTCTAAATCACAAAGCTTATATTCTTCTTCAGAGACCTTTCATGATTCTATTTTTAACAAATATGTAACTTATGTCTTGAAGTTAAAAGAAGAAAATGCTGTATGGAAAATCAACAGAAGGATTGGATAATCATCAAAAGTCTCTTATTAGACTCAAATTGGGAAGCACAATAAATTTCGTTTTAAAGGTTCATCATATAACCCAGGAATTCTTCACTGAAACATTACAAAACCAGCTAGTTAAAAAAAAATTAAAACCTCCATTATTTACAAGTCAGGGGAAAATGCCTGTGAGAAAAAAAAATTTAAAAAATTTAACACTGAAGACAGGTTGTGTCCCTGTGCTGGAATTTCAGATGCTCTGAAGTTCCAAATATGAGGATCTGAGGTAATGGCTTGATGCAATGTGATGGAAAACTTGGATCAGAAAAGATTCCCATCTGCTAAGTTCAGAGAGACACTGAATACTTCATTAAATACTTAATTTCAATTTCTTCTCTCTTACATCTTTAGCAACAAGTACCAAATTAGCTTAGCCATAAAACTAAAATGCAAATGAATGAGTATTAGTAGTGAATGCAACATACTTTTTTCTTGGATGCTTCTGACTTCTTTGACATGTTTCTCAACTTCTTATGCAGATGATTAAGAACCTGAAAAGATTAATTTGCATCTCTTTATCACATTTCACCAATTTCTATTCAAACAAAATTCAAACCCACGTATCTTAGAGTACTCTCGTGTCCTCCACTACTGCATGACTCGCTTACAAACATCACTGAACCAACTTACACATTTCAAATGTGCACAGTAGGAAAAACAAAAGAATTATGTATCTGCGTCTGTATGAACCAACGAATATGAAGCAGATCACAACTGAATTCTTAGATAAATATTCAGATGTATTACATAACAAATACATATCACAAATCAACAAGGAAACAGACAGAAACCTGTCCTGCACATACAATTAGCAATCTCTCTTCTTCCATAAAAAGTCAAAGACTGTTGGTTTAGAATGACCTTTACTGTGTGTAACATAAGAAAAGTGTATGTTTTGAGTCAGAGCTTTTCTGAGTCACCTGCATAATTTGCTTTCTTCAGATGGATGCTTGATTAATATAATCAACACGTTAGCACTGTCTGATCTTTGAAAGAAGCTTAGGCTTTCGAAAATAATTTATACTAAAATGAGGCATGACACACGAGGCATGACACATGAGGCATGACCTTTAAGAACAATGTGATGATACTCACCATGCGTCTTTCACGAGCAAATTTTAAAAATATGTCACAAAAAGGCTCATCATCCAAGAGCAGGGCCCAAATTTTAACGTAATCATTTACACATAAGGTTTTGGATAGCAGATGCATAGAGATCTTCACGTGGGGAAAAGGGTCCAAATTCAGATTCTTTTATATCATCTGGGGACATTTTCTCTGTTTTCTTTGGGATGCACAGCTAACCACTACCAGGACAGACATCAGTCAAGATGATCTAGAGACTCGATCCCACTCTGGCATTTGAGTCTTAGAGACATACATATTGAATTAAAAGAAGTAAGATGGTATCTGTGAATAACCAGAGGTCATCAGCAGACTCCATTTTTTTAGGTATCTACTCTTAGCTACCAGAGAACCACCAACAACAATAAAAATAAGAAATTACTTGTAACCACTTAATATTTTAAGTGCAGTTCACTTGTGCCTATCTGTGCACTAACATGTGACTCACCCTGCGTGCACTTCCTATTTGGAAACACTATCCAGGCCACTTCCCAGGCTAACTCGAGCTAAAAAAAAGCAGGAGAAAACTAAATGGGCTTTCCCTGAGAAAGTCCCATTTTGACTTCATTTCTTTCTTCTTCAGTGTGAAGCAGACCCAAAGCAAAGGGCAGAACCCCAGCAGAAGATCAGGGAGATGACTGTCTGGCTCACAGACTTTTTATTCACCTCCTATCACCCTGCACAAACCAGCTGAATTGCTGAGTCCATCAGTGAAAAACATAAAACCGAAAAAAAGTGCATGGGAGGAATGCAATTAAGTTCATGTCCCATCACTGCTGCTTCATCTATCATACCCCCTTCACATAACTTACAGCCATGGGCTGTTTCCACTGGACCTTAGCAAATCCCATCACGTGCCCCCAGTGACTGCACTCTTCTGTGATTCTCCCTCACGGCCCAAAACTAAAGCCAGACAACTCTTCCCAGAAATCAGAACTGCAAAATCCTTTTTAAAGTTACAAACATTTTTTTCTTCTGTTCTGAAACTTTTAGCTCAAAGTTTTGCATTGCATCTCTCTCCAGTTCAAAGAAAGATGGATGCAGTAGACAAAACAGTTAAATTGGATATTTGAGGGGGATGGGAGGTGTTGGTGGAAGGTTTTGTTATCAGTTTAGATTATAACCTTCAAATGAACCTTCTCAGCTTCCCCTCTCTCAGATTACACACACATTTCATAAAATAAGTATTTGCCGTGAAAACATGCTGGCTCCATATAGTATTGTACCAGATGGCATGAAAAGCAGCAGCAAGAGAAACAGGCAAAATGCAATTACTTATCAACAGCAGCAAACAGCTCTCAAAGACACACAGAATGCCTGGAGTATTAAAAAAGAGCCACGTTTATGCACAAACACCCCAAGGCAAATCGAAGACACTCCCCCACTACCCTGTTCAAATTGCCTCTCCTCTGGGCCAATGAATAATCAATTGTTCCTCCAACAGCCTGAATGAACAATTATTCTACAACGTGCCTCTTAATTTGTCTCAGGCTATTTCTCTTGAGAAACTATTTAAAAATATCCACTAATACATTTGCATGTGCATTTTTAACCCACGGAATGAAATACTCAGCTTGCTAAAAAAGAGGTCCCAACCCGGTCTCATAAGATGCTATATTTTCAACTCCAGCTTTCATGTACCTGTTGTTCAGAGATCAACTTCCTTGTTTTCTGGAGATGAGGGTGGGGTGCTGTGGTAAGAAAATTATGTTGTTGTGTAAGAGAGTGTAAGGAGACTTGTAGGATCTAGTCTGGTCCAGACTGTACGACCACAACTACCACTCATGACATTTGGGAGGCCCTTGGTTTTGCCTACAGACTTCCTTCCTTCCTTCCTCCCTCCCTTCTTTCCTTCCTTCCACTTGCTGTCTTTTTAAAAAAACTTTTTATTCTTCTTTTCCTCCAGTTGTCTCAGAAACTACATTCAAGATGGCTTGAGAGCCCTGACTGAGGATTTTGACCAAATCAAGTTGAGAAAGAGATTTTTCCAATAGGGGAGTGAAGAAAATAACTTCAACTATCTGTGCCTATTCATGTAAGTCTACAAAACACTGTGAAAGTTTGAAGTCTACACTGCTAAAAAAACCATGTTTGCTGTCTGGCATTCCACTGACTCCACCATCATAATGAGCCACTGAAAATCATGCAGAAGGAAAGCCTACTCAAGGTCACTATCTGGTAAAGATAGTCTGCTGTGACTGTCTTTACTAAAAATGTGACACTTTACATTCTGAACCATCTCTGTAGTATGAACCTGACTGAAGTTCAAGTGCCATTGCCTGCAATCCATGTTTTAAAGTAATGCTGCTACTTCTATTGTCACAAGAGATCCTTCACCCTCTTTCAATTAAGAGTGTGTGACTAATGTGTCACACTTTTTATTTTTCTCTTTCAGTGCAGTTTAATAAAGTTTTTCCCTTGCTGCTCAGCAAAATTTAAGATACAATATCCAAAGCCAGATAAGATTGTATTTTATGTTGAGGCTCTTACTTTTCATGGCTTAGTTTTAACCAAGTCTGTAAATCACACATGACACGAATTCAGAATGTTCAGAATGATAGATAATAATGGAAACATTCTTAAGACAAGACATATTTGTTTTAAAGAAAGCTTTTAACATTATACATCTATAAAAGGAAACGTATAAAAGGAAAGGTGTCCAACCTAAAGGTTTGATTAAAAGGGGCCTGACTTTCAAGGACTGAATCCTTGAAAAACAGAGGTACCCAAAATCAGTTGTAACATTGCACAATCCTGGCAGATGTCAACTGTTAGAAGCTGACTGGGAAACTTTTATAACTTTACCCTTTAAGGACACATTAGTGAGCAAGTGTTGTAGCAGTGCTACAAAACACATACAAAAAGCCAGTATTAAAAAAATACAGCAAGTAAAATGATAAGCAATAAAAGAGTCAGAACATAAGGTGTCTGTAAGTATGCAGTGCTGTGACTCAACTGATCACTACACAATCACTGCTCCTCCCTCTGACGTAGGAAGCTTCTTTCAAGAGTAGTTCTGTGAGGCAACAGAAGCTGGTTTCCTACGGATTTTTGACTTCTTTACTGTGTTGTCAAAAAGATGAATCTTCTCCATAAGTTGATGCTACATAAGGCCTCTTCCCTTATGGCTTGTCTGGTGCTTAACAGTTGAGTGCAAACTGACTTCTTAAAAGAGAGAGGACAATGGAGACTCTCCACCTTCTTCATTGTCTGCTGTTTTCACAAAATCAGGGAAGTCTCATTCCTTCTGATATTTTCACTCCTCTATCAAAAATTTGGATGAAACAGAACCAATGTTATTTGTGGAAGAGAGAAGAGGTAGCTGTGCACACAAGACACAGAGCATGATCTCATAAATCTCTGCCTGAAGAGCCTATCATGTGAAATATTTTGGGAGGACACTGCTTCCAAATACCTGGCACTACTTCAGCACCCCTCTACATTGTAACAGCATCGTTATCCATGGGGAAAATACAAATCTCTGCTAATAGGATATAAAAGTGAGTGTGAGAGAGAAAGAACTTGGCTCCCTATTAGAGTGCCTAAAAAATGAAACTTTCAAAACTGAAAGTTCAATTGCAATTTGTTTATGAAAGAAACAGAACTGCCTTAAAGGAGTCTGGAAAAGGCAATATATTCAAATAGAGAAATGAGTCTCCTTTGTCTTAATTTACTGTATCAGAAGATTTGTTATCTCACTGATCCACAGTTCATGAAAACCAGTGAAGTCTCTAAGAAAGAAATGCAGAGATTAACGTCTCCTATGAAGACAGGCTGAGAAAGCTGGGGTTGCTCAGCCTGAGAAAAGAAGGCTCCCCACCCCACCCCATCCCAAAATACTGCAGTTGGAGATTTGTCAGTGGCTCCTAAAGAGGGCAGGAGTGAGTCTTTAGCTGTGGGGTACAAATACCTTGGAGAGCTTTGTACAAGTCATGGCACTTTTCAGCTTCATGGACACTGATGGGAATACCATCTATCTCCTAGGTATCTTCTAAAATTCATCCCTTCAGGCAGCTCCTCCAGCCTGACACCATGGCAAGGTGTCATGGCAAGCAGAATCACACATGCAGGCTCAAAACACATCACAAAGCAAGGGTGAGACCCTAGCCTGGCAATAGTTTAAGCACACAATTTCACTGTAACTTCAAGCGGCCTTGATTTTACAAACTTGTTCTTGGGCATGTTTTTCACATAGCGTTCCTTTTGTTGGCTTGGAGGGGTTTCTGTTGCTCTTTTTTTTTTTTAAACTATATATTCATACTAATATTGTGAGATTTACTTCTGTAGAGGTGCTTTATAAAGACAGAGTGTATTTTATTTACTATGCATATATTTTGGTTAAGCATATTTGCTTTTTTCCTGCCTACACTGTACAGGACTGTGTGAATTTGAAAGACTTCTTTTTAATCTTCTCTCATATAATTAGACTTCAAAAATTGGTACATTTTGCTGAAACTGAAGATGCTTTGGCTTTGAAAAAGGGAAGAATTAGTAGCTGAAAGCCCCCTGTGCACACATTCTGTAACACTCTCCCTGCAGTGTGTAATACTTCCTTCAAATTGACAATCAGCTACAGCTCAGTCATATTCACCACAGTAGATGAAATACCAGTGAATTCATTCAGGGAAAGCAGGATTCAGTTTACGCATGAAAATATATTTCTTCTTCATTTGCCAGGCTGGATTTATTCCACAATGAACAGTCATTTAGAAATGTTGTCCTTTGTGTTCTGCACGCCTTGGTTTCATCAGAGTTGGATGGCATTACAGCCTCGATTTGCACATCACAATTAAGCTGATGTAAAATATATAAAACCGAGCAGAACATAAAATTACTTGCTCAAATTAAATACTTCAGGTACATCTACTGAACCTGCCAGTTGAAGAACTGACTTCTCAACACTTAAGCAGTCCTTATTTGCAAGAGCTGTCCTATCCTCACAAATGTACTCATATCCTCACATCACTGCCTAAGGCGAAATCCAGCAAGCAGAGGATCCTACACTGAAGGCTGCAATTATTACTCCAGAAAAATGTGACACTTTGCTTAAGCGAAAAAGTCCTTGAATACCTGTATTCAGTCACCCTTAATTACTGCTTTTTCCTACATGGGTCCTCATGCCCTGCTCCCTAGAACCACCTGCCTCTGCTGAAGTCAGAGGTAAATCTCTCATCAGCTTCAACTGAGGCAAGACATGGCACCGCAGGGACAAGGCAGCAGGATGCACATTTTACTCTTAACACCAAACAGATCATTTTTGTCACTTTTAAGTACACTGCACATTTTAAAGAACCACAGTGCTTTATCTGAAGCCTGAACAACTTCTTGCTTTGTTGTACTTTATTGAGTCAAACTCCTCACACAGCACTGCAAGAAAAAAAGAGTTACGGTGACAGGAGAAAGCAGCAGAGCACTAGGGCTTCTTAGCATTCTGCAACAAGGAAATCTGACAGAGAGACCCCAGTAATTGCCAGAACACCCCCCCACTCACCCCGTGCCATCTCTGTTCTGACCTCTCTGTGCCATTGAACATATGTTGTGCCCCCTCAGACATCCCTCAGTTGTAAAACCTGCCCTATCCCTTTTTGGCACAAACTCACCCCTGGCTCATTTTTCTCCCAACAGTGCCAAGTCCCTCCACATGCCCAGAAATGGTGCTACAGCTCATGGACATCTTTTCCACCACTGTGTCCCCCCCATCCTTTTACATTTGCCCCACCTTGGCATAGCAGAAGGAGATGAGCAGCAGTGGGAGCAGATACCCGAAGACAAATGTGCAAATCACGTAGACCTTCTTGTGGCGTGGGTTGGGCCAGAACTCCCAGCAGAAGGTCTGGTTGCTGGTCTCACGGTGGAAGATGCGCTGGTGGTGAGCCACAGGCGAGGCCATGGCGAAGGAGAGCGCCCAGATGAGCCCCACACCCAACATTGCGTTGCGGGGAACACGCAAGGCTGAGGAGCGTCGCGAGTGCACGATGGCCACGTACCGGTCCACAGACATGGCCGAGAGCGTGAAGATGCTCACCAGCATGGAGATGGTGAAGAAGTAGTGGATGAACTTGCAGATGAAGGCTCCCAGCACCCAGGTGGGGAGCACGTAGACCGTGGACTGGAAGGGGATGCAGAAGAGCAGGTAGGCCAGGTCGGCGATGCTCAGGTTGAGGATGAAGATGTTAGTGGTGCTTCGGCGCTTGCCTGGCTTGCTCCTCGCCAGCACCGTGATCACCAGGGTGTTGCCCAGCACCCCNCGCCGGCGAGGCTCCGGCCGCGCCCGCCCCGCCCCAGGAGCCGCGGAGTCTCCGCGGCTCCCCAGCGGCTTCGGAAGACTGAGCTCTCCGGGAGCGTCTCCTCGGGAAAAAGGGGGGGGTGGGGTTTCTTGCCGTCTTTATTTCCCCCCGCCTTTTCTTCCCTCTCTTTAGCTTGCAGGTGCCCCCCCCAGGGCGGCAGCCGGAACCCCGGTCCTCTCCCTGGAAAACTTCTCTGCGCTCGGTGCCTCCGCTCCGAGGGAGGCTCGGGAGCCGCGGCTCCCAGCAGGGCTGGGCGGCGCTCGGCTGCTCCGGCCGGGCTTAAATGGGCTCGCTTGGAAAGACAGAAACAATGCAGCGCCTGCGTGAACCTCCCTCAACAGGTAGCCGGCAGCAAGAGTTACTCCGGACTAAGCACCGCCTGTGCTCCCTGTTCTCATCTCCCTCACAGGTCTCCATTAATCACTCGGTATCTCAAAGGACAAAAGGCGGCAGACATTGTCACGCCTTCCTATTGAAAAAAAAAACAAAAACAAAAAAAACAAAAACAAAGCAAAACAAACCAGAAAAAAAAATGGAATAGGAAGTCTAGCTGCGTCTCACAGCCCAATCACCACTCCGTGTTTGAGAGCTCCGCCGCGGCGGGAGCGCATCCCATCCCTGCTGAGGGCGGGCGGGCTCCTCGGAGCCGGGCAGCCGCAGGCAGCGCTCCACGGGGCCGGAACGGGAGCTCCTGGAAAGCCAGTCCTTTCAGGAGCGGGGCGAAACATAAAACTTCCTCCAGCATACGGATGCGAGTTCACGTGAATGTTCTCACCGGCACGTATATCNGTGGAAGATGCGCTGGTGGTGAGCCACAGGCGAGGCCATGGCGAAGGAGAGCGCCCAGATGAGCCCCACACCCAACATTGCGTTGCGGGGAACACGCAAGGCTGAGGAGCGTCGCGAGTGCACGATGGCCACGTACCGGTCCACAGACATGGCCGAGAGCGTGAAGATGCTCACCAGCATGGAGATGGTGAAGAAGTAGTGGATGAACTTGCAGATGAAGGCTCCCAGCACCCAGGTGGGGAGCACGTAGACCGTGGACTGGAAGGGGATGCAGAAGAGCAGGTAGGCCAGGTCGGCGATGCTCAGGTTGAGGATGAAGATGTTGGGGGTGCTTCGGCGCTTGCCTGGCTTGCTCCTCGCCAGCACCGTGATCACCAGGGTGTTGCCCAGCACCCCTAGGGTGAAGATCAAACCGAAGACGATCAAGGTGATGAAGTTCTCGATGCCGATGCCGAAGAGGGGCTTCCCCTCGGCCTCCGGCAGCCCGGAGAGGTTGAACTCCCCGCGGGGCGTCTCTGCCGCGGCTCGGGACAGGTTGAGGGGCGCCGCCGCGGGCTCTCCTGGCTCCATCCTTCCCCTTGCGCGCCGGGCAAAGTTTCCGCGGGCGGAACGCGGAGCCGCCGCTTCCCGGCACCGCGGACCGCGGCGAGCCCGGGGCGGCAGACCCACCAGCGCCGGGCAGCGGGGAGGGGAGCGCGGAGGTGCCGCCGCGCTGGGCGCAGCTTGCGCTGACGGGAGCGGAGCAGAGCGGAGCAGAGCGGGCGCGGCAGCCCCGCCGCCCCNCAAAAGGCGGCAGACATTGTCACGCCTTCCTATTGAAAAAAACCACAAGAAAACAACAAAGCAAACCAGAAAAAAAATAATGGAATAGGAAGTCTAGCTGCGTCTCACAGCCCAATCACCACTCCGTGTTTGAGAGCTCCGCCGCGGCGGGAGCGCATCCCATCCCTGCTGAGGGCGGGCGGGCTCCTCGGAGCCGGGCAGCCGCAGGCAGCGCTCCACGGGGCCGGAACGGGAGCTCCTGGAAAGCCAGTCCTTTCAGGAGCGGGGCGAAACATAAAACTTCCTCCAGCATACGGATGCGAGTTCACGTGAATGTTCTCACCGGCACGTATATCTTGTGAATGAAACGGATTTCCCTGAGGGTTTCTGTCCATTTGTTTCCTAATTACCAGTCAGGGAGCTACAGCTGGCAGCAGCAGTGACCAACAGAACTGCCCAGATGTGCTGTTGGAGGCAGCGAGCTTTTGTTTGCATATTTTTCAGTCTGCAGTTCGACGGGCTTTTTTTCTACCTTTCTTTTTGCTACTTATATTGAAGCATCTCAGCAGCCGCACATCAGCTGACCGCAAAGCCATCGACTTCTGCAGATCTAGATTTTAATTAAACTAATGTATGGTCTGCTCCATTACGTCCGAAGGAACACATCATGGGAGAGCACAATTCAGTTTATATAGATCTGAGAAACTTCTATTTGGATTGAGCTGGTTTCTACATCTGTTGTAACTCATTTAAGAAGTTATAAATACATCAAGCAAAAATAAACTAGTAAAGGTTCCTCAAAGACTTGGGTTTGGATTTTTTTGTAATATGCATTCTTTATAATTTTGTTGACATGTTTGGTTACCATGGAAATCTACTAGTCTCTACTTCTGCATGGGATTTGAGAAAGAGCACCGTTAAACATTTCTAGGATATATTAGATACCACACACTTTTTGGAAACTTTCTGAGTATATTGTGAAAATGAACAGAAGTCTATAAATTTTCCTAGTGTTGCTGATGCCCGTGTTTGCCTATGAATTCCTTCATGTGGTGAGAGAGGTACAAGAAACATTTTGAGTACGACTGATGGTTCGCTGTTGAATCATGTCATGTTGCCAGACACCACTCATTTCCCAGGATGTCTGCAGTGCAGCCCTGGGTTTGATGAAGTTAATGCAACCCTCGATCTGAAATGCTGCTAGTCCTCACCACTACGTGTCTGGTTTCTTGTGAAAAAATATCTTTTGAACAGAATAGCCTGAAAGGTTAGACCAAAGGATATTACACTTAACAGAAGAGTAAGCAGGAAAAGTGGGTATAGAAGAAAAATCAATTTTAGTGGAAATCAACCTGAAAATCACATTAGTGATTTGAATGGGAGATTTGACTATTGGTTTCCTTTGGATATTTGATAGTTTTGTAGTTCAAGCTTTGCTTTTCTGCTACATATCTATTGTAAAGTATATAGTTCCTATAAGACTACCTTGAGCAGTAGGGGGGAAAAGCCCTAAGAATACAGCTATATTGTACCTTTTCTGTCAGACCTTCAGGCTTCAGCTTTTACATGAGTGAAGGAAAGTTCCCACACTGACAACACTCACTATTGCTGTTAAGAATGTCGTATCCAAACATGTATTGACATGTTAAACCACTGTTCTTGTCTAGGCTATGTAAAATTTTCATGCAAAAGAAACTGGAGATGGAAAAGCTGTTATGAATTCGGTAAAAACAAAGATATAGTTGAATACAGGAATTAGTTGGAAAAAAAAAGCAATAAAAGTATTGCATTCCACTTTGGGAAATAAATTTCACATCTTTGTAAAAGAAATCTCTTAAGCATGTGCCTCACACATTTCCTTGAATCTAGTTTTATTGAATCTAGTCTTGAACACTCTTTGATGTGAAAAGATCTACTAAAACTAAAACAGCCCATGAACTTCAAAAAGAGCAACAAACCACAGGAAGTGTTCTTCTGTCTGTGACTAGAACCCACAGTCATCTTTATCAGATAACTCACTTCCAAAAATTTGTTTGGCTCCAAAATTTGGAGCAATGAATGGAGAAAATTGTAGGAGAAATGTCTAAAAGGGATGGGAACCTACATACCCTGCTAAGTCTAGGCCTCCATATTTACTCCTCAGTGGCTTAATCCAGAATATATTACTGTAAAAACATACAAGGATACCCTTCCTTTTGCTCGCTCCATTGGCTGGGTATGTTAATTTTATATTGTTCCAATAATAAAAATACTTGGCTTACACTGGTACATTTTTATTTCAGGAATGAGAAATCCAATGCATTGATTTAAAATACTAATTACTACTAAGCTCTTTGTTCCTATTCAGTGCATGTATGCAGGTATAATAAACATATAATCAACATAATGTTAGTAAAATGCATTTATATTTTAAAATGAACATTTAATTAGCATCTCAGAAACAATAAACAATGCACTTTTTAGCTACTGTCCCACTTTTGGTTCCATTGAATAACCGAGGCCCAAAATCAGCACCTGATTATACAAATACAGACATAGATATATGTCTTTATGCATTTTATCATTCCACAAGAATAAAATAATAGGACATACAACTTTTTCAGGGACGGTTTTAGTAAAATCCTGTATAAGTTCTTTTGGGGTCTTTTGGGAGGGTTTTCAGGCTTTTTCCTGTAGTGAAGTCGAAGCTGGAGTTGAGGTTCAAGGCTCTCAACTGCACCCCAGTGTCAATAAAGAGAAACCATTTAAAGTGTATTTATATTAAAGCATATGAGTAACCCTAACCTTTAGAAATCTTTTGACAGCTCAGCTCTTAGCTGATTGACCACTTTTCTTTGCTGCAAAAAATATTCTCCAGATTTGGTCATGTTTTGTTTATAAAACACAAGAGACTGAAAACGGGTTTATTTTGGAGACTGACTCTTCCTATCTATTTGTGAAACAAGATCAGATGCAACAGTCACATCAATCGTACCCCATTCTTTTTCTTTGTGACAAGTTCCTGGAGTAGAAATTTGCATTTTAGAGGCAGATGTGAACTTTAAAGAAAATTCAGAAGCCAAATAAAAAAGTCCAAGATTTATAACCAACCTTTGATTCACCTTCTGTAAAGTTGCTAGTATGTAAAAGTCAAGCATCTATAAGCATTAACTCCTATCTATATTCTTGGGAGTAATGTAACCCTCAGGTCACAGTTGTCACTACATTCAGATTTCCATAGTGGAGAAGTGTCACCAATAAATTGAAGTTTATTGCTGACATTTAGAAAGAAGTAAACATCTGCCCATATGCATTTGAGAGCCATTGTCATTCCATCCCTGAGTTTATGCTGATTTTTTTCTCCTAGTTCTCTATTCCAGTTCTTAAAAATCAGTTCTAAAAAAGCCTTAAAATGGAGGCAATTAAAAGCCAACTTGAAGCTAAGTTTCCAAAATCCCATTCGTACTTTGTATTACTATTTAATGCTTTAAAGTAGTATGTTTTAGGCTTAAGAATTGTATATAAAAACATCTATCTATACTTTATTCAATGCCCAGCAATTATCTCTGTAAAAAATGCCAAAAGCTAAACACCATGCTCTAACAACATGAACTTGCTTTTATAGTTGTTGAAGAGAGTTGCTTGTTTCATTTTCCTTGATTTGTGACAATTACCCCATGGGATGCTTTATAATGTTGGCTGCAGAGGCAACTTGCCTGTGCATAAAAACACAGCTGTGTTTTGTCTAAAACAGAATCAAGTGTATTTTGATGAACACTTGTAATACAATATAACACAATAGATCAGGTCTTACTAAACTCAGGACAATGCAGCAGGTATCCAGGTCATGGGCACAGCGGCTGCAGAAGTCTTTTATGTGGACAATTATTCCATCTTCAAACTGCTTTGTAAAATGTACATCTGACTGAGGTGAGGTCGTAGGGCTTGGGAAAAGCTTAAGTTCTGCAAAATGAGCATCGTGTTTCTATATAGGAAAAACAGAAATACGAGCTCAAGAAGTTACCTTAGCCATGATGCCGGGAAACATCAAAATTATCAAGGTGGGAAGAGGTAACAGTGGAAAGAAGTAATTGGAAAGCGTGGCTCCAGCTGAAGCAGGTGTGTGGTGCTGGGAAAGCAACCAGGAGTTTGCAGGTTGCTTTGTCTGGGGCCAGCTCCAGGCACAGGCAGAGGCAGTGAACATGTAAGGGAAAAGGCCAGGACCTCACTGTACAGCCCTGGAGACCTTGGTCACCTTGGTCACCTTGGTCACCTTGGTCGCATTTCTTTGGGCAAAGAGAGAAAACAGGTGGGCAGTGGACAGTGGATGGACACGATGGACACCTTTCCCAGCAGTTACTGCTGCCTCTACACTCTCCTTCATCCTGGCAGCAGCAGGAGCAGCAACCTTGGCTCCCTCAGGCTCTCCACGGCGCTCAGAAAGGGCTTGTGTGTCAGCAGCACCCTGGACTTGGCTTGACACCAGTCCTCCTTGTTCAAGAGAAGCAAAATCTGATTTGTACACCTTGCCAAGGAGCATGGAGATGGCTCCAAATACATCTATGAAGGAAAAAAATGTGAGTGGGCTGCCATTTTCCTTGAGGTATCATGTCCAAAAAAGTGTGTAAATCATAGTTTTGATTTTTCTTGGAATATTGACTTTTTTTTATATTGGTACCTATATAAGCAGAGATTTATAGTGTGTAGGAAAACGGTAAAAATATACCTCTATACCTGTGCTAAGGCCTTGCAAAGAAAAACAAGATTTTTGTAGACAAAAACTGCTAGTTCACCACTTCTTTTAATTTTGTACGTCAGACTGTCATCATATAAATTGTGAGTCAGGAAACAAAAACCCTAAGGCAGATTTAATAGTCTTCATTAGAACTACTATTAGAATTACCATCAGATCCTGTCTGCTTTACAAAATATGTCTTCTATCTTCTATTTAAATAGCCTGACAAAATTAATTCCAGCTACAAAGTTCTGGGGATGACTAGAAGATTATTTTCTTTTACAGGTTTGTATGCTGCACATCACTTTACTGCTGTTAGGACTTTGGCTGCATCAGAATTCGAGGGAAGGACACTAACTATAGAGATCAAAACAACGAATTCAACACAGCAAATTCATTCCATAGTTGCCAGAGGTCTCAACTTCAGGTCTTGCAGAAGCCAATTTCAGTGCTGCTGCCAGCTCTCTGCGTTTTAGTGAATCCATTCCCCAGCTCTTGCAATTCTTTTTCTGACAGAACAGAGACCAGTTTCTCTTTTAGGTAATTAGTGAAACATTTTATTGCAGTGGATGGAGGTAGCTTAAGCTTGGTTTTGTCTGAGCCAGACTTTTCTTCTTTATTGGTTTTCATAACTGCCTGAGTTGGCACTTTTTGATTCAGGCTCAGTTGTGCAGTGTCTTAATTTGCACTGGGAGAGGGCTTCCTTCAGAGTCCAGATCATTAAACTGATCCTATTTTTCATTTTTCTGACATTTCATGGGAGATATTATTACTCAGGGTTTATCTGAAGTTCACCAAAATTATAGATGTGGTTGCCTTCCCTTCCCTCATCTCCCAAGACTCACTGGGCATATGCAGAGCTCCATGGAAGAGGGTTCTGCTGGAGCAGTTCCTAATCTAACTGCCCTGCATCTCCAAAGGCAAACAGAAATCAGAAAGAAGACAAATTAATTATGTGTAACCAATCTTCATAAATACTTATTTATCCTAAAACAACAGCACCGGTGGAAACCCCACCACCTTTGTAGACACTCCTGGTGCTCAGCTATCATTTACAACTAGAAATCTCTGCTATTGTTTACTTACCTTCCTAGTGCAGCAATTTAAGCATGCTCCTCTCTTATCTATGAGTATGGAAAACAGTGTATTCTCTCTGCTTTTGCAGACACTTTTCGATGTTTGGAGACAAGCAGCCCTTGCTGGAGACAGTTCAGATTCACATGTGTCCACCTGGTGGAGGAACTTGAGGTAAAAATTTGATCCAATATACAAAGATTCCTTGGCTTTTCCTCCTGGAAAGAAAACAGCAATGTGCCTTGGTGTACGATGATCATTTTTAGTGAACCCGGAGGATTTTATAAGCTATCCTGAAGAAGCATTGCAGGTAGACTCGATGGTGGAGCATCCATACTTTGTGCCTTTACATATCCAACTGTTCCTGTCAGTCCGGTGTGCAGCCCAGGCCTTTGTGTCAGCAGCTCAGCATGAGAAGCTGTGTTTGCTTTTGGTCGTCAAATCCCCTCATGACATTATTTTTGAGGTGTTTCATCCCAAGGAATCCTGGAGTAACCTGTGTAAATCAATATGCAAATTGGGTGGTTTCATATTTAATATAGTGACGAAGCGTCAGAAGAGAAGTTATTCCTGTATTTTCTTTGATACTTTTAAGAAACTGACTTTTAGTTTTAGTTTGGTTTTGATGTGAAAAAGAAGACTCACTAACTCATTTTGATTGGATTCTTGCTATGTCTTTTCTTTTTTCCCCTTTTGAAATAACACCAGAAATCACCTTTGAAATTCCTATTTTTTAATAAAAAGTAAATTTTTTGAGTTCTAATTATGTTCATCTTCTACTGATATCCCACAATTAATTGCCCAGAAACAAATCAATCCCAGCATCAAGTTAGTAGATTATAGAATTGGCATAACTTTGTGAATTTGTTTCTATTTTTTTAACTATTAGGTTAGAGTGGACTCTTAGGTGCACTGGGTTTGAAATCTATCACTGACAAAATTTGGCTCGGCTGGAACCTTGTCAGTTTGTATCAATTATCTAATGGGTTTTGACATTTTATAAAAAGTTATTTACTAAAGAAATCCTCAGCCTATATTCATATAGTTGTTTAAGCATTTAAAATGGTAGAATAAATTAAAATGCAAGCTTTTTAGTTTTGTTATGGTCGTCTGTGTTTGATTTAATTTTTTTAAGGAAAAACTGAAACACTGAAGGGAAAATATATGGACACAGAAATGAAGGAGTAAAAGCACTTTTCAATTACTTTAGTCATATTTCTCATAAATTTTTTGTACACTTCTATTAAAGACTTTTAAAAGAAAAATATTCAAATTACACATCTGGAGTGAATCGATAGCTTGTTTTATCTATCTGAGAATTTTTAATAAACTGTTTCAGTTGTGAAAGGATGACTTTATTCATGAATATGTTCTTTTGCAATTCTTACCCAAAAATACCATGTCAAGACCACTATCCACCAGTTGTATCTATCAGTTGTTTTCTGGAGGTAGAATTAGCTCCTCAGATTTTTTCTATGTAGGAAAAAAAATCAATAGATAAAACATTTCTTCTGAGATGCAGAGAACCCAGAGTAGTGTTGTTAAATCCTCAGCAGAGCTTATCCAAATTGAATTTAATGAAATTGAAGTACTTCAGGGATTTTGTTTCATGAGCTGGCTGCTTTTCCTCCTATTATTTTATACAGTGATCTTTTCTAAGAGCAAGATGTTTGCAATTACACGATTGCTTTGCAACACCATAGGAAAATGTATGTGTCAAATAGAGGCACAATACTACATGGTAATGATTGCAGAGAATGGGCTTGTGTTTATATTGTCTTAGGACAAATCCGCGCTGGGCTCTTATAGTACACATTTCCTTACAAAAATTCTGAAGGAAAATTTCAATGCTTGAAATTTTTGCTACATTAGGTTATAGAAAACAAACCACCAAATGCTCATTAAAACATCATGGAAAACCCAAAGTAGACAAACTCGAACCAACCAATACCAAACTAACTCCTGGCCACTTATACAGTCACATAAATAGCTTATTTTTGTATTTATAAGTCATTGCTAAAATAGAAAGGCTTCATGTCAAAAATAGTGTAATAAATTACATATTTTCTTCAATGGTTTGGCTATACTTATGCAAAGTTGAGAACAATGTACTATTGACAAGGATTTAAAATGAAGCTGAAATTCTCTCAAGGCATTATACGTAGTCATTATGTCAGAGAAACCACATTCACAAATTTCTCTCAGTAAAACACAGTTTTGTGCCCATACACACAACCTTGACTCACCATCATCAACTTCAGGAAGAGAGGCTGTACATCAGCAGATCTTGTACCTGGACAGGGGTGCATCATTAGCATATTACTGGTGTGTTGACCTGCCTAAAGCTGTTCCACAGGTTTGTTCCAGCAGTGAAAATTTACCTGAGACCATTTTTTTTCTGAATGCATTGAAGAGCAGGTAGCTTCTTAGCGTTGAAGACATGATCATAAAAATATGTATTTATCATTCAGTATCTGTTTCTCATTGTCTCTGTACTTAGCTGTTTCTTGGAAATGAAATACAGGTATTTAAACCACACGAAGTTCTGAAAAGGCAATAATTGTTAGAAGCTTGACCTCAGTGAAAAATTATTTAGTCTTAATTCTGTTCATCTGCAAAGGTGATCCAGGTAAAATAGACTTGTTGAGCATATGATCTGTGATCTGGGACTGCCTCGTGCAACCTTTCATGTGTTTCTTCATATTTCAAATAATTCGGCTTAATAAGAAGAATTACTATATAAAATTATTAATACTGTTACTCTAATTAACAAAAAAAACCAACAAAAAATAGCTTCTTTTTCTCATGCCTTTAGAGGAGACTTTTCATTATATTGATTATGGAAATATTTTTAGAAGTCTATAGTAATGTTATAATTGGCTGGATATCTGCTCAAAAGAGGGCTGTATCTACTGGGATTTGATCCAGAAATTCTCCCAAGCTAGTTTGCAATATCCTGGGGAATCAAGAGTAAATATATATCCACACCTAAGGCAGGAGAAAAGACTGTCAGCTAAGAGAAAGTATGACACATCCAGATTATTGGAGAACTTTGCCTGAGTAAAGAGAGATATTAAAAGCTGTTTACCTGAAATTTTGGATTTAAGTGTTTTATTTGGATCATTAGCAGGGGTATTATGGGATATTAATCTACTGGTTAGTTACATCTTCTATTTCTCACTTTTCAAACCCCAAAAGAATTTGAGGGGAAAAAAAGCAATCATTGTAAACTTTTCAAATATTTTTTAGCTCAGGAAGTATACTATGATCTAGATTACACACGTAGGCTACACGAAGCCTTATACTTCAATAAATTGATAGTTTCCTAATTATTATTGGAGCAAGAAATGCTAATGAAATCAGTCTTGTGGGTTTTATTGTGCGGCCGCAAGGGAGGCAGCGCATGTGCCCGGTACCCACCAGAGGGAGCCCGGGGAGCTGCGCAGACAAACGATGTGGAAAAGCGACAAAGCAGGAATGGCTTTGGAAAAAAAAAAATGACAAAGAAAAACTGATCTTGCCTTTCTGTTCCTATGCTCGAAGCTTTTACACAGGCGGATGTTTCCATCTATTTCAGTAATGAAATCTGCATGGCTGAATGGTTTCCTGACTGATATCCTGCAGGAGGACAATGAAGACTAAGAGATGCATCTGTCTTTCTTTAAACCACATCTAGAGATTATTTTTTTTAATTAAGTAGTTAGTGGGGATTTGTGTACACAGTAGCTGAAGTGCTTTTTTTAAAAAAAAAAAAGATAAATTGCCCTAACTTCTCCTAAGGGCTGTCTTTAATCCAACAAACTATACAAAGTAAAGACATTAGATTTAAACACTCAAAAATGTGTTTTCTTCTTTCAGTACTGGTAATAACTCTCTGATATCACTGTGGTAACTGGAAAGCCCAAGGTAGCACAGCTGTATAAATGAAATTAGAACATTCATATTCTTTCTGAATATAGTTTTCAAGGTTAACAATGGTTCAATATCAAAACCAACTCACATATCGAATGGGATAACTGCAAAAAGTTTTAGTTCAGACATGTTCTCAGTAATTTCATTAGTTACTTGAATTGTGGAGTAAAGACTACAGTCAATAACTTTGCAGACACTGTTGTTGTCAACACATTCAAGAGCAAGCTTAGAAATCAAAAGGATCTGAGAAAAAGTGAACACCAGTGCCACTCCCTTTGTGGCAGAATAACATCTACCCTCACTCAAGTGAGGAATGACAGGTGAGGCAGAGGTGCTGTAGAAAAAGATCTCAGGATCATAGTAGGTTTTAGGCTGGACCATGGCTGAACAACATGATGTTATTACAAAAAAGGCAATCATGCACTGGAAAATAAAAATAAAAATCTGGAATTATTGGCTCAAACAAAACAAGAAGTTATTTAATTTTACAGTGCACTTTGTGAACTACTGAAAATCAGTTAATAGAAGAAGTTAATTACTGGGAGCCTACTAGTTGATTGACTTAATGGGAAGCAGAAGCTGCTTTATATTGCTGGGGTCACATGCATTTAAAATAAAGTTTGGGTAACCAGTTTTAAGCAACTGCTAATAGTGAAATGTTTACTGGAACAAGGAGAAAAATAATGTGGCTTTTGAAAGCACTTAAACAAAACACCTGTACTAAATTTGGAATCTGAAGTTTTCATCAGTGTATGTGGACATCTGTTTTGAAAACAGTTAGGATCTGAATGTGCTTAATGGAATATACATCTCTAAATGTAAGTGGCAATGAAACACTGTATTTTTCTTAGCCTTTTTCTCATAGTAATAGATGAA
Organism: Melanocharis versteri; assembly: GCA_013397845.1. Lineage (NCBI taxonomy): Eukaryota > Metazoa > Chordata > Aves > Passeriformes > Melanocharitidae > Melanocharis > Melanocharis versteri. The sequence goes on from VZTG01003865.1 coordinate 787,002, forward strand.
ATATGGGATTATAATTGGAATGAATGTTCCTTACAAGAGGTGGTTTCTTAAGATGATGGTCTAAAGAATTCAGCAATATCACTGGCAGATCCAGATTCCTCTGTGGAAGGGCATGGGTTCACTTTCCAGCAAGATGAGTTTTAACACCACTTCATAAAATTCGTGCTGGCCCTTTCCGTATTTTTAAACAGTATGAAGTGAATCAGGTTTTTAAACTTCAAATATTTGTAATGAAATATGAGAATTCTTTAACTTTCTTACTGTAGTATCACTAATTGTGGAAGTTGTACAAAAATATTTTTGTTTTTCTTGTTTCAATCATTTATGGTTGCATTGTGGATGTGGTATTAAATAATCTTTTGATTGCACAGTAGCTCATGCAATAAAATCAGTATTCGAGATGATTGAAGAATTTGAATATAGTATGATTTAACATCAGATCAAGTACTATTTAATTATAGATGTAGCTAATTCAGTGAAAATACCCCACAAGAGCATCCAGTGATTAATGAATGGATGTCCTGGCCTTTTGACTACTACTCAATAGCTGGACTCCATAATACTTGCATTATATGGGAAATATTATTGCAATTATGAGCAGAATTGTACTTGCTTCCTCTCAGAGGGTAAAGTTGGCTTTTCTGTGATACCTTGTCCTCAGTCCCCAACATCTGATTGAATGTTCACACCTTATCCTCTGAATTATACTGTAAAGGTACAATATATGGTGTTACTTGTATGGTGGTTTCTCTCTGGCAATTTCTCTGACTGATAGTGGGTTTTGAATAATGAGCAACACGCTGAAACAAGCCTCAGAAACTGTGGGCAGAAACCCAGCTTCTGTTTGCTGAGCCTCCCACTCTCTGTGTTATGGTGCAGCCTCTCTGATTCACAAGTTGTTTCACAATGTGACAAGACCTAGTCATGAAGGATGGCAGACTGTCACAGGAGCAGAAGGGAATGAATGTTTCTCTGTGGTTGGAATTTCTGCACTTCCACTAAAAAATAGGAGGAAATGGTAGGAATTACCTTTGTTCGAAGTTGCTGTTCCTGACTAGATTTTTAAACTGGACAGAAGAGATAAAGGCAGCCTACTTTACATTTTAGCACTATTGATTGATTCTTCAGCTTTGATTATATTTTTAAATGCAAAAAAAGAAACCACCTATCTCTGGGAGAAGCTTACAGCTGGAAGACTGGGTCTCAGAGCTGTAGACTCAGTTCTTTCCATGGCCATTTTTAATGCTATTTACTGAGCAAGTAATCAGATTTAATTTTTTTTCCCTCCCTTGTCATTAGTAAATTCCCAGGGAGTTTTTTAATTGCTCAGGTACATTACTGGCCAGAGATGTACAAATACCTAATGAGAAACTTGTCTCAATATAATTTTCCTTTCTGGACCTGATGGCCACAGGTGAAGTGAACTGTCTATCCCTTTGCTCATGTTTGTGTATTATCATTTCTCTAAAAACAGCCCAACAACAAGAATGGTTTTCTTCTCTGTTCCCACGAAGTGAAAGTGAGCCAATTAGTGATAAGAATAGAAACCTTCTGCTCCAATTCAGACATGCAGCTGTTTGATCTTCCTAAACAACAGCCTGTAAACAGCTATTCAGAAAATTCTTCTGGGTTTTATTTGTCCTAAACCAGTAAAAAAATCCTTCAATTTTTAATTAATGTTAATATTCCTAACATTTGACTAGTGTCCATGATCAAACAATATCTAATTATTTCATATGTTTAAAGGAAATGCAAAAACTCAGTTGCTACTAAGATAACCATATGGAAAATACCTGTAAGTAGCTATATGGCTTCTATACACAGGAATATCATAGGGTACCTTACTGATTTTTTTAGGACTAGCAGCATAGCTAATCATGTGCTTAAGTGGCAGTACCACCAAAACCTTGAAAGGCATTTTGTTAAAGCATTCCCAGATCTAAAGCCAGATAACCAGTTCTTAAGATCAAAAGGTCTTAATTCTCTTTTTCCTTCCCTTCCTAACAATTTACTATAAATAGGATGTTACTGCTACCATAAAAAAGAAAAAAATCCTTTCAATCAATACACTTTTATCACTAATGACAGTTAAACCACTGGAACTGGAGTTCTTGTCTGGTTGGGCAGATTTATGAAAGAGCACTTGCTACCTTCCATGATTGGAAAAGCAAGAGCACTACATCCCACTTCACAGATGAAGATTGGGCTGAGGTCAATTCTTACAGCAGAGACCATTTGTTCCCTGCATTGCATATGACCTATCAGAGAGAAAAAAAAGGCAAAAAGAAAAAAAATAGGAAAAAGCAGAGCATAGAAATGTGATTAGAAGTGGGAGAGACCAGGGGACAACTCCCTGATGATGGCTGTGCACCCACTGCCTGGAATCTTTCAGCCTAGGGAAAATTTAGAGTTGAATGACATATTTAATACAATACAAATCCCTTTAATAGGGCTGTCTTGTGGCAGATCTTTAAACACAAACGTGAAATGGCAATAAAATAAGCCTGGTTTAAATTTTAACTCAAGGACCATGCAAACAATAGAAAATAGGCTTGTAAGAAAGAAATAACTAGCATCTCAAAAGTAATTTTCAAGGAAATTGGACAAAACTTCATTAATGGAGTGATCTCCAGTTTATCAATTATCTTGAACCTTTTTGTAAGGTCCTCTGTAGTGAATTTGGTTCGCCAATTCAAGTTTCCTGGCCAATGCACCAATTAATGTTCTGGGTTTAAGCACTAGCTGAACATTACAGCACCCACTAAAATCATCTGTTTCATTTCTGCTGTGAGATATGGATTAGGAGGAGGCAAAGCAGGCTCAAAACTTTAAAGAGTATAAAGAAACTTTATTAACAGAACTAAAAGGAAAATAATAAGAATCAGAATAAACCTTCAGAACACTTCTCCTCCCCCCACTTCCCATCTTTCCTTTCCCACTGACAACGTAAAGAGACCAAACCTGGACCCCTCAGTCAGTTTACCACTTCTAAAATAGTCTTTTTCTAGTTCACTCAGAGAAAGAAAAGTCTCTCTTGCCATGCCATGGAGACTTCTCAACAAGAAACAATTCTCTCGTAGATACAATGTCACAGCAAAGCAGCGCCCGGGTGGAAATCTGCTTGTACTGTGAACGTCCCTCCCACGTTTGGTAGTCTTCCCACAACTACCTCTGTGGGCCACTGACCCATGGGGTACACTTTTAAGGATGAGTTGTTCAGGAGCAAAGGTTCTCTTCATTAT